>JAWZYU010000027.1:52461343-52834343 GCA_038380435.1 Ryuthela nishihirai
ATCCCATTCTTCCTCAACTTCAGTAGTAAGCATACCATGACTGTCATAATGACTAAGTAACCTATCATGGTAAGCTTTGGCTATAACTGGGTCATTCAGCGCTTCAGTATTAAAAGTAAATTTTTTAACCCTAGAACAACACTTTTTAAGTTTAAGTTGCAAGACACTTTTAACAAGGTAATGGTCAGATCCAATTCCAGCTCCCCTATATGCCCTGGTATTCCTAACAGAACTAGCCCATTTGCTGTTATTTAATATATAATCAATCATATACTTATGCAGTCCATGGGGTTAAACCCATGTGTACTTATGTATGTCGCGGTGTTTGTAATAAGTGTTAGTCATTCTGAATCCATTGAGTTTATTTACCTGTAGGAGAGTTGCCCATTGCAGCTACCAATACCAAAAGAACCTCCTATTACTCCTCCCCAAAGGTCAGAGTCAGTACCAACTTTGGCATTGAAGTCACCTAGAACTAGGGTAATATCTCCTTTCTTGACAGAATTCAAAATATCCTGAAGTTGTTCATAAAACCTATCCTTCTCATCCTCATCAGCATCCTCAGTGGGGGCATAAGAGCAGATAACATTCAAGTCTTTAACGCTTGTCTGAAATTTTGCTATAAGAAACCTTTCATTAATGCACTCGTATCCTAGAAGAGCACTACTAGCGTGTCTGCTGAGAAGCAGACCCACGCCTTGGTGACGCTTAATGTCGTCCCTCCCTGAAAAGAGAAATTTAAGATTATTTTTAAGAATCTGACCTTTATCTGTCCATCTGGTCTCTTGCAAGTCAAGAATATCTATATTATAATGGTGGAATTCTTGTGTGAGGACATCAAGAGAAAAAGCTCTGTGCAGAGTCCTCACATTCCAACTACCTATGGAGAGAAAATGGTTAGTTGGATGTTTAAAGAAACTATGTTTATTGAGAGGGAATGGCAACAATATCAAACATTGCCCTAATCACAAGAATGGGACAATGATCTGTTCCCCAACTACTAAAGACTGAAGCCATCTATACTGGAAGACTTCCACCAATGTAGAATTGGACGATGCCCATAGGAGCAAGAATTCAAGTGCCTCTGATGACCACTGCTCAGGATTATCCACCAGCTGATAAAACATATCCTGTGAATCTATTCACTTGGGACTGTCAACTCACATACAAGCAGAAAACAGAGCGAAAGATTCTCCCTCCACAGAAGCCCACCAGTGCAGCAAATTCATATTAAAGCTCAGAGCCTTAATCCAGTCCTGTCTGTAAGTTTATATGGTGAGCATCAGGACCCTGTGTGGTTGACAACTCCTCAGCAGGGTAGAAAACAAAGAAGAAAAGTAGCCATAGTTTTCCAGATCAGTAGGCCACACTGATCTAGCAGCCCTCCCCTTCCATTCTCTTCCACAAGAGTCTCTCTCTTTTGAAAGGTACTAATGGCCTGCACCATGAGAAGGCGGGGTTGGACATTAGGTGCTAGGCTTGACCCGTTCTATGCATCATCACAGAGGACTGGTGCATAGCTCTCCTTCCAGTGACTACCTAGTTACCCTTTATTTATACAATTTTTTTTGTATTAAATTTTAAAAAATGTTATTACTAAATAATGAAGACTGCCATGAATGTAATTGCACATTTGTAAACCAAGTCTATTCAGTACCAAAGTCATGTGTTTTACTTTAAAAAATTTAGTATACCAGAAATCGATTTGAAATTCTCTAGAAAGGTGCCTTAGCACTATAAAATCATTATTCTAATGTACCAAAAAAGTCTGTAAAAAGTATAAAATCACAACATGAAAATTCCAATAGCAACACAAATTGTCACGATGATAAAAGTAATATTCAATAATAATAATTCACTAGCAAGTATCCTGTTACCTTAAAACTAAAGAGTTAGCTGAAAAAGAAAACTAGCAAGTAATATTGCAGGCTTGCTTCCACGCAAACACAATAAATAGACTACACAAACTATTTTACACAACACAAAAAATTATAAAAATGTCCTTTACTAATACTACACTTGTAAAAAAATTTACAGAAAAATCATACATTAAAGACAAAATTGCAAAAACGTATTTGCTTTTTAGGCAAATAGCAATATTTTCAGCCATTATAAGCTAAAAGTTTTATTTTAAAACTAGCATTTCAACTTTTAACTTAATGGTGCAAACAGCATTTGCAGAAAAATATGTACAATTCCTATTACCATTTATCTTTCCAGTCTCATGTGTAAGTATAAGTGCATTCACTGATCTTGTGAATGTTACATATTCTTAATAAATATGTTGAAAAAAAGCACAATAAATTAGAGGTATATGAGTCAGGTACAATTTAACTTATAAGAAAACGGCCGTTTTTTACCTTTTAAAACAATGCTAAAATATAAGACTTTATATACAACCTATTTTCTGCACATGGATATTATTACTAATACTAAACTTGTTTATGTCATTGCTGACAATTTTTTGCATCTCTATTTTACCTTTTGGTTCACATTTTATGCTTTTACTGATAGAAATTTTATACAGACTATTTCAGCTCATTTTACTAGAAGTTTAATAGGAATTTGTTTTTTCTACTTAGGATTATTAAAGATGCTCCACAAAAGTTTTTTAAGGGGAAAAATTATATATTTAGTTTAACAATAAACTTTTACTCATGAAGAACTGAAATTTTCTAAAACAGTTCATAGGTATATAAAACTTTTATTACCATTAAAAAAAGAGACATTACAAAACTCCTTAGACTACTTTTTTTTGGGAACTCTCTGGAACCTTAGGTGATATTTACCGATTTTTTTTATTTTCTGCAAGTAAATTTAAAATTAACACTTGTCAAGGATTTTTTAAATTCAGCTCTCCTAAAAAGCATTTCTCAAAAAAAATTTTTTCAACCATTTACAAGGATCAAAAATTAATGAACCTTTTAATGGAAACTAAAGAGTAATTACAAAACGCAAGAAGTTTTGTAACGTTTCATTCCAATTACAATTTGGTGTAATTTTAGTGAATAACAATATATAATGCTGCATGCATGAAATCAAAATTATTCTAGAACATTTACTTTAGAGCATAGTAGTGACTCTGCCTGTAACTTGATACTAGAAGTTTACATTTTAAAAAAGCATTCATGTAGAACAAAACTAAGTTTAATATCTTATGAGCACCATGATATGTAGACAAAAACTACCACTTGATATTTCAGATCACTTTGCTTATTATCTCTTATAATCTCTGTTATTTTTCTTCGCAAGTTTTTCTGTTTCATATATAAATACATGGCATTAAAACATAAAATTAACTAATAATGCATATGAAATATTATTTACAAAACATCTTATGACTGTAGAACTGTATCAGAACAAAATATCTTTCACTCAAGAACAACTACACTATTTGATGAATTGCTATGCACCCCAGCATTAACCCTTTGGTTATCCAAAGCTGCAGATACAGCTACAGTGAAACATCGATCATATTCTTTTTCATTAATTCTTAATTCTGAAAGCAACTGTTTCTGCTTTATTCCCAAGTCTTTATAGCCTTTTTTCTTAAATAGGTAATGTTTTGAATGAGCATTTTCCCGAGAAGGACCTTCACACATTCCAAATCCTAAGGCTGCAAGCTTATTCAAAAAGCATCGAGCAAAGCTGCTTGTAAATCTTGGTTTTTTTGGATCATCCGAAGTAGGATCAGGAGTTAACTTCAGTTGTACACATCGAGATGGTGACAATTCACTCGTCCCATAAATTAATATTCTTCGTATCTGTGTTTTATAAGAATAGAAAAAAGTTTCATTTGTCATAAAAGAAGCTGGTCTTGTCTGGGGTGTTACATTTGATGCACTCACAGAATGTGAAGTTAAAGCTGACAGTGCACCTAGAGTATTTGTGTTCGCTGTAGAAATTTGCGAGTTTGTTGGTATTGTAGTCTGTGGTTCTGAAATTACAGACACAGATAATGAAGGAGGAAGACTTAACTCTGGTGGCAAGCTACTGTTACTGGATGAAGAACAATTTGAAATTTCATTAACAGCATTACTTGGGTTAATTGTAACATCGCTATCCATGACAGGCAGACCTGCAGATCTGACACTAACAATAGTTGGTTCTCCATTTGTTGATGCTATTTCACCAACACTACTCCCTCCAGTAGTATTACTAACATCAACATTAGATACAACATTAAAAGAATGATTTCTTGGTGAATCTGTAATATTACCAGGAATGCCACTTTCTCTAGTACTTCTCTGACTGATTACAGAATTAGATGTAGATCTATGTGCAACAGATGCATTTGGAGTACCAGCTAAATTATTTGTAGTTGGCATAACTGGATAAGAAGACTGTTGTCGCACTGATGGTACTTCAATGGTGGTTTCTTCAGAAAGGGCATATTTTTGCTCTATGACAAAACTAAGAATCTGACGAGCATGCCAAACTGTATTAGCAGAAATCTCTGTATTCCAAGTTAAAGGATCCAGAGTAAGATTCCAGTTTACTGCTTCAACAATGTTGTCAAAGACATGTAAAACACAACAGAGACGGGCTAGATATGATAAAGCATTACGAAACACTCTACTTGGATTTTTCCTCGACATCTGTTTGGCTTTATCAGTAAGTTCATCGTGTATCTGGCCAAATCTCACTCGTGCATCTGGGCTCAGTTTGTAAATAATCGGTGTTCCCATATGTAATTCCATTAAACCTTGAAACAAACGTTTCAGATTGGGAGAAGATGAAGATAATGATAGCTGTCCAAATTTTACATGCTTCTCTTCAGCACAAACAGTCAAAAAACACTCTTGAAAGAGTTCAGGAAAACTAGCTGATTTCTGCAGCATGTCATGAACAATGGACGGTTTTGATATAATTGAAAAGTTCACCCGTGTTTTGGATAAAATATTTCCGGATTTAGAACTGGTAAACCAAGACGAACCAGCATGAAGTTTTAGCATTATTTCAGCATCGAGTGGTGATGATGTTAAACCATGCAGAATACGAGCACTATTGTACAATCCAATTCCATGTCCATCGTTTTCTGTAAGCATCACTTGCAGTTCATCAAATTTGAACAAATCAATCACAAATTGTCTAAGCTTTTGATCTGAACTTTCCACATTTAAAGTACTTTGAGTAAGATCATTTTGTACTTGCAACAATTGTTGCCTCATATGTTCTGCAACATCAATACGTCTCAATGTTGATGGTGTTATTACAAGAGTCCAAAGAAGAGGTGGTTCTTGCCAATCTGCTGTTAATTCCACATGAGCATTTATGCCCATACATGCAGCACAGCAAGTAAGAAGAGGAAAAAATACACATTTCTCACTACAACCGAGAGATGAAGCATAGGTTGTTACAAACTGGTGAATAGAAGGAGAACAAACTTGGTTTAAGACAAAAGGCACTGATAAAGCTTTCCTAAATCTTCTTCCAAACTCTTTTGATGTTACTGATGTCATCTTCAAGACCTTTTCAACACACCTGAATAGAAGACAAAAACTAATTATTCATCCAGTTTTTCTTTCAATAAGTTCATAATTAAGAAAACCTAAAAATATGTAATTTCTTAAAAGGCAGATATTAGGCTAGGCTTAAAGCTATGGTATTCCTGAAAAACAAGTGTTTTAATTGCAGCCCAAGAAGGATAATAGAAAAAAAACTTTACAACTAATTTTCATAACTTAAAAATCTTTGGCTTGATGGCTTGGCTGACAAAGCCAAAGAAGCAGCTTTGTGGGACGAAATGGACAGGGATTAAAGGATAAACATGGTAATGTTATTAAAGGAGGATTCTGTCATGGCTAGGTCGGCTGAGCATTCAGAGATGTTCTAAATGATGTGGTTAGTTCTACTTTCATTGTTAGTAATGATCATAGATGCATTATGGCTTTAATATTGGCCATGTATCAGGCTGAACCTATTTTGGCTATTTCTAAACAAATCAAGTTCTCTTTGGCAAATAAACTGGATGCTTCAGGCATCCTTTTTATCCTAGTTGTTTTACTCTCCCTCCTGTTCTCATACACTTTGCTACTCCAACTCAAATCAGATCTTTGTTCTAGCTCATCAACAGATGATTTCAGCATCATTCACCATGTACTTTGATCTACATTGATCTACCATACTACTTTGATCATCAAAAAAATTGCCCCACCCAGGAGTAGAGCTACATTCATGCAAATTATTATGGAATGTACGACAGTAATATATCATCATCATCATCATCCTCAAGCAGCCATGGGCTACGGAGGTCCAACCAGACCGCGCAGTTTAATTCTCCAAGCATATCTGTCCTGAAATACATCTGCTGCATCCGGCCACTGTACACCAATTCTAACAAGGTCCTGTTTGACATTGTCTGCCCACCACATCCTAGGTCTTCCCCCTCCTTCTGAGGCCTCCAGGCACACTGTTCATAACCCTATTCGCCAATCTATAATTATCCATATGGGCAACATGGCCAAACCAGCGGAGTCTCTCTCTGCACAATATGCTGCTTAAAGGAGGTTGCAGACTCCTTTGCCTAACCTCATCATTAGTTACAAAGTTAAACCACCTAATACCAAAGATACTGCGTAAGCATCTAGAATCAAAAGCATCTAGTTTCCTGTTATCTTGCTTACACAGCGTCCAAGTTTCACTACCATAACTAATCCTAGAAAGAACCAAACTATTATACAGTCTAATTTTAGTCTTTAGGTGTATACGCCTATTTCTCCACAATCTCCATAGATTCTTAAAAGTCCCGGCAGCAATACCTATTCGTCTGTTAATCTCATGCCGCACATCACCAGTATCAGTTACGCAGCTCCCAAGGTAATTAAACTGTGACACCTGCTCAAGACTGCAACCATTCAGATTAACTGAATCACAACCTGCCTGACCAATTTTCATCACTTTAGTTTTCTCTCTGTTTATAACCAAACCTACTGTACTACCAGTCTCATCAACAGTTCGAATGAAAGAGTTCATCTCATCAACATCATTTGCCAAAAGGGCTAAATCATCAGCATAATCTAAATCAGAGATTTTTGTATCTCCAGCCCATTTAAGGCCAAAAGCTTTCCCTCGAAGTGAATTTCGCATAACATAATCAATAACCAAACTAAAGAGAAAAGGAGACAAAATGCACCCTTGTCGAACACCAGAAGTAATGCTAAACCAATTGCTACAAGCCTTACCAACTCTCACACATGACTCAGTGTTATTATAGAGAGCTTTCATTATGTTAACTAACTTGTCTGGTATACCATATGATCTCACAATCAACCACAAATTATGACGATCAACAGAGTCGAAAGCCTTTTTGAAATCAACAAAGCTAGCAACCAAAGGTTTCTGAAACTCTAAACATTTCTCAAGAATCTGCCTAAGTGAAAATATCTGATCTACACATCCCCTACCATTTCTGAATCCACATTGCTCATCACGCAATTGCCTGTCAACCAGATTCTTAATTCTATTAAGCACAATCATGGAAAGAACTTTACCTGGAACGGAGAGTAGGCTGATACACCTATAGTTATCACAAGAACTGTGATCACCTTTTTTGAAAATAGGGATAATAATAGCTCTGGTAAAATCTTTAGGAACCATGCCTTTATCATAAAAGTTATTCAAAATTTCAGTCATCCAAATGGTAACAGAAACATTCCCACTTCTAAGCATTTCCGTAGTAATTTCATCCACCCCTGGGGATTTATGAAGTTTAAGTTTAGAAATAGCCAAACTAACTTCAGATTGTGTTATAGGGCCAACATTAAAGCCAACAATGCATCTATCATCATTGCAAACAATGGGAGTAGAACTAACTACATTGTTTAGAACATCACTGAAATGCTCAGCCCACCTAGCCATGACAGAATCCTCACCTTCTATAACCTTGCCTTGTTTATCCTTCAATCCCTGTATACCTGTTCGTTTTCTACCATACAAAACATTAACTATCTGGTACAGCTCTCTGCTGTTGTGCTGTCTAACTGCTTCCTCAGCTTTGTCAGCAAGGCCATCAAGCCAAAGATTCTTATCAGTAGCTAACTGATTCTTTACACGTTTATTAAGTTCTTTGTAATGCTTTCTATTAGGACTAGTAGGGTACTGATTAAGGACATTCCTGCAGTTCCTTCTTTCTGAAATAAGCTCAAGTGCCTTATCACTTAAATAATTCTGCTTCCTCTGCTCCTTTTTCCCTAAAAGAGTACTGTTAGTTTCCAAAAAAGCCTGTTTAAAATGGCCCCATTCTTCCTCAACTTCAGTATTAAGCAAACCATGACTGTCATAATGACTAAATAACCTATCATGGTAAGCTTTAGCTATAACTGGGTCTTTCAGAGCTTCAGTATTAAAGGTAAATTTTTTAACCCTAGCACAACACTTTTTAAGTTTAAGTTGCAAGACACTTTTAACAAGGTAATGGTCAGATCCAATTTCAGCTCCTCTATATGCCCTGGTATTTCTAACAGAACTAGCCCATTTGCTGTTAATTAATATATAATCAATCATATTCTATTCTTAATATATGCAAAGAGCAAATTACAGGTATGGCTACATTTAAAATGTGGAGGATGACACAGATTCCATTAGTTATAGGGAAGATTGTCGTTGGGGAAAAGTGGGCAGTGTAAAGGAACCAAAACTGACCTGAAAATCTGGTTACCATCAAATGGTAATGCCATTTGTATGTCATACAGATATTTACACAACCCAGCAAATTTAGTTTCAGCAAACCAAACCCTGTTGAGATTTCATTCCTTATATTTTTACCTCCACTCTTCCAACAATTTCCAAAATATTTTGACTGCTCAGTCTCAAACTTCTCATACCAAGTTTCCTCCTTGCCACCTCATTATGCACAAAAAATTCAAGACTACCTATCATAAAACTTGAGTTAAAAATCACTTTAATTCATCCACTTAATTACCTGTTAATTTCAGCATGAAATTTAAGCTTTAACTTAATACAGTACATAAAAGCAATGTCATTCAAATTATTTGACTTTTATTTTAACTATACAAATTTTTAACAGTATGTAACACATTCAAGATGGCATATACAGACCAGACTGTCCCATGGTCAAATGGTTAGTGTACCTGGCTACTGATCTAAGATACCTGGGTTCAAACCCCAGGTTAAGGCATGGCTGTATGTGTTGTTTTTCAGCTGAGGACCTGCCATTCTCTCAGACCTTCTACTATGGTATATAAACCGACAGGCTCCTGTCAGACCTCTGTGACAAGCAGCTGCTTGAGGGGGTATTTTTTGTTATACAGACCAGATTTTGAAATCAGGGTGTGTTAAGGTACAAACATAACTATTTACACTGAGAGTGAAATGACCATGCCAAGTGGTCAAACAAAGTGAATGACCATGTCAAAATGAGGTTAAATAACCATGACAAGTGGATTACTGTGATGCCCACAGTATTAGAGCTCTCACTATTAACCTTCGTCAGCCAAAGGGAGCAATCATTTAATAAACAAAATTGATTCACTCAACTGAAATAATGAAGCTACTTATAAATATGCAAGTACTGTTGGCATTGCCCACAAAAAAGTGTCACAGATACAATTTGGAGGGGAGAGGGGGGGGGGACACCTGTTCAGTACATTTTACTTTGAATACAGAGCTGGTGAAACACTGATGAAAAAACTTGATGGAATTTAGATCTAGCATTCATCAAAGATAATTGCACTTCATAATGATGTAATGGGCTTGATTTTGGTTTTATGTTGAATTAGTCTTCATTACAAAATTCATGTTGTCATATTGATATACAACCATGTCCAGAAAGTGCCGAGACTGACAGTATAAGCATGAGTACAGTGTACTTACACTCTGGTGCTAAGGATCTCCAAAATATTTTCCTCCTGCATTAATATACTGATTCCAGTGTTTCTGGAGGTCTTTGAAGCAGTCCAGGAAAACACTTTCTGGAATGCTGCAGAGCTGTTTTGTCATGACTGTCTGAATGGCCTGAAAGTCAGCATAGCAATGACATTCAAGGTGACAAATTTGGAGAATATGGAGCATGCAACAATAGAGTGATTCGATGTTTTTAAAAAAATTCTTTGACAGATAATGCCATATGCAGTTGCTCACTGTCATGTAGGAGGAGGAACCAGTAGTAGGCTAAATTGACCATGGAAATGTCTCACATAGAATAATTGAGTCATTGTAGTGAGTAGCAGTGTAGGTCTAAACATGTCAAAACTTGTGCAGCAGTAGGGGAATAATTATACTTTACTGTCACAGAAACAGAATTAGCTGGTTATTCCAAGTTTGTCTGCAATAAATTAAGTCTCAGAACTTTCTAGACATAGGTTGTAATTTTAATTCATTATTTTCTTTATTACATTTACTTCTTTCATTATAGAATTTGACTCTCCTTTATTATGATTGTTGTCATTTCTTACTAAACTGAAGATAGTCTAACTATTTGATTTTATGTAAATAGCAAATTTTTAGTTATTCAGTATTGGTAAGTGCATGGTTTATACCATGTAGAAACTGAAATGAAAATAAAAAATTCATTTCAGTTGAAATATCAATAGTTTTTTTCACAGGTATTACAGAATTTTATTTTTGATTTTGTTCTTATTTAGGATATCCATCTAAGAATATATATATATTGTTAATTTGTTCTGTAAGTAATGGTAGTTTTTGGAGTATCTATTAATATTTCATAATATTTTTACAGGAAATACACTAGTGCCACCACAGGGAAATTTGGGGATTTGACACAGGCTGAATATATATATTTCTTTAACTGCTATGAATTATATTGTATTAGATCATTTATAAAAGTAGGTTTCTGGAATACATTCATTATCAAGTCACTGGTAGCTTATTCTATCATTAATGTATCAAAGATTTTGTAATGGTTTAGTTTTTTCCATTTCATATGGAAATCTTGTTAGATAAAATTTAAATCTTCAATTACATTGCATGGCTAAAAAATTAAAACCATGCAATTTACCATAGCTGTGATGAAAAATAGAGATATGTAAAGAAAGCCACAACATAATCATGTGATTCCTGCACTGTTTTAAATGTAAGAACAGCCAATAGCCACACTCAACAGCAGGATGGGAAAAAGTGTGAAATAACTCAGTGATATTGCCAAAGGGGTTATGGATTTATCCTATATTTGAGGCTAGAATTACATGCATTTTCAAAGGCAGTTCTTGAAAAATCAAAGATCCTCCCCACCCCCACAAACACACACCATCATCATCAACAATAATTTAAGCTTTCTGAGTAACGACTTCCAAAAGGTACTGTTTTTTGTGCTACCATAACCAAAACTATGAAAATCACAAGATTGTCCAAGGCTGCCATCTCTAAAGCACACATAAGATTGTTAGCAGATGGAGTCTTCACTTCTGGCAAGAGAAATTGTTGCAAAAACTCAATACTATGTGCAAGAGAGGTAACATAGAGCATTACAGAGTCATGAGGTCACATCAACATTCAACTGTGTACCAAGTGACACTTCTTTCACCATAGCCAAGACCAACTCCACACAATTTGAACAATATGCGTGAAACTCAAATACTTGCAGTTTGGCAGTAATTACCCTATTTGGAATTCTTTAGTTCCAAATATCAGAATGTGAGGTGTCGGGAAAGGCATGAGTTAGTTTCTGGTGGTCCAGCAGTATCATTCTTCTATTTTCAAAGGCATAAGCAGGCCTTTGAAACAACTGGAAAAGGGTTATATGGTTAGGGGAATTACAACACATACTCTTCTATACAGATTTCGATCAAATGCATGAGATGATGTACTCCTCATGTGTCACATCCACTGTATAAGCTGATGGAAAGGGTTGGGTTGTTTTACCTCTAAGCGGCACTTTTTTGCACACCATGGGCTAAATGGCCAGGTCACATGTGCACAGGGTATGGCTCTCCCGCACACGGGGCCATGGCTTAACATCCCATCCGATGGACGGCAGCCTTTCCAAGCTCATCAGTGTCCCCTACTGACTGTGGGCAGGGCAGGGAATTTTGTGGAGATAAATCTCAACACTGATGGAAAGGGAGTTGGGTTGTTTTACCTCTAGAGTGGCACTTTTTTGCACAATGGGCTAAATGGCCATGTCACAAAGACCCTGAGGACTCAGAGAAGGTTGGGGGAGGAGACCCACTGGACAGTTGGAAGTCTCTCATCAGGGCCATCCAATGTGTTCTTTAAAATGCTTCAGGAATGGCTCTCTCACACATAGGGCAACGGCTTAACATTCCATCCGACAGATGACAGTCTTTCCAAGTCCATCAGTGTCCCCTACTGACTGAGGGCAGGGTATGAAGTTTTGTGGATATAAATCTCAACATTGGACCAGCTAGGACTCAAACCTGGGAACTACAGATTACACACCTGGCACACTACTGACTGACACCATGCACCAATAGAACGGGAGTAATGGCATGGGGGCATGTTCCTATGATATGGATTGGGTCCACTAATATATCAAAGGGTCAACAACAACAAAAAATCTAATGTACATTCTGCTGTACTTCATTTCTTCCCTGATGGAGATAGGTAATTTCAGGATAATAATGCACAGTCCTTTATTCAAAATCTGTGAGTGGTTTCAAGAACATGACAGAGAATGTGATCACACCAGGTACTTTCCAAACAATCAAATCTATGCCACATTGAGCTTCAGCTGTTCTGAAGGCACATGGGGCCTTACTTGAAACTGAGATATGGTTTCTAATGTTTTAGGCCATACAGAATAGATTACTTAAGGTTGCATCGGAGTAAACTATATGATTAAATACATCATCATTGTAACATTTTCAAAATGTTGTTTTACAAGTTATGTTCTGATTTAATTTAAACTTTTATGATTACATCTGAATACCATAAAAAAATCCAATGCTGATGTTCCAGATATTTAGTAATACATTTTATCATCTATGGTGAACTAATTAGTATCAATAGTGGCATTTAAAGTTCAACTATAGTAAGGAATATATAGTATAATTCCTAAATCACATACATAAACTGTTTCTGACCAATACAATTGCTTCAAACATTGATATATTAGAATCCCATCTAAAGTAATTAGTGTACAACATGATTACTCAAATGGCAAGAGGCCATTCAAGCAACCATGCTATAGCCACATATAACAGCCCCCACAGGACTATATGGACCTTGAAACAAAGTTTGTGGTAAATAATAATTGGGCAAAATTATTAAAAATAAAAATATTTTTAATTTTCTTAGTAGAAATATAAAAAAAAGCAGAATCACACTAATAAATGTACTTGTGTGCATTTATATTTTAGTATTAATTTCTGATATTTTTGCTTTTGCCTTTGGTGCAAAAAAAGACCAGAAATTCAGGAAATTAAAAACTATGGTCCACTTTAAATTTCAATTGTGTAACCCTAGTCGAAAAGTACCATGGAGGTGCTTCTGGTGTATATGGGTTCCACAACAGCCTGTTTCCAGTCTGTCTGGGGATATACCAACCCTCCTGGTTCAATGTCAGTCCTTGTGGCTCGACAGTTTCTCCCCCTTAGTGGGGGCCTACTATTCTACCAAGTTTCAAACTTTATGAGATATCCTGCAACTTTCCCTTCTGTCTAAGGATATACAGACTCTCCAGGAAGGTCAGTCCTTGTGATTCACTAGTTTCTCTCCCTTAGTGGGGACCTACTGTTCTACTGAGTTTCAAACTCTGAAGTATACTGAGGCTTTGCCCAAAGGAAGTTAACCCTAAAAAGTTCAGTGAAATGTAATCAATATATCAGCAGTTAATTTTGCAACATCATTGGATTAAACATTATCTGGATTTTTCACAGATGAGAAAAAATAAATTTCTCTTTACAGGTCACAATGATGACAAATATAAGTAAGAGGTATAGAATTATTACTTACCAGAAGTTGTGGGGGTTAGCTGAGTTGGTAGCATGTTAGTTTCACAACCTCATGTTTCCAAATTAGAGTCCCCACTGTGCCTCCATTGAGATTTTTCCCCACTAACCCCTGAGCTGCTCTAGTTTTAAGTGAAAAAGCAAAAACTGAAGAAGTTGGAAAAACTCTTGTCAACCAAATGGGACATTAACCCATAGACTTATGTGCAGGAGGACTACACTCTCTGCCTGTTAAAAAATATGCTTGGATAGTCTTGATGATATCTCTTAAGAGATATGTTTCCACAATCTCCTAAGAGATGTCCAGTTGATCCCCTTCTACTCAGCTTCGAGCACTTGCAGCCCTAGCCATTTACGCCCATTACTTGCAAAATAGTGCTACAAAATGAAACAATTATAATTTTATGTACAAACTTAACTTTGAGGAAGTCAATCCATCCCTTACTGAAGGACCACAAATACATGCTTTATTGCTTGCATAAACGGACGGAATAGACGAGAACGTCTATTCCATCCATTTATGCAAGCAATAAAGGGACGGAATAGAGAGAATTTCTGATAAGTTCTGCGTCAAAAATGAATGTAAATCATTTACTAATTGAAAACTGATGGAGGACTCAGTGACAGTCACAGAGCATTCTTGTCACTTATAATAATAAACCCACTGGACTGCTGTTAGGAGATAAATGGAAGCTCCCATCAAAACCATTCAGAATGTTCTTTAACCTATGTAGGGTATGATTCTCCAGCACATGGGGCCATGGCTTATGTCCCATCTGATGGACAATGGCCTTTCCAAGCCAAGCCCATCAGTATTTCCTTTCTGACTGAAATCAGAATGGGGGTTTAGAGCGATAAATTTCACAATCAGCATAGTTGGGACTTGAACCTGGGAACTAAGGTCTTGTGTGCTACTGACTAACCAAATCCCACCCTAATTTGCAGTGATCCTGATGAGACTTCTAATTTAAATGATATCACTAGTTCTCTAATATGTGACCTTTCATCTGTGAGCATAGTAAATAGATCCTCTAGTGGTGTGGAACATCCATTTCTTGTGAAATTTTTGGGTGGTTGCAGTCTTCAGATCAGGTAGAGATAATGAGATAGATGTATATTACAAAATAGGTTCTTGGAGGAATCCTTATATGTGGGATTATAAAAATAAATAAATACCTCCTCAAGCAGCTGCTTGCCACAGAGGTCTTACAGGAGCCTGTCAGTTTATATGCCAAAGTAGTAGGTCTGTGAGGATGGCAGGGCCTCAGCAGAAAAACAACACATACATCCATGCCTTACCCGGGGCTCGAACCCAGGTCCCTTAGATCAGTAGCCAAGCGTGCTAACCACTCGGCCATGGGACGGCGGGATTATATTAGATATTAATCATATGCACTCCACAATAAATATCATTAGATGTAAGAAAATAAGTTCAATGATGGATTGTTACCTGTCATGAACATGCAAAACACAAAATTCGTTAAAGTTACCTGTCATGCATGCAACAATTTTCCTCAGCTGTCTGTTGCTAGGCTTGTGTAATATTCTCCTTTTGAAATGATTCAACAAATCTCAGATACCTTTGGTCTGTTGAAAGATCTTCAAGATCTACTGGTAGAAAATGAGTCTCAATTGGGTCAAATTCTACTATTGGTAACTTGTAGCAAGTGGCTACAAGTCCCTGTACTATGAGCTATGAGAAACAATGAGGGTCAGATTAAGAGCCTTCTAAATACTCCATGAGCTATCTGAATGGTTACTTATTACTAATAAAAAAATATAAAAATAAATCCTGCCTATGCATACCCCCTGTCAGTTTATATGTCATAGTAGAAGGTCTGTGAGGATGGCAGTACCTCAGCAGAAAGACAACACAAACATCCATGCCTTAACCAGGGCTCAAACCCAAGTCCCTTTGCTTAGTAGTCAAACACGCTAAGCACTTGCCCACTAAGCAACTCATCAATTATTCACCATAAAGGTTTAATCTTACCATGCCAGGCCTGAAAAACTGAATTGTATCTGTGGCCAGGCCTTTTTTCAACTATGTTCAGTCAAAAAAAAGTGACTTTAGAACTTTTTGCTAAATAACTAATGAAAAGAATTTTAGCATATTATATGCCAAATTAATCAGCATTTAATTCTGGATTTTCAGAAAATAAAATATTTAACAAAAAAGATGAATTGTGCTTTAACAAGGTTTTTATAGAGGCATGTAGGAAAAAATGCATCTGGCAATGGAAATAAAAATTTATTTAAAAAGAAATACACAAAAATAAAAATACCAACAATAAACAAAATCATACTACATATGAACAGAAAGGCTACTTATTTCTGAATAATAGAAAAATTAATTTTTAGTTAAATCAAAAATATTACTCTGTTGAATTTTTTTTTCAGTACCATATTGTTTTTTCTCTGTGTTATTTAGCCTGGGCTAAATAGTCCAGGTTTCATCAGCTGCAAACCAGTCAAATAAACAAGTCAACTTTATTATTTTTTTTTAAATACTCAATCAACAGAAATAGGTTATGTTATATACCAAAGAAAATTTATAATTGGAATAAAGAAAATTTAAAAAAGGCAGATAAGTAAAACTGCAAAGTTTTGCTGGTTTTTTTGCATTTTAGTCAGTAAAAAAAAAATACTTTTGCCATATTTTACAAAATATTTCAATAATATAAATAATTCATAATGTTTCTACCATTACCTAAATATTTTTTTTTTAATTCTTTTTTTTTTGAAAGATTTAGGTAATGGTAGAAACATTATGAAATGATTGTGAAAAAAATTAATCCATAATTAATTTTTTTCACAATTATTTGATCATTTATGCAAACAACATACAATGACGATATTTTTCCATCCAACTGGCTGGCAAACTTTAAAACTAATGGGCCGAGTAGTAGATCACAGGAACCTGGGTTCAAGCCCTGGGTAAGGCATGAATATTTGTGTTGTTTTTCTGCTGAGTACTGCCTTCCTCTCAAACCTTCTACTATGGCATATAAACTGGCATGTTCCTGTCAGATTTCTGTGGCAAGCAGCAGTTTGAGAATGTATTTATTTTTTAGGAGTTACAAAAATTTACTTTGCTTTAAAACAAGATAATTTAAATAAAAAATGGTGAAAAATATATAACTAAAAAGGGATAAAGAGCTGTGAAGAAATTAAATAAAAATATTTCAGAGTAAATGAAGTTTATTTTATTTGCTGAAATTGAGATTGAACACTTCCAGATCAATTTGCATTAGATACTGACTGCTATGGAAGAGACTCCTAAAGTAGCTACCATATTAAGTCATGCATGCCTAATGATTTAATTTCTGATCATGCTTCAAATTATTATTCTTCCTAATTGCAGTATATATTTGAGAAGCAAAATAAATAATCATAGAAGTAGTGAAATTGATATGACCCTCCTGAATCAGAAAAGTCACAACTGATCTGAGTCATTATCAGAGTCAATGAAATATTTTACAAAAAAAAAAAACTATTTTCCTGTTCAACTTGATAATATCCATTGAAATTGAAGTATTTGGCAAACACTTATTTATCCTTCAAAAACTACATTTCATCAACATAACAAAATGCAAAGAACACTTTGGTACTTTCTGAACAGAGTATAAATATCTATCAGTACAGCCTAACAGTGCACACTAAAAGTTTCAAAATGAAAAGAGACAGTGCAAATTGATATCATCATATTGTCAATTGATATCACCCTACTATTACATTACCAATCACATGATCAAAGAAGGGGCGGGGGTGGCTCAGTCGGTAGCGCGCCAGGCTCATAATCTATAGTTCCCAGGTTCGAGTCCCAGCTGGGTCAGCGTTGAGATTTATCTCCGCAAAATTCCCCACCCTGCCCACGGTCAGTAGGGGACACCGATGGGCTTGGAAAGGCCGCCGTCCATCGGATGGGACGTTAAGCCGTGGCCCCGTGTGCGGGAGAGTCATACCCTGTGCACGTTAAAGAACACGCTGGATGGCCTTGAGGGGAGGCTACCATCTGTCTCCCAACAGCTGTTCCAGTGGGTCCCCTCCCCCAACCTTCTCTGAGCCTTCGGGGTCCATGTGACCTGGCCATTTAGCCCATGGTGTGCAAAAAAGTGCCGCTCAGAGGTAAAACAACCCAATGATCAAAGAAATATCTATTTTTCTCTTTGTATTCCTTTCATAAAATATATTCAATAATAGATAAAGTTTAAAAAAAAATATCCACTCAGAAACTTTAAAATAATTTTTTGTCGCATATACTAAAATGAAGCAAAAACATATATGGCTGTATTTTTGTGTAAATTATTGAAATTCTTCAAAAAAAAAATGTTTTCTTGGCATTGGGCTTCATTTTATTGAGAACACAGATGATCAGGTGTTTAGTAAACAAATCAATGAACTCGTTGGAGCTCTCCATTAGCTAGTGGGGTAGAGGTCAGAGAGTAAACTTAACCTATGGTAATCCCATCTCCCACACTGTGTTAAGGCAGTTTGAGCAGGAGAAAATACTTTTTATTTTCTGATGCATCAAGTTGAGGAATAAAATGAAAAAAAAAAACTGACATTATTTAGGAGCTCTGAAATATCTATTTAAATATATAAAGATGTTAGTTCAAACTTTAATATTTAAAAAGAAATTTTTTTGGTATTAATGATGGGAGTTTATGGCCACATACACCAGCTTCGTGAACTGGATTTTCATCATTGTGGCAGCATATGGGTTAGAGAAGTAGAGATGGTGTGTATCAATTTTTCTCTTTGTATTCCTTTTGTAACTATTGTCCCATTATATATAAAAGTAATTTAGAAACATTAAAATAGTTTTTAATCATAAAATATATTAAAATGAAGCAAAAATGTATACAGCTGTATTTTTGTGCAAATCACTGAAATCCTCCAAAACATAAAAAGTTTCCTTGGCATCCGACTTCGTTTTGTCCATAACTGATTGTCAAATCTTTAGTAAACAACTCAATTAACTCGCTGGAGCTTTCTGTCAGTTAGTGGGAAAGTGATAGAAGGACAAATTTAGCCTGCAACAATCCCATCTCCTGCACTGTGCTAATGGCAGTTTGAGCAAGAGAAAAAGACTATTTCCTAATACATCATGTTGAGGAATAAATTGGAAAAACTTGCATTATTTAGGAGCTTTCAAATATCTATTTTATATAAAGAATTTTATTTTATTTTTTAAAAGAGGAGAAGGTACTCCCCTACCCAAAGGACAGAGATAACCTAAAAGTCTTTTGGGCTTTTCCTGGTTTTTCATATATAACATACAGATAGAGAGCAACATGCTTGCTTGTTTAGTAGTCAGGTACACTAACCACTAGACCAGGTATGGACTATATATATAAACTAGCAGATTTACCCGGTATTGCTTGGGTCTGAAACTTTCTACAATGTAGAGTAGATGGCACTCACCACATCGCAAGCTTCCATTTGGCATAAATATCTTTACACTCAATCTCCTTCTCCTCAGGGGGGAGGGGGGGCAGAGGTGGCTCAGTCAGTAGCACCAGACACAATCTGCAGTTCCCAGGTTCGAGTCCAAGCTGGGTCAGCGTTGAGATTTATCTCCGTAAAACTCCCCGCCCTGCCCACAGTCAGTAGGGGACACTGACTTGGATAGGCTGCCACCTTTCAGATGGGACGTTAAGACGTGGCTCCATGTGTGAGAGAGCCATACCCTGTGCACATTAAAGAACACACTGGATGGCCTTGATGGGAGACTACCATCTGTCCCCCAACAGCTGTTCCAATGGGTAAACACCCATTGATAACAAACAACCCAATCTTCCCCTCCAGTC
Source organism: Ryuthela nishihirai (assembly GCA_038380435.1). Classification (NCBI taxonomy): domain Eukaryota; kingdom Metazoa; phylum Arthropoda; class Arachnida; order Araneae; family Heptathelidae; genus Ryuthela; species Ryuthela nishihirai. The sequence continues at coordinate 52,481,046 of JAWZYU010000027.1, forward strand.
AAAATTTTCTTCCTCTCTTTTACGGGAGGAAAGAAATGGACATAGTTCAAGGTACCCATTAATATCCTCCTAATATCAGAAGTTTCCAAATCGGAATTTCCTCGCTCAGATAATTAATCAAACTTTTCAAATCACTTAATACTCACCAGAGTTTCTTGGATACAATTTTCCAGGCATATGTAACTTTATAGCAAAATAAAATTAACTATGGTCTGCGGTGCATAAAAAAAATGCAAAGGTACAAAAAATTATTATTATTAATCGAAATTATTACTTAACAAAATATTTAAAGTATTTATTAATAATTTGTATATACCTTTATTAGCTTTTACATATCTTTCAAATTAAGTTACTAATTTTAACTTCTGATACAAATTTAGTTTTTGAATTTTGTGTTCTGCTCATGCTTAATTAGAATGACTTCAATATCCACAGATGCTCTTTACCCAGCAAACTGAACAATGAATTTATCATGTGAAATCAGAAAATTATTAAATTAGAAAAATTAGTTTGATGCATTCATTATTTCAAATTTAACGATGGCAAGTTATTTTGAATAACTTTCAGCTATTAATGGGTTGGGTTGTTTTACCTCTGAGCGGCACTTTTTTGCACACCATGGGCTAAATGGCCAGGTCACATGGACCCCGAAGGCTCAGAGAAGGTTGGGGGAGGGGACCCACTGGAACAGCTGTTGGGAGACAGATGGTAGCCTCCCATCAAGGCCATCCAGCGTGTTCTTTAACGTGCAGAGGGTATGGCTCTCCCGCACACGGGGCCACGGCTTAACGTCCCATCCGACGGACGGCGGCCTTTCCAAGCCCATCGATGTCCCCTACTGACCGTGGGCAGGGCAGGGAGTTTTGCGGAGATAAATCTCAACGCTAACCCAGCTGGGACTCGAACCTGGTAACTACAGATTACGAGCCTGGCGCGCTACCGACTGAGCCACCCCCGCCCCTCAGCTATTAATGTTTAATCACACAGAATCAGATATTAGTTTAGTTTGATGTATTCTTTTTTCAGATTTATTAGTTGCAACAGTTATTTTGAATAACTTTCAACTGTTAATGTTAAGTCTATGGGGATTTTGAGAAATTCAAACCTGCCCACCTCAATTTTGGTTGATTCCAGCAAGTTCGCACAAAGCCTATATTTTTCCACTGAGCGAAGGAAATGTTCATGCAAAGTTTGGTGTTTCTAGCTCTTTTGGGGGCTGAGTGCATAAGTGGACAGATACACAAACTTTCTTCTTTATATATTCCTGTCATTTATTTTAGTTAACTAATTAAAGTTAGTTCAAACTTTAATTTTTTTATGGTATTAATAAAGGAGTTTATTGTTTATGGCTATATATATGCAGGCTTCTTGAACCAGATTTTCAAGTTCATGGCAGTGTAAGGTTCAATCCAAGCTAAATAAAACAAATAATTTCACATTTTTTTTTCTGATGTTCATTATTGTGCTGTTGCCTCTGATTGCCAATAGTCTATTTCTGTATACTTTATTTTCTGACAGAATGGTCCAGATTGCATTTTTCATATGGTTTAGGGCTGAATATTAGGCAGCAAGTTACAAGCAATAAGAAATTGGTTCTGCAAAATGTCCAATAATTCATATATATTCTTCTACACATATTCTTAACTGAAATTTATCATTTTTTATCCTTTTCATTATAATGTGCTCTACTAACTTCTATCAATTACAACATCAAAAATTGTTCAGTTTCTTCTACATCTTTCAGAAAAGCAGTCATAATTGCATTTTCTCTTTCAGATATACCATATGGTAGGTTTTATTTTTGACACCACTTGTGATCTTTGTTATTTTGCAAGATTTGGGTCTTCCTTTGCTTGTCATTTCTGTTTTAGGTGTATTCTTATAGTCTACTTTGCTATTCAAGGTAACCTCTGGTTTGAATAAATATCGTACACAATAACTACTGTTTATTACAAAACAGTGTAAAATGATTCATCATTGGAAGTATCCATTGTAGTCAAGAGCAGAAAGTATGGAGGAGGCATGGAAAGGGATGCTCAGTATTTACACTGATGCAGCCAGCTCTCCATGTAAAATATAGAATTAAACCTTTTTTTTTTCATACTTTTGAGTTGAAATAATTTGCTGAAAAATTTTGGTTTCATCCTGAGTGGCATATGGGAGTGCAGCCATTGTTCTATCCCAAATTTTTTCAGCAAATTATTTCAAGTGTTTCTTGTCAATAGGGCATTTCCTGTGATACTTTATTATTTTTATATCCACAAACTGCTGGGCAGTTAAAATATCCTCAATAATTATGAGAGCTGACCAACTCAACAACTATTGTAAGAGAGAACTCTTTCAAGATACATCGGCTAAGGGAGTGTGGCCATTATTCTATCCCAGAGATGCAGGTCTCATCGTTAAATTAACTTCTTGAATGTGGAATTTTTTTTAAATGGCCAATGATATGAATTTAGCATTTATTGACAAAGTAATAATTATGGGAAAATCAGCAGGGAAAACATCCATTCATAAACATGGTTTTAATTCATACAGTAATACATGAGGGGTGCAGTTTGGTAAAACTTGGAAACTTTGCAAGCAAGATAACAGCTTGTGCATTAGTGGTTTGACTTTGTAAGCAATGATGGGGTTAGAAGGAGTTTGCAACCAGATGATATTTAGAAACAATCTTTAACATTTGAGCAGTAAAAGCATTCTGTCCTGTACTTTTATTATTGTTTAAACTACTTATAATATCCTTAACTTTTTTTTCACTAATACTATCAATAACAATGTATTCTAAATTACTATATATGAATTAAAACCATGTTTATGAATAGACGTTTTCCTTCCGATTTTCCCATAATTTTAACTGTGTGAATGAAAGCTAAATTCCCATAATTTTAACTGTGTCAATGAAATTAAATTCATATCATTGACCAATTTTTTAAAATTTCCAATTGAAAAAGGGTTTTTTAGATGTTTTTCTTTATTTTTAAGATTCCATTTTTTTACTTCATTATTCCAATAATTATCTAATTTATCCCTGTAACAACTGTCTTTAGCATATTTTACTTTTTGTTTCAGAAATTTACAGTATTTTTTTTTAATCTGTTTCAATCTAAGTTTCCAGGATATTTTTTATAATGAATGTAAGATCCAAGGCTACATGTCCCTTTTGTTTCATTATTTGGAGTTTGTTTCACACTTGTTTTATTCAGATTTAGCTTTTTAAATCTTTCAGTGTAGAACTAATTGTGGTCTGTAAATGGTAGCTAGGTAGTCACTGGAAAGAGAGCTATGCATCAATCTCCTGTGATGATGCTAAGAACCAGCCAGGCCTAGCACCTACTGTCCGACCCCACCTTCTCGTAGTGCAGACCGTTAGTACCTTTCAAAAGAGATACTCTCTTGCGGAAGTGAATGGAAGAGGAGGCTGCCAGATTAGTGTGGCCTACTAATCTGGACACCAGTGGCTACTTTTTTTTTCTACCCTGCTGAGGAGTGGTCAACCACACAGGGTCCTGGTGATGACCATATATACCAACCTGAACAGAATTATGGCTCTGAGCTTGATTATGGATCCTGATTTTGCTGCACTGGAGACCTTCTCTGGAGGGAAAATCTTCCGCTGCTTGTTGTGCTCTTTGTTTGTGGGTTGACAGCCCCAAGTGAATAGATTCACAGGATATGTTTTATCAGCTGGTGGATTATCTTGAGCAGAGGTCATCGCAGGCACCTGAACTCTTTGCTTCTATCAGCATCATCAAATTCTACATTGGAGGAAGTCTTCCAGTGTAGATGGCTTCAGCTTTAGTGGTGGGGGAACGGGTCTTTGCCCCATGTCTGCGATTAGGGGGTTGTTTGATATTGTCAGCATTCCCTCTCTCAATAAACATAGTTTCTTTAAACATCCCACTAACCATTTTCTCTCCATAGGTAGTTGGAATGTGAGGACTCTGCACATAGTTTTTCTCTTGATGTCCTCACACAAGAATTCCACAGTTATAATTTAGATATTCTTGGCTTGCAAGAGACCAGATGGACAGATAAAGGTCAGATTCTTAAAAATAACCTTAAATTTCTCTTTTCAGGGAGGGACGACAATAAGCATCACCAAGGCGTGGGTCTGCTTCTCAGCAGACACGCTAGCGATGCTCTTCTAGGATATGAGTGCATTAATGAAAGGTTTCTTACAGCAAAATTTCAGACAAGCGTTAAAGACTTGAATGTTATCTGCTGTTATGCCCCCACTGAGGATGCCGATGAGGATGAGAAGGATAGGTTTTATGGACAACTTCAGGATATTTTGAATTCTGTCAAGAAAGGAGATATTACCCTAGTTCTAGGTGACTTCAATGCCAAAGTTGGTACTGACTCTGACCTTTGGGGAGGGGTGATAGATCCTTTTCGTATTGGTAGCTGCAATGGCCAACATCTCCTACAGGTAAGTAAACTCAATGGTTTCAGAATAACTAACACTTATTACAAACACCGCGACATACATAAGTACACATGGGTTTCACCTGATGGGCTGCATAAGAATAGATTGGTTATATATTAATTAACAGCAAATGGGCTAGTTCTGTTAGGAATACCAGGTCATATAGGGGAGCTGAAATTGGATCTGATCATTACCTTGTAAAAGTGTCTTGCAACTTAAACTTAAAAAGTGTTGTGCTAGGGTTAAAAAATTTACCTTTAATTCTGAAGCTCTGAAAGACCCAGTTATAGCTAAAGCTTACCATGATAGGTTACTTAATAATTATGACAGTCATGGTTTACTTACTACTGATGTTCAGGAAGAATGGGACCATTTTAAACAGGCATTTTTGGACACTAACAGTACTCTTTTAGGAAAAAGAGCAGAATTATTTGAGTGATAAGGCACTTGAGCTTATTTCAGAAAGAAGGAACTGCAGGAATGTCCTTAATCAATACCCTACTAGTCCTAATAGAAAGCACTACACAGAACTTAATAAACGTGTAAAGGATCAGTTAGCTGCTGATAAGAATCTTTGGCTTGATGGCTTGGCTGACAAAGCAGAGGAAGTAGTTAGACAGCACAACAGCAAAGAGCTGTATCAGATAGTTAATGTTTTGTGTGGTAGAAAACGAACAGGTGTACAGGGATTGAAGGATAAACAAGGTAAGGTTATAGAAGGTGAGGATACTGTCATGGCTAAGTGGGCTGAGCATTTCAGTGATGTTCTAAACAATGTAGTTAGTTCTACTCCCATTGTTTGCAATGATGATAGATGCATTGGTGGCTTTAATGTTGGCCCTATAACACAGTCTGAAGTTATTTTGGCTATTTCTAAACTTAAACTTCATAAATCCCCAGGGGTAGATGAAATTACTACAGAAATGCTAAGAGCTGGAAATGTTTCAGTTACCACTTGGATGACTGAAATTTTGACTATCTTTTATGATAAAGGCATGGTTCCTCTGGATTTTACCACAGCTATTGTTATCTCTATTTTAAAAAAAGGTGATCACAGTTCTTGTGATAACTATAGGGATATCAGTCTACTCTCTGTTCCAAAAAAAAAAAAAAAAAAAAGTAAAAAAAAAGTTCTTTCCATGATTGTGCTTAATAGAATTAAGAATCTGGTTGACAGTCAATTGCGTGATGAGCAATGTGGATTCAGAAGTGGTAGGGGATGTGTGGATCAGATATTTTCACTTAGGCAGATTCTTGAGAAATGGTTAGAGTTTCAGAAACCTTTGGTTGCTAGATTTGTTGATTTCAAAAAGGCTTTCGACTCTGTTGATCGTCATAATTTGTGGTTGATTGTGAGATCATATGGTGTACCAGACAAGTTAGTTAACATAATGAAAGCTCTCTATAATAACACTGAGTCATGTATGAGAGTTGGTAAGGCTTGTAGCAATTGATTTAGCATTACTTCTGGTGTTCGACAAGGGTGCATTTTGTCTCCTTTTCTCTTTAGCTTGGTTACTGATTATGTTATGCGAAATTCACTTCAAGGGAAAGATTTTGACCTTAAATGGTCTGGAGATACGAAAATTTCTGATTTAGATTATGCTGATGATTTAGCCCTTTTGTCAAATGATGTTGATGAGATGAACTCTTTCATTCAAGCTGTTGATGAAACTTGTAGTAGAGTAGGTTTGGTTATAAACAGGGAGAAAACTAAAGTGATGAAAATTGGTCAGGTAGGCTGTGATTCAGTTAATCTGAATGGTTGCAGTCTTGAGCAGGTGTCACAGTTTAATTACCTTGGGAGCTATGTAACAGATACTGGTGATGTGCGGCATGAGATTAACAGACAAATAGGGATTGCTGCCGGGACTTTTAAGAATCTATGGAGAGTGTGGAGAAATAGGCGTATACACCTAAAGACTAAAATTAGACTGTATAATAGTTTGGTTCTTTCTAGGATTAGTTATGGTAGTGAAACTTTGACACTTTGTAAACAAATAACAGGAAACTAGATGCTTTGAATTCTAGATGTTTACGCAGTATCTTAGGCATTAGTTGGTTCAGCTTTGTAACTAATGGTGAGGTTAGGCAAAGGAGTCGGCAACTTCCTGTAAGCAGCATATTGTGCAGAGAGAGATTCCATTGGTTTGGCCATGTTGCTCATATGGATAATTATAGAATTGTGAATAGGGTTATGAACAGTGTGCCTAAAGGCCTCAGAAAGAGGGGGAAACCTAGGATGTGGTGGGCAGACAATGTCAAACAGGACTTGTTAGAATTCGTGTGCAGTGGCCAGATGCAGCAGATGTAGCTCAGGACAGACTTGCTTGGAGAACTAAGTTGCACGGTCTGGTTGGACCTCCGTAGCCCTTGGCTGCTTGAGGAGGAGGAGGAGGATGATAATTGATTGTAGTTATTGTGTAGAATTGAGTAATCTCAAAATTGTAAATCTTTAACACAATTCAACTGTATTTTTACCTCATTGTTTCCTTTTATGTCAAATGTGCAGTTTGCAACTAAAACTCTGGCAAAGAATAGGATAATGATCTGCTAAACCACTCATATACAGCTACTTCAATATTTGTAATATTGTTAACAAACACATGATCAAGGCAGCATGTACTATCTTTTATGGTTCCTGTAGGTATATTCACATAATTCCTAAATCCAAAACTTGATGATGTACTCAAATATTAATTTACCTCTTTTATAACCTGTAACAAGTTTAAATTTATATCCCTGACAAAAAAAAAACATTTTACATTATCAATAGAAACATGATTTAAATAATGAAAATCTCTGCTGAAAACTGACAGTGAAATTTATGAGATCTATCAATCATCAAAATGAGTGATATACTTTTTATTGCTATCATACAAATTTATCCTTTCTGCATTACACTTAGAAAACTGCCATTGATAAAACTGAAATGAACCATTTCTTACTCAAGCTAAAATATTACCTGCCCTATTGAAATCTCTGCATTGATAAAACATTGGAAATCTTTAATCTGATATAGATCAATCTCCTACTCCTTCATCCAGATTTCAATGGTAAAATTAAATCTAACTTAATATATTACACATTCCAGACTTAACATTAATTCAAATTTTGCCTTAAACTTCTAATATTGCAATATACACTAGCATCTACATCAAGAATAAATTGCTTTAATTAAAACTGTTTTGCATAATTAAATTCATATTTTCCTCATCACATTTGGTTGACTTTCAACCATTGTTTCAAGTGTCCTTTACAGCTTGTTTAAATCATCTTCACTTCTTATCCTATGTACTCTGAAATCAGATGACTTTCTCAGGAGAGTTGGTTCAGTCAGTAGCATGCCAGGCTTGCAATCTGTAGTTCCCAGGTTCAAGCCCCATTTGTGCCAGCATTGAGATTTATCTTTGCTAAACCTCTATCCTGCCCTCAGTCAGAAAGAGGGTGTCAATTGGCTTGGAAAGGCCATCATCTCTCGAATAGGATGTAAAGCATTGCCCTGTGTAGAGAGAGCCATACCCTGTGCACATTAAAGAATGCACTGAATGTTCTTGGTGGGAGGCTACCATCTGTCTTCTAACAGTTGTCCAGCGGATCCCCTTTCTCCAACCTTCTCTGAGCTCTGGGTTCCTTGTGACCTGGCCATTCAGCCCATTGTGTGCAAAAAAGTGCCACTCAGAGGAAAAAAAACCCACCTTTCTTAGGAAGATTTTCTCCTCTTGAATCGAAGCAAATTTGTATAACTGTATAAAATGAAGCCTTAATATATTTTGTTAAATGATCATTAATAAAGAACCCATTTTCACTACAACTAGGATTAATCATGTTTTTTTTTGTTTTTTTAATCTTAGCTTTCTGAACCTACTCATCTCCTACATTGCAATCTTTAAATTCAATAATTAATGGCGTTATTTTGCCTTAAGTAACTGTGGGTACTCTATGAGCTGCAAAAATCTCATCCTTCTGATTGATTTCAATTAGGTGTGAAACTTTGCTAACAACACAATTCTGATTTGCAAAGATTCTGCAATTGCTGTGGTCTGGGTTCGAGTCCCACTTTGTTATCTCATAAGCTGCAGATAAGCTATGTACCTTTGCAAATCTAATCACAAATTGAAAAAAAAAATCCAACGCATTTTTATTTGGTTCCTCTGATAGCCCTGCAATTTCTATATTGTTTACTTTTGACCTTAATTTTAATTCATTTCTATCAGTTTTCATATCCTTTATCTATTGTTTCAGGCTGTTCTCTTTTATTAATATTGATTTTGTTCTTTCAATAAGTTGAATTACACTTTAATTCACTGAAAGATTTGATACAATCCTCCAATTTTATATGACTGAAATCTATGGACTTCATCTTAATGTTATTCATTATAAAAAGGTCATATTTATGACCCTGATTTCTATCCTAAGACTCAATACCTTTTTCTCTTAATGTATCTTGACTCTGCCCATCATCCTCTGAACTTACAGTACTTGTTTTGCTTGTGTTTAGGTATTCTAAACTACAATAACTTTTTGAAGGTGCTGTTTCTGAAGCACTCACACCATATTTATGACACAATACCCAGTTAAACAATTCAATCTTTGTCTCTCATGTGAATGAAATTCTGACATGATTTACATTTTATTTCAGACAACTTTCTCAATTTGTTAGATTTTTTAAATAATTTATTACACTAGCTTTTTTCACAATTGCTCAAAGTTCAATTTTTATAATAATTAGTTATTAATAAGAATAACATTACTTACTCCATAGAGAAGAAACAGAATTTTCCTTACAATAAGGTTTCATGCTCAGTAACCAGTTTAATAGGAAAAACCCATGTTATGTTAATATGGAGTCAAATTCAGACCTCAGCATCTACTAAAATAGAGTTTTTAAGGGAAAAATGCAACTGAAAATAAAACTGTCAATTAAAAGCTAAGTTTTGGGTTGTTTTACCTATCAGCAGTAAACTCCCCACCCTGCCCACGGTCAATAGGGAACACCGATGGGCTTAGAAAGGCTCCCGTCCGTCAGATGGGATGTTAAGCCATGCAGCAGTGTGCAGGAGAGTCATACCCTGTGCACATTAAAGAACACACTGGATGGTCTTGATAGCAGGCTACCATCTGTCTCCCAACAGCTATTCCAGCGGGTCCCCTCCCCCAACCTTCTCTGAGCCTTCGGGGTCCTTGTGACCTGGCCATTTAGCTCATGGTGTGCCAAAAAAGTGTTGCTCAGAGGTAAAACAATCCAACCCAACCTCTGAGCAGCACTTTTTTTGCACACAATGGACTAAATGGCCAGATCACAAGGACCACAAAGGCTCAGAGAAGTAGGGGAGGGTATCCACTGGACAGCTGTTGGGAGAGTTGGTAGCCTCTATCAAGACCATCCAGCACGATTCTTTAACATGCACAGGGTATGGCTCTCCGGCACATGGAGGCCATGGCTTAATGTCCCACCCGATGGACAGCAGGCCTATCCAAGTCCATCAGTGCCCTCTACTGACCATGGGTCAGATGGAAAGTTTTGTAGAGATAAATCAATGCTGGACTAGCTGGGACTCAAACCTGGGAAATGCAGATTACAAGCCTGACATGCTTCGATTGAGCCACCTCTACCCCAATCCAAGTTTTGATTTTCAAAATTATTCATTTGTTATTCAAAAATTATTGATGCTAAAACGTTTTTAACAACTTCGTATATTCCACAAAAAACTTTTGGAATTATGAAGTCAGAATCATAAAAATTTAAATATTCATTATGCAAATTGTTAAAAACCTTTTAAATTGTAATCTGTTTTAACTTATTTTTCAGATCAATTATTTGAACTAGCCTTCATCATCATCATCCTCAAGCAGCCATGGGCTACAGAGGTCCAACCAGACTGTGCAATTTAGTTCTCCGAGCATATCTCTCCTGAGCTACATCTGCTGCATCTAACCACTGCACACCAATTCTAACAACGCCCTGTTTGACATTGTCTGCCCACCGCATCCCATGTCTCCCCCTCTTTCTGAGGCCTATAGGCACACTGTTCATAACCCTATTCACCAATCTATAATTATACATATGGGCAACATGGTCAAACCAATGAAGTCTCTCTCTACACAATATGCTGCTTACAGGAAGTTGCCGACTCCTTTGCCTAACCTCACCATTAGTTACAAAGCTGAACCAACTAATGCCTAAGATACTGCGTAAGCATCTAGAATTCAAAGCATTTAGTTTCCTGTTATTTGTTTACAAAGCATCAAAGTTTCACTACCATAACTAATCCTAGAAAGAACCAAACTATTATACAGTCTAATTATAGTCTTCAGGTGTATACGCCTATTTCTCCACACTCTCCATAGATTCTTAAAAGTCCCTTCAGCAATCCCTATTCATATGTTAATCTCATGCCGCACATCACCAGTATCAGTTACATAACTCCCAAGATAATTAAATTGTGACACCTGCTCAAGACTGCAACCATTCAGATTAACTGAATCACAGCCTGCCTGACCAATTTTCATTACTTTAGTTTTCTCTCTGTTTATCACCAGACCAACTCTATTACCAGTCTCAACAGCAGCCCTAAAGAAAGAATTTATCTCATCAACATTATTAGCCAACAAGGCCAAATCATCAGCATAATCTAAATCAGAAATTTTCGTATCTCCAGCCCATTTAAGGCCAAAATCTTTCCCTTGAAGTGAATTTCGCATAACATAATCAATAACCAAACTAAAGAGAAAAGGAGACAAAATGCACCCTTGTCGAACACCAGAAGTAATACTAAACCAATTGCTACAAGACTTACTAACTCTCACACACGACTCAGTGTTATTATAGAGAGCTTTCATAATGTTAACTAACTTGTCTGGTATACCATATGATCTCACAATCAACCACAAATTATGACGATCAACAGAGTCGAAAGCCTTTTTGAAATCAACAAAGCTAGCAACCAAAGGTTTCTGAAACTCTAAACATTTCTCAAGAATCTGCCTAAGTGAAAATATCTGATCCACACATCCCCTACCACTTCTGAATCCACATTGCTCATCACGCAATTGCCTGTCAACCAGATTCTTAATTCTATTAAGCACAATCATGGAAAGAACTTTACCTGGAACAGAGAGTAGGCTGATACCCCTATAGTTATCACAAGAACTGTGATCACCTTTTTTTGAAAATAGGAATAATAATAGCTCTGGTAAATTCCTTAAGAACCATACCTTTATCATAAAAAATATTCAAAATTTCAGTCATCTAAGTGGTAACTGAAACATTCCCAGCTCTAAGCATTTCTGTAGTAATTTCATCTATCCCTGGGGATTTATGAAGTTTAGAAATAGTCAAAATAACTTCAGATTGTGTTATACGGCCAACATTAAAGCCAGTAATGCATCTATCATCATTATAATGGGAGTAGAACTAACCACATTGTTTAGAACATCACTGAAATGCTCAGCCCACCTAACAATGAAAGAATCCTCACCTTCTATAACCTTACCTTGTTCATCCTTCAATCCCTATATACCTGTCCATTTTCTACCACACAAAGCATTAACTATCTGGTACAGCTCTCTGCTGTTGTGCTGTCTAACTGCTTCCTCGGCTTTGTCAGCCATGCCATCAAGTCAAAGATTTTTATCAGCAGCTAACTGATCCTTTACACATTTGTTAAGCTCTCTGTAATGCTTTCTATTAGGACTAGTAGGGTATTGATTAAGGACATTCCTGCAGTTCCTTCTTTCTGAAATAAGCTCAAGTGCCTTATCACTCAAATAATTCTGCTCTTTTTCCTAAAAGAGTACTGTTAGTGTCCAAAAAAAGCCTGTTTAAAATGGTCCCATTCTTCCTGAACATCAGTAGTAAGTAAACCATGACTGTCATAATTATTAAGTAACCTATCATGGTAAGCTTTAGCTATAACTGGGTCTTTCAGAGCTTCAGAATTAAAGGTAAATTTTTTAACCTTAGCACAACACTTTTTAAGTTTAAGTTGCAAGACACCTTTAACAAGGCAATAGTCAATCCAATTTCTGCTTCCCTATATGACCTTGTATTCCTAACAAAACTAACCCATTTACTGTTAATTAATATATAATCAATCATATTCTTATGCAGCCCATCAGGTGAAACCCATGTGTACTTATGTATGTTGCAGTGTTTGTAATAAGTGTTAGTTATTCTGAAACCATTGAGTTTACTTACCTGTAGGAGACGTTGCCCATTGCCATTGCCGCTAACAATACCAAAAGGGCCTATCACCCCTCCCCAAAGGTCAGAGTCAGTACCAACTTTGGCATTGAAGTCACTTAGAACAAGAGCAATATCCCCTTTCTTGACAGAATTCAAAATATCCTGAAGTTATCCGTAAAACCTATCCTCCTCATCCTCATCAGCATTTACTGTTAAATATTCCCTTTTTATAAACTCTTTGAATATTGTTGAAAATTTGAGATTTAGATGGATCCATTGACCAAGTGTATAATAATAATGTGTTGTTGGTTTGTTTTACTTCAAGTGGTTGTTTTACCTCTGAGCAGCATTTCTGCACACAATGGACTATATGGTCAGGTCTCAAGAAGGTAGGGGGAAGGGATCCACTGGACAAGAGTTAGGAAAAATATATGAAACACACAGTGCTTGATCATTAAGTATTTATATAAATGATTTTTACTGTAAGACTTATTGAATGCTTCATTAGTTAAGACTTATTGAATGCTTCATTAGTTTATTAATACCTCTAAGGTTGTAATATATAGGATATTAATAACTCCAAGATTCTAATATATTAACACTTTTTTTTTTGCTGAATGTACATTAAAAAAAGTAACAAATACCCCCTAAGTAGCTGCTTGCCATGGAGGTCTGACAGGAGCCTGTCAGTTTATTTGCCATAGTAGAAGGTCTGTGAGGATGGCAAGGACCTCAGCAGAAAAACAACACAAACATCCATGCCTTACCCAGGGCTTGAACCCAGGTCCCTTAGTCAGTAGCCAAGCATGCTAACCACTGGGCCATGTAGCATCACATTTTTATCTAGTAAAAACTAATGTAGTCCTAAATCATTGTTACATAGCACAAAGAGTTCCAATTATATTACCCTTTTTGATGTTGATCTCACCTGGAGCAAATGTTACAATCTTGATGTTAACAGTTGATACTGATGTAACGTTCAACTTGGAAACCATCAGTTCAATGTATTAGTAGTCCATATATACCACAACAATAATGAGTACATCAGCATAATAATGTAAAGAAAGTACATCTGACATGCATCCTTGAAGAGTCTTGTGTTAACAACAGCATAGATGCACTGCATCCTCTAACCAGCTGACACAACTGGTGATTTCCAAGTTGACCTTTACAACATCAACTATTAACATCAAGACTAACATTTGCACCAGGTGAGATCAACATCAAAAAGGGTAATATAATTTGAACTCTTTTTGTTATGTAACAACAATTTAGGACATTAGTCTTTACTAGATAAAAGTGTGATGCTTATGTCCATTCAGCAAAAAAGTAGTGTCAATATAAGAACCTTAGAGGTATTTAACTTAACCGAGCTGTGAATTGCACTAATGAAGCATTCAATAATTTTAACAGTAAAATCATGAATATAAATACTCAACTCTTAGAAGACAAATGGTAGCCTCCCATCAAGAACATCTAGTGTTCTTTAACATGCACAAGGTATGACCCTCCCCCACACAGGGCCACGGCTTTACGTCCCAGAAGATGGCCTTTCCAAGCCCATCAGTGCTCTCTTTCTGACTGAGGGCAGGATAGGGGTTTAGCGGAGATAAATCTCAAAGTTGCCAAGGGAACTTGGGAACAGCAGATTACAAGCCTGGTGTGCTACCAACTGAGACAATCACATTTATAATGGTCATTTTAGGATATCCAAGATGAAAAGATTGGGACAAAGTTATTATTTTTAGTAAGAAATAGGTATAAGCAGTGAAATGTTCATTTCTAATTGCTTTGCATGAATAAAGAATAAAAAAAATTCTGAAAGCTAAAATCGTCACTGAAAAGATCCTGTAGGCTGTGGCAGAAAATTCCTGTAGTCAAGCAGAGCCATTCATATTGTTCTGCGTAGATTTTCATATATACGCAAAACAATATCAAAAGTGTGGCTCATTGTTCACCATTATCGGCATAGGAACAAAAGACTCGCAAGCCATTTCTGCCAAATTCTGGGTGGCTGGCACCAGTTGCTAACAAGCCAATGTTAAAAGTGGCTGGAGTGAGGACCCCCACCTGTAACCTGCTGCAAAGATAGACTTCTGCTAAGAGGTGATGACATCTCCTGAGAGTGGAAGTGAGAGACAACTCTTCCCCTGTGCCTCGACATGTGAAGGCATCTACCACCAGATGCATTCCCAGGGAGGCAATCAGGACCATGGCATCAGAGTATCCCTGGGAAAGGAATGACCCACATGGTAGAGAGCGCAACATCAAAGAAATATCAAGCTCCGCTAATATTTGCTCCTTCTGATTGGTTGATACTGACCAATGGAGGCAGCAGATGAGACCCTTTGTGAACGGGCTGAGAGGGTCTGGAAGAAGGAGAGAGAGGAAACAAAAAAAAATAAGCTTGGAACTGCATCAGAAAGAGTTTTTTAGAAACGAGCAAAGAAAGTTAGAGAAAGTGAGAGCGAATAAGCCCTTATCTGCTAGTCTGCTCTCAGTGAGCCATGCTGCGATGTTTTCAGCACACCAACTGACTGATGTGTCATGTTAATTGTAAAAAAATATGTAAACTCCAATAAATGTTAGTTATTATACTGTTAAGAATAATTCTTGTGTGTATAGTTGAAATTAAGATTTAGAAATAAAAATGTAATTTATGATAAGATTCCAGTGGGAAGAGTGGAATATCATTAAACCCTAGTGCCCAGGATTTTATATATGATTTTAGTGAATCGAAACTGGTAAAGATCACAGCCAACTTAAGACAGGGTGGGAATGTATATCAGACATTCCTCCCCCCACCCTACAACAATATGGAAAAAGTTCCTAGTCATTTCCGCTGAATATTTAAAGTAAATGAAAATTTTTCCAATAAAGAAACTTTTTTTTAAGATTTCACATTCCAAATACCTTGTTAAGTGATAATGAACAAGTTTTACTTCAGAATTACCTCACTTCATAAAACTGAATGTGTACTGTATCCACAGCCAGCTGAGATTAGTCTACAGGCTTGCTCATGAGCCCAAAGAGTGCATATTCAATTTTCAAAGTTGAGAGGTATAGAACAGGCTATGGGTTGGCCTGTAGCCTGTTTCTTGTTTACAGAAGATAGCACTGGCAGGAAGTGATGTTAGATTGTTCTCAATTTCATAGTGAAAACTGCACGTTTTTATAGAAGCTTATTTCTTTTTACCTTTATATCAGTTGATTTAAATCATGGTTTACTGTCCACTCCTCTGTGTAAGTCACAGAGAGGGAAAAGTATTGGAACCTCGTTTCTTTCATCAGCAATATCTGAATTATTCCTTTTGAACGTGCTTACGCTACTAATCTAGCTTTGTGTCCCAAGTATCCACCCCTTGATATTATCATTGATGAAGTATCTTGCTCAATAAATATTAACTTCAGAGAAAGAATGCCAGCTGTTTTTTCCACTGTTGAAATATCTGTTTTGGTGCCTACATTTCTTTGAAAAATATGAATTAAGCAAATGATTTGGCATTATGTTTTGTTTTCTCTTATCTAGGTCTCATATATGAGAATATTGTGTTTTTAATTAACACCTTTTATTTTTGCTTTCTACTGGCAGCAATAGAAATTTCCTCTTTTCTAAAGAACAATGGTGATGGTGGAGGAATATAAAACTTATGTTACTCACTATGTAAAAAGCTTTCATCTAACAAATAATTTGTTATAGTCAGCCTCATGTTACTGAGATATAGCAGAACATGAACCAAATAACTTTCTCACATAAAGCTTGTTCCCATAGGCCTTTGAGTTTCCTTTGGGAGGGTAGGGGGTATTCAAATGCAAATAGATGTTACAAGTTTTCATTTCATGAGTCTCCATGTAAAATAGTGAAAATGAGTATAGCTGCAAAGTTAGCAATATTCGAGATATTAGTGGGAAAATAATAAAATACAGTAGCATATCTAAGCAGAAAAACATATACGTTATATTTTGGGAAAAAAAATCAAACTTTAAGAGCAGTTTTGTAGCATGACAAGTTCACAATGGGAACAACATGTTATAACAAATGACAATATGCTGTAATTACGTAAATAAAATAGTCTTCGCATGAAATTTCCATATTTACGTTAAATATATTATGTTAATCCATATTACAAAAATGGTGATGAAAATTTTTTTCCTAATGAATGAAAATGGTATAATTAATATTTATAATAAAAAAAAATGAGCATTTAGGTTTAAGCCTTCCAGTGTTCAGCATGACAAATTGGTTTCCATCCAAAGGCTAAGCTATTTTCTCCTTATGCTCAGCAAAAAAAAAATCAATTTAGAATTTTTTTGCCAAATTAATCAGCATTCAATTTTGGATTTGCTGAAAATAAAATATTTAACAAAAAAGACAACACATTTTATTTTAACAGGACTTTTTTAGAGTCGTATAGTAAAAAAAAATTCATCTGGTAACACAAATAAAAATTTATTTAAAAAAGAAATGATTATAATGCACATGAATAGAAGGGCTATTTATTTAAGAAGAATAAAAAAAAATTCTTATTTAAAATAAACTTCTTCTGTTTTGTAATTTTTCACTCTGTACCATACTTTGAGAAAAGTCCAGGCTTGTTGCGGATCCAATAAACAAATCAACTTTAGAATATTTTTAATAAATAACTAATCAACAGAAATAGGTCATGTTATATATCAATTAAAATAAAAAAAATAAATACCCCCTCAAGCAGCTGCTTGCCACAGAGGTCTGACAGGAGCCTGTCAGTTTATATGCCAGAGTAGAAGGTCTGAGAGGATGGCAGGACCTCAGCAGAAAAACAACACGAACATACATGCCTTACCCGGGGCTCGAACCCAGGTCCCATAGATTAAAGAGAATTTAATTCTGAATTTTATTAAAGTAAAAATTTTGAACATTGTGGCTAAGTGGTTAGTGCACTTTGCTGCTGATCTAAGGGACCTGGGTTCAAGCCCCGGGTAAGGCATGGATGTTTGCGTTGTTTTTCTGCTGAGGTCTTGCCATCCTCTCAGACCTTCTACTATGGCATATAAACTGACAGGCTCCTGTCAGACCTCTGTGGCAAGCAGCTGTTTGAGGGTTTTTTTTTTATTTTTTTTTAGGAACATATTAATTTTAATAAGACTTTTTACAATAAATAAATAAAAAATAGATACATATTTCGTAATTATTTCCAAAATCTTTCATTTTTAAAAATAGCAGTATTTTGTTAATTATCAAGAGATTTTATAAACTTTAAGGAAAAATTTGTTATTAATAGTTCAAATGAAACTTTTATGCTTAAATTAGGGGATTGTTTCAGCATAGAGTAATGTTAACAAACAAATCGACAATACTGCATAGCACTTCTAAAATATGGCAATCAGATGGCTTTATCAAATTGTTTATATTGTAGTTTAATAAAATATCCATCAAATGAAAAAAGAAAATATTATTTATCAAGCCTGAATTATACATTTTTATAAGATATGTATAAACAAATTTTAAAATGGTAATGTTTATTTTTAAGAAATCGTTTTTTTTCTTTGTTGTACTAAAAGCGGATATATACGTCCGTGGCCTCTCATTTCGAATTCTGCGAATGTATACAGATGCCCTGGACATTGGAAGGATTAAATGGCAGAAAGAACATTTTTATCAACTAAAGAGATTTGGAATATTCAGTTAGTAGGATACCAAGATTATAGGGTATTTGGTATATAGGTATTATTTGTAAGCAAATATTCTAATGTTTATTTCAGAGCAATAGTTAACCCTTCAGAGCTCGCACTGGGTCTAACAGACCCATGTCATTTTTATATTTACTTTCCATGGTGAAAGAATTTTGTGACAATGGTGAAATTTCCAATACCTTCCTAAAATTCTATCTTCTAGTCAAATGAGTATTGAAAACATGTGTTTTCCTGCAGACTAAAATCATACAAGGTAAAAGTTAAAACTGGGTCTCAGAGACCCAGTGCAAGCATTGATGCTACATTTTTTAAGAGCTTAAATATTATTTTATTGTTCTTCTATTGACTATTTTATTTAACATTAGTCATAAATCATATTTATCTTTTTCCCAATTCTATTAGCATATTTTAATTAAAATTTCCAAAATTCCTAACTATGAATCCATCCAATGAAAAAGATGCTGAACAATTCAGACATATGTTAGAAACCCTTGAAGTTGAATCAGACGAATCTTTTGAGGAAGAGCTCGAAGAAGACTGCTTAGAGAGCAGATTAGGAGAAACAGATACTGAACAGGAAATTTCTAGTGACGAAGAAGTAGAACAAATAGAAATAGATTCTTACTTTGTTGGGAAAGATGGACTCACCAAATGAAAAAAGTTCACAATAATTTCTTTTGTATTTTGCATAGGAATTGAGTTTTATATAATTTTTTAATGTGAAATGCTTTGGTTTAACCTTTGGTTTTCTTTTTCAAGATTTAGCAAGTTAATAAATGTTTTTATAAAGCACTGTAAATTCATTTTCAAGCTTAGGACCTTATTTAATTAAAGAATATATACTAGGTCTATAAAGCCCCAAGGTGAGCATTCTTGTCTGAAAAAGATTGTGAGCTCTGAAGGGTTATATATGATAAAACTGACATGGTGATCGAAAAAAAGGAAAACAAGATATATTAATTCTTTCCCATCATTAGTAGTTCTCATGCAGCCTACCACATTTCTAATTTCCAAATGTAAACATTACTGAACTACAGTGTGGTTGCAAACAAGTGAAGCACCATAAAAAAGCATACACGCGATAACAAAGCAATTTCCACTTAGTCGGCCATGACCATATCATTCAATTAGAAATGGCCAAACAGAGAAAATGGTAAAACACTCCAAAAATTCAATGACTATAATTTGACTAACAGGAAACTTGACTGCTAAGGTACAGTATATAATTCACTAAGTATTTAATCACTATTAAGATGTTTAATTAAAGGATGGAGATGAGTGGAGAGAAAAACTGTCTTGAGCCAGGTGGGATCTGAACCCATGGCCTCCTGATGACATGTCAGGTGTTCTGACCACTGAGCTACAGGCCACTGAACTTATATTGATTATACAAACTTTCTTATCTTGTATACTATTCTTATCTATATATATATATTACTTCTTACCTTATATCTATATACATTGATATCTTCATCTTGTTAATTAAATAGCTTCATAGTGATTAAATACTGAAATTGTAAATCAATGATGAGATGTGGATTCATTTGTCTAAGAATATAATTCACTAACATATGGCATCTCATTATATTGGAATGCCCCAGTGTCATATTTGAAGCATAATATTTAAAATTTATCTTGTAATACCAAATTAAGACTCGATGTTGCAAAAACATGGCTCAAGAAACATGAATGAAAAAAAAAATCCATTTGAACTGTAGGAATGATATGAAACAATATATAACCCCTCAAGCTGAGTGGATAGCGTGCTTGGTTACTGATCAAACAAAGGGACCTGGGTTTGAGCCCTGGGTAAAGCATGGATGTTTGTGTTGTCTTTCTGTTGAGGTCTCATCTTCCCTACAGATCTTCTCTATGGTGTATTAAACAGACAGCCTCCTGTCAGACCTCTGTAACAAGCAGCTGCTTGAGAAGGTATTTTTTTCATTTACAAGCAGTGAGTAGCCACAGAGGTCTGACAGCAGTGAAGAAGGTGAGACCTTAGCAAATCATGGGAGTGAGAAATTATGATCACAACAAATGGAAAATAAGTAGAATCATGAAAATCCAGTTCATGTGATTCAAATAATCTCCAATTCTAATGATCCTATAAATTCTGAATCAATAACTCTTAATCCTCCTAAGTGACTGAAACTTGAGACTTTCATTTAGAGAATCTATCACGTTTTATACAACTGTGACTATTAACTACAATGAAATCACATTGAAAGAAATGTCATAGCAGACATGAACATTACCTTCACAACTTCTAACTATTCCAATTAATGTAATTTTAATATAATTTCTAATAGGTATCAGCAACTTATGGCTTGTTAGCCATACACATCATAAATCTATTCTGAAGAAAATAAATTTAATTTTGCAAGCTTTTATGGTAATTTTTGAATTACTGTTTTTTAAACAATCAATACTATTAATTCCTTTAAATAGGTGGTGCTTTGAATTTAACCCTTCCAGGGTCAAGGACATCTATAGACTTTTTTGTACGAGACATGAAACTTCAATTTAAAAAAAGATGTGTTTGAAAGTAATTTTACATATATTTATAAAAATATGCAATTAAAGCTTGAAAAAAATTTTTTTTTCATTTGATGCATATTTTATTAAACTACAATATAAATAATTCGATAAAGCCATCTGATTGCCATATTTTAGAAGTGCTATATGATATTGCTGATTTGTTTGTTAATATTACTCTGCATTGAAGCACATGCTGCATCACCTGATTTAAGCTCAGAAGTTTGATTTGAACTATTATCAATAAATTTTTCTTAAAGTTTCTAAAATCTTCTGATAATTAACAAAAATCTGCTTTTTTAAAAAATGGAGAATTTTTGGAAGTAATTGTGAAACATGTACCTTATTTTTCGGTATACCACTGTAAAAACTGTTATTAAAATTAATATGTTACTACAATGTTCAAATTTTTCACTTCAATAAAATTCAGAATTAAATTCTCTTCAATTTGGTATATATTACATGACCTATTTCTGTTGATTAGTTATTTATTAAAAATATTTTAAGTTAACTTGTTTATTGGACTCTACAACAAGCCTGGACTTTTCTAATAGTATGGAACGGAGTAAAAAAATTATAAAATGAAAAATGTGTTTACTTTAAACAATTTTTTTATTATTATTCATAAATAAATAGTCCTTCTATTCATGTGCATTATAATCATTTCTATCTATTAGTGTTTTTTAAATAAATTTTTATTTGTGTTACCAGATGCATTTTTTTTTTATTACACGACTCTAAAAAGTCCTATTAAAATAAAATGTGTTGTCTTTTTTTTTTAAATATTTTATTTTCAGAAAATCCAGAATTAAATGCTGATTAATTTGGCATTTAAAATGCCATAATTCCTTTCATTAGTTATTTGACAAAAAAGTTCTAATTTTAATTTTTTCTTTGCCTGACCAGAGTAAAAAAAATAGCTGCACCTGGGAAGGGTTAAATAAGAAAAGTGGAATACAATATTAAAAAGGATGCTGACCCATTCCAAACACAATGTTCATCTCAAAGTTGATCAACCAAATATTTTTACACCTGTGTTTTACACGAGTGGCGGCTCGCGTATAGGCACTGTGGAACTGCAGCATCCCAAATTTCAACTTCATATTATCGATAACATTTAATATAATGAGTCCTTTTTTCTTTAATTCTTTCTTTATACTTGTACAATATATAATCCTTAAGCTTAATGTCAGTAGCCATCCCCACTGGGGGATAAACTTTTTTCATAAACTGTTATGAAAAAGATACAAAAATCTTTGTATGGAACTGTGCGCTTCACAGTACTAGCGGCGAGGTGTTTGACTGTTGTGCGCATGCGCACATAGGAAGCTACACACGAGGCTGCAAGAGAGAGAGAGCACTGTCGTTCCTACAGTGCCGACTCTGGCGTGCTGGTTGAAGGTAGTTTTTTTTACTCCGCATGTGTTGTGCTTAAAAACCGTGTACCACATTCTTGAATGTGATAAAGTGTAGAATTAGATTATTATCCTGCTTCCAGCTATTCTATTTGATTCATTTTTTTTTTCAGTTCTTTTATTTAACAGAAAACTTTAACCATGGCCTTGCATCCCCAAGAAATAAGTTCTGTGACTGTAAGTGAACTTCAACAGCATAAGTTTTCACAGCTGTCTCTCCATGAGAAAGTTGCAGTTAAGAAAAGAGGTCGTTCAACACCTGAAATTCTAATATCTCAGCCAGGCATAAGCAACAACAAGAAATATATTCGTAGCTTTAATTCTGAATGGTACCAATGGAAAAGTTGGCTTTGTGGCTGTGAAGTAAAAAATGCACTGTTTTGCTTCCCGTGTTTGCTGTTTGGAGGTGATGTAACGTGGACAAAAGTTGGTTTTAGAAATATAAACAAAATGAAAGAAAAAACTGAAAAGCATGAGAAGTCAAAGAAGCACATTGATAATGTAGTTTCACTGGCACTTTTAGGAACCGTAAGTATTAAGGAGAAACTTAGTGAGGCATACAGACTTTCAATCAATGAGCATAATATAAAGGTTAAAAAGAACCGTGAAATTTTGTCCAAAATAATAGACTGCATTTTCTTTTGTGGAAACTTTGAAACTCCCTTATGTGGACAGGATGAAAAAGACAATTCAGTAAATCCAGGGGTATTTAGAGGATTAGTAAATTTTGCATCTAAATTAGATTCAGATTTAAAGAATCACTTAGAAACCAGTGCAGTCTTCAAAGGTGTTTCTAAGACCATTCAGAATGAGATACTTGACTGCCAGCTACAAATATACCATGAGGAGATAAGGACGGAAATTAGAAAAGCTTCCTTTGTAGCTGTCATGGCTGATGACACAACAGATGTTTCGGAACACACTCAAATGGCCCTTGTTCTACGGTACGTATTGAATGGAGAAATATTTGAGCGTTTTTGGGGATTCTTTATTCCAGAAAATCAAACTGCAGATGGCATATCAAAACGTATTTTAGAACAATTGGACATAATCCTTCAAGGAAATGAACAAAAACTGATAGCTCAGACATTTGATGGTGCAAATGTCATGAAAGGCAAAAAAGCAGGAGTTCAAGCAAAAATAAAAGCAGTTTATAGTAATGCACATTTCATTCACTGTTATGCACATCAACTTAATTTAATAATGAGAAATGCAGCAAGTATTACACGAAACGCAAGAATATTTTTCTCTAACATTCTGGCTATTCCAACATTCTTCTCAAGATCACCGCAAAATGTGTCCATTCTCAAGAAGCATATGGAAATCAGCATTCCACGTCCATCTTCTACGAGGTGGAACTTCAACATACGGACCATAAACAGAGTTCATGAAAATTTGCAACCTTTAAAAAACTGCCTTATTGAAATTCAGTCAACATCAAATGCAGATCAAACCATTGCAGAAGCAACAGGAATTTTAAAATACCTGAATTATGATAATTTCAAGTTTTGGTTAGAGCTTTTTCATCAGATTATGCCTCATGTTGAAATAATTTACAACCAAATGCAATCTCGAGAAATTAGTGTGTTTAAAGTTAATGAATATATAACAAATTTCAAAACTCTATTTTAGAATTGAGAAACTCAAAGTACTGTGAGAATCCTGCAAAGACACTCATGGCAGAAGCTAAGGAAGTGTGTGACTGTATATGTGTTGATATAATGGACAGATATTCTTCCACTAAACACTTAGTAGCTGCTAAATTGTTCAACAAGAAATGCTTCACTAGTTTTAAGAATGAATATCCCACAGAAGAGATAGTACTGACCACTGAAGCATATCCCATGATTGACAAAGAAAAGCTTGAAACTGAACTAAAAGTATTCTATTGTAGGTAGGATATTCATGAATATTGCAAATTAATTGAGCTGCTGAAATTTATTTTGGAAAATAATCTAGATGATGTTTTTAGTGAAATTACGAAACTGATAAAAATCCTATTGACAATTCCCATGACTACATCAGAGGCAGAACACTGCTTTTCAACACTGAAAAGACTAAAAACTTTTCTAAGAAGCACTATGAATTCAGAAAGACTAAATGCGCTTGCAGTGCTTTCAATGGAAAAAAATTTTCTCGGTTGTCATCCAGAGATCAAGGAGAAAATTATGGATCTTTTTGCGCAAATTAAAACAAGAAGAATGGATTTCATTTTTAAATGAATAGATTAAGCTTGAACTGTAACAATTTAGGTTAAAGTAAAAAATGTTTGATTTTGTTCTTTTAGGATTTTATCAAGTTTCTGAATAAATTTTCTTTTTATACGTGTTTGTTTCCTTTTACACAATTTTAAAACAAAGGCTAAAAATTTTCTGGAGCAGCACCCCCACTAATTTTAGCTACAAGCCGCTACTGCCTGCTAGACACGTTTATGCAAAGAACTTTAACCAAAATGGTAATAATGGTACTTCTAGCAAAATACTTTGAAATAAAAGCACTATCACAAAAAATATTTAACACTTCAATCAACAATATGACATCAGAATTAAACCCAACTTCACCACCACAAAAAGAGTGTGTTGCATAAAGAAAGGTGAACAGAAGAATACTGAGACATGGGTATGCATAAACATAAGCAAACTGGTATACATAGAACAAACTGTTGTGCAATCTTATTAGTAGCCGGGTACACACAGAAGTAAAAAATAATATATTATTCTACAACGGGGGGCATTTATAAAGTTCTTGACATGTGCCAAAGCAACAAGATCTGGCGTGTTTGAAAGCTTGTCTAAACTTGTCATTATACAGTAAAAGTAAAGATCATATCATCATCATTTTGCTATTCACTGGCAGCAATTAAAGTTCGGTCTGTGAAATCTGTATATTCGGTTGATCAACTTTGAGATGAACATTATATGTTTGGAATGAAATTGTTGCTGCACAACTTATTACAGACAAGGAAAATTTTTACATTTTCACAATGATGCAACTCGGGGACAACATAAAAAAAATCATACAGATTTATGACAAGCATGTGGGGATCATGCCTATTCATATGGCATTGTTAGGGGATAGATGTACAAATTCAAAGGATGGCAGAGCTTCAAAGATAGAAGGAGGCCATGAACAAAAGAACCATTGCTGCTGTTCCTGAACTCGTTAAAGAAAACCCTTGCACACCATTCGGGTAATAAGTTTAGATATCAGTGCATTGATTGGTTGTGTAGAAACAAATATTCATCAACATTTAAAGTTCCAAAAGATCTGTGCCAAATGGGTACCCCACAAACTAACAGAACAGCAAAAAAGGGTTAGAATTGACTTGTGCAAGGAGATGTTGGCAGTGTGACCCCAAAACGTTAAGACATTGTCACAGGAGACAAGACATGGTTTTGTTACTATACAACCTCCAGAAAGATCAACAACTATGTTTGGGTTGCGAAGATGGAACTCCATCCTCAAATCTTCAGTCAAAACTTTCACTCAAGGAAGAAGATTTTCACAATTTTTTTCAATTCCCAAAGAATGGTAGCCATGGCCACCTTACCTGAAAAAATGACAATAAATGGCCAATATTATATACCAGCATTGCTTTACCAAATGATTAAGTAGATGAAGAAGTAGTGTCCAATAAAAGGCATGTCAATTGTTCCCCTTCTTCATGACAATGCCAGTGCTCAAAAAACAAGGCATGTTACAGCCTGTCTGGAGCAAGAAATAATCAAACAGCTACCCCATCCTGCATATTCACCCAATCTTGCACCATGCAATTTTTGGTTGTTTCCAAAAATTAAGAATTTGCTGGGAAGCCATTTTCAAGGGTGGAAGATCTTGCAAAATGCATTCAATCACAGTTATGGAGTATTCCCCAACAGGAGTACCACCAAGCATTTCAGAATTGTTGTAGACGTCTGCAACGTTACATAAATGCTGGAGGGAAGTACTTTGAAGCACAGTAAAAGTTTTGTTGACGTCATTGAAAAGGTTTTTGTTCTGCAGATACCTGCCAAAAACTTTCAAATCCCCTTATATTATTTGAGACCTCCCCCCTTAGTTTTCCCTCCAAACTCTTACATTAACTTAAATATGAAGAAACTGTAACCAAATTTGGAGTTCTAGCTCTTAAATATTTAGTTTTTTATAAAACAGATATACTCTTGAGATATAGGTAAACTAACCTTGTTCAAAATGTTCTTAACATGCATCTACAGAACAAAAACCACTGAAACCACCAGAACCAAAAACATCCTCTTACTTGAGGAAAAGTCCTGTTGGAGAATTTGGGGATGTGGTTCATCTTCTGCAACCCAAACATAGTTGTCCATCTTTCTGGGAGTTATATAGTAATAAAACACATCTCATCACCTGTGACAATGTCCGTTAACCATTTGTGGCCATTAGGTTCAAACACTGCCAGAACATCTTTGCAAGAATCGAGGCTAGCCCTTTTTGCTATTCTGTCAGTTTGTGGGATACTCATTTGGCACAGATCTTTCATAACTTTAAATGATGAATAACTATTTCCACACTGCTAATTGATAAACTGGCATCTAAACTTATTACTTGAATGGTGATGTGTGGGTCTCCTTAATGAGTTCAAGTCCTGTCTTCCTGAATGAGGGAGGTCTTTGAAGTTTTGGTCTGAATTTGTATATTCATTCTATAACAGTGCCATACGAACAGGCATGATCCCCATATACTTGTGATAAATCGCATGAATTTTTTTTTCATGTCATCCTCAAGCTGCATTCTTGTGAAAATGCAAAATCTTTCCCCATCTTTAGTAGTCTCCAGAGCAATGACAAACAGATTTTTCAGACTGAACTTTGCATGCCGTCAGTGAAGAGAGAAATGATATGATCTTTGTTTTTAACATTGATAAGTTTAGACAAAAATAACTTTCAAATAAGTCACAGTTCGTTAACTTTGGAGGAATGAGTGCAAATCTACGGACACATGCCGAGCTTTTTGAATGCCTCCATAAATTCTTATCTGACTATACATAGTCATAAAAAGACTACACCTCAATCTGTGGTATAAGTATGCCTATTTTTAACTTTTATGTTACTCTTAGAAAACATTTCAGTATTTAAGTTTTCATTAATCAAAGATAATTCAAAACAGTTTTTCAATTTTAAAATAAATCGATCAAATTATTTTTTGAAATTTTTGGGTTTTAAAACTGCACTAGCAATTTAAAATTAAAATACACAAGTGGAAAAATAATTAAAATGTTGACTGAATGGTGGATAGTGATGTTTTCCTCTTGGAAAGTAGAATTTTCTTTTTTTGCAAATTTAAATCAAGTCATGAATTAACAAAAACCACAAATCTAAATATTACCTAACTTAGAAAAAATGATTGGTTTTAAATTGAGGTATATATATATTTTTTAATGATATAAGACCTCCCTTGGTCAAGTGGTTAGCACATTTGGCTACTGATCTAAGGGACCTGGGTTCAAGCCCTGAGTAAGACATGGATGTATGTGTCGTTTTTCTGCTGAGGTCCTGCCATCCTCTCAGACCTTATACTCTGACATATAAACTGACAGGCTCCTGTAAGACCTCTATGGCAAGCAGCTGCTTGAGGGAATATTTATTTTTATTTCATTTATAAAGCCTGCAGACAAGATAATTTTTAAAATATGGCCCACATATCAAAATTGGGAAAATCTTAAAATGTTGTGTCTATTGTTGTCCAAAAAAAATTCCATTTATTCTGAGATCAGAATCAAACTGTAAACTCCTCAAGCTAGGATTTAAATTCCCATTAAACATATTTTGTGATTACTATTGTTCACTATCCTTGAAGATATTTGGGTTGTAGTTGTTCAAAAACAATCTGAGAGATGGCAGAGTTATAATGTTTTTGTCACAGCATGCAAAAAGTGAATACGTACTCAGGTTCCAAGTTTGAAGAGTTAACAATGTAAGCAACTGTATTTCTAATCCTGCTTCTTTCTCTACTGAGATGACATTGTCATGGTCTTCATCCATAAGCATTTTTCTGGATCTTCAGGTTATGTATGTAACATGATCAGTGTGGTGAAGTAAAACAACTGTTCTTTAGAAATGTCCCTGACAGCAA
This sequence comes from Ryuthela nishihirai, assembly GCA_038380435.1. Lineage (NCBI taxonomy): Eukaryota > Metazoa > Arthropoda > Arachnida > Araneae > Heptathelidae > Ryuthela > Ryuthela nishihirai. Next base: position 52,509,379 of record JAWZYU010000027.1, read on the forward strand.
TTTAGGTCTTTAACTTGGGATCCTTACATCAAGACCTAAAAATTCACTACTGTTTGTCACCACAATATCTCTCCTTTCTTGCAGCAACTAACTGAAGATGCTCTTATAACTGCTTCTTTGTAGAGATCAGTTATTTTGTCTCACACTATATATATATAATGATACCATATAATTGCCACTTTGTGAGTCGATTTAAATTTTAGAAGGAAAATTGTCTTGAGCTGGGTGGGATAAGAACCCACGAACTCCTGATAACATGTCAGGTGCTCTGGATCACTTAGCTACCGGCCACCAATCAAGATCGCCTCTAATTGATGATATGAACATTTTCAACCTACAGTACATATTCCATCATGTCACATATAGGCGCTGTTCAGGCAATCTTTAGACACAATAGGCAGATAAATGACTTATAGATGGAAAGTATATCTTACAAGTATCATCATCATCATCCTCAAGAAGCCATGGGCTACGGAGGTCCAACCAGACTGTGCAATTTAGTTCTCCAAGCAAGTCTATCCTGAGCTACATCTACTGCATCTGGCCACTGCACACCAATTCTAACAAGGTCCTGTTTGACATTGTCTGCCCACCGCATCCTAGGTCTCCCCTTCTTTCTGAGGCCTTTAAGGCACACTGTTCATAACCCTATTCGCCAATCTATAATTATTCATACGGGCAACATGGCCACAAACCAACGGAGTCCCTCTCTGCACAATATGCTGCTTAAGGGAGGTTGCAAACTCCTTTGCCTAACCTCATCATTAGTTACAAAGTTGAACCACCTAATGCCCAAGATACTGCGTAAGCATCTGGAATCAAAAGCATCTAGTTTCCTGTTATCTTGTTTACACAGTGTCCAAGTTTCACTACCATAACCTAACCCTAGAAAGAACCAAACTATTATACAGTCTAATTTTAGTCTTTAGGTGTATACGCCTATTTCTCCACACTCTCCATAGATTCTTAAAAGTCCTGGCAGCAATCCCTATTCGTCTGTTAATCTCATGCCGCACATTACCATTATCTGTTACATAGCTCCCAAGATAATTAAACTGTGATACCTGCTCAAGACTGCAACCATTCAGATTAACTGAATCACAGCCTGCCTGACCAAGTTTCATCACTTTAGTTTTCTCTCTGTTTATAACCAAACCTACTCTACTACCAGTCTCATCAACGGCTCGAATGAAAGAGTTCATCTCATCAACATCATTTGCCAAAAGGGCTAAATCATCAGCATAATCCAAATCAGAAATTTTCGTATCTCCAGTCCATTCAAGGCCAAAATCTTTCCCTTGAAGTGAATTTCGCATAACATAATCAATAACCAAGCTAAAGAGAAAAGGAGACAAAATGCATCCTTGTCGAACACCAGAAGTAATGCTAAACCAATTGCTACAAGCCTTACCAACTCTCACACACGACTCAGTGTTATTATAGAGAGCTTTCATTATGTTAACTAACTTGTCTGGTATACCATATGATCTCACAATCAACCACAAATTATGATGATCAACAGAGTCGAAAGCCTTTTTGAAATCAACAAAGCTAGCAACCAAAGGTTTCTGAAACTCTAAACATTTCTCAAGAATCTGCCTAAGTGAAAATATCTGATCCACACATCCCCTACCACTTCTGAATCCACATTGCTCATCACGCAATTGACTGTCAACCAGATTCTTAATTCTATTAAGCACAATCATGGAAAGAACTTTACCTGGAACAGAGAGATGGCTGATACCCCTAATAGTTATCACAAGAACTGCGATCACCTTTTTTGAAAATAGGGATAACAATAGCTCTGGTAAAATCCTTAGGAACCATGCCTTTATCATAAAAGATATTCAGAATTTCAGTCATCCAAGTGGTAACCGAAACATTCCCAGCTCTAAGCATTTCGGTAGTAATTTCATCTACCCCTGGGGATTTATGTAGTTTAAGTTTAGAAACAGCCAAAATAACTTCAGATTGTGTTATAGGGCCAACATTAAAGCCACCAATGCATCCATCATCACTGCAAACAATGGGAGCAGAACCAACTACATTGTTTAGAACATCACTGAAATGCTCAGCCCACCTAGCCATGACAGAATCCTCACCTTCTATAACCTTACCTTGTTTATCCTTCAATCCTTGTATGCCTGTCTGTTTTCTACCACATAAAACATTAACTATCTGGTACAGCTCTCTGCTGTTGTGCTGTCTAACTGCTTCCTCGGCTTTGTCAACCAAACCATCAAGCCAAAGATTCTTATCAGCAGCTAACTGATCTTTTACACGTTTATTAAGTTCTGTGTAGTGCTTTCTATTAGGACTAGTAGGGTATTGATTAAAGACATTCCTGCAGTTCTTTCTTTCCGAAATAAGTTCAAGTGCCTTATCACTCAGATAATTCTGTCTCTTCTGCTCCTTTTTTCCTAAAAGAGTACTGCTAGTGTCCAAAAAAGCCTGTTTAAAATGATCCCATTCTTCCTCAACTTCAGTAGTACAATTGATTAAATATTGAATAAACTCGACTTTCTTGGTATACTCAAATAATTACCACTTGATAAATCAATAAATATTTAGCAGAAAAAAAATTTGCCGACATACAGGAAGCGAACCCGCATCTCTCCAGAAACATGCCAGAGTGTTCTTACCAGTTGAACTAATGCCAGCTCGTCTTTTTTCCGCTTATTTTAAGACTAAACTCATCCTCAAGATTCATGGGCCAACCATTGGCGCCATCTATGATCTTGGGTGGCAATCATTACCGATATATTGCACAGAGATGGAAATAAATAATAGTCTCATCATGCTATTTAGCGTTATCAATGATTTAAACATAGATGATAATCGCAGCATGACCTGATGCTCTTTTGGCATTGATAAATCAATAAATATTTAGTGGAAAAAAATTATTGATTTATCAATGCCAAAAGAGCATCAGGTCATGCTGTGATTATCATCTATATTTAATTACCACTTTGTAGGTAAATTTAAATTTTAGAGGAAAAATAGAGTTTATTCAATATTTAATCAATTGTATACTTGTAAGATATACTTTCCATCTATAAGGCATTTATCTGCCGATTGTGGCTAAAGATTGCCTGAACAGTGCCTATATGTGACATAATGGAACATGTACTGTAGGTTAAAAATGTTCATATCATCATTAAAATCAATCCAATGTGAATGCACAGTATTCCCTGTTAAGAAATATTAATAGATTCTGATAAAAATTCATCGCCGCCATGGCGGGAATCGAACCCGCATCTCTCCAGATTCATGCCAGAGCGCGCTAACCATTGCACCCCATGTCGGACAACGAATATTTTCAGAATATCACCTTATAAATTTTCTTCTTGAGACGTGACTGAGACAGCGCCATAGAGGAGATCTTGATCAGTGGCCAGTACCTGACATGTTATCAGGAGGTCGTGGGTTCGTATCCCACCCAGCTAAGACAATTTGTTCTCTAAAATTTAAATCGACTTACAAAGTGGTAATTATTTGAGTATACCAAGAAAGTAGAGTTTATTCAAAATTTAATACAATGATGCCTTTACAAATTCCAGAAGCTTCCTCCAACATCAGTATCTGGGGAATCAAATAGTGAACTATGATGATCAAGAAATGGGCCATATGGTAAGAACTATTAACTTTCTCACTGTGATTGTATAATCTTTATCACTGAACTTATGACTAAATATTGCATTTCTCAGTGAGAAGTTAATTCCTGCTACTCTTCACTTTGATTTCATGTAGATCCTTTGAGAAAATTGACTTCAAAGGATTCTCCAGAATCCTCCCTCATCATCTTTATATTGGCACTGTTTATATCAAATCTACTATTTGTCCTTGAAAGAACTGACTTAAATTTTTACTTCTTGCAATACCCCTGATACTAAAATTAATACTTCATTATATGGCCATTGTTACTTTGGTCAAAGAATGAATTTCTTTAATAATATACATTCAATAGGTGTCATTGATTTTTTTTTTTCAATCTCCCCCATTACAGAAACACAGACAACTCATATGCTTAGGATATAATAACAAGCAAGGTCTTTTAATTGTGACTCATATGCTTTCAGACTAAAATTTACTCTTGATTTCATAGAAGCAAATGAATTCATAGATGTAAAATTCAAAATTACAATTCTGAGTTTATTTTCATACATAGACTTTATATTGACGTTCATGTAAAGATATTTCTTCAACAAAAAAGATTGAATTCCTATGCAAAGACTTTTTTTTTTATCAAGAAGTCTTAATTCTACAAGATGATTGAACATAGAAGACTATCATCTCCTTCACAGCAAGTATTACATAAAAAAATTATTGCTTTTCTTAATTATTCATCAGTGTTAAAGGGAACACCTACAAACTGAAATTCCTGAGTTGCAACATATATCAGGCATTATAGAGTATATTATTGCTCATATGCTAGATTTTTATGGAAGAACTGTAATCTTTTTTCTAAAATATGAGGTACTCTAACTAGTGGCTGCTGATTGACCTTATACCAACTTCTGCTATGCTTAGAATTTTAGTCAACAGTGATACACAGCTATATGTGTGGATTATAAGAATGAGACACATCCAGTATTATTTTAAAAGATGTTATTGAAATATATAGACAAATTCAGTATACTTAGTAAGAAATTTAATCTATAATGGCATTTCTCATTGATCACACTGAAGTTGTATGGAATTTTCGCAACAGCTAGAAAATGAATAAAACCACCTCTCAACTGCCACCAAAATTTCCACCTTGGAAAGTTGTTGTATGGATGTGTGCCTCACTTCCCAATTGATGTAACACTGTTCAAAATTCTTCATGGTCAAAGTTAGCAAAGGGTATATCAGTGGCCAGTAGCTAAGTAGCAGGTATGAATGCCCAGTATGTTACAAAAAAGGCCATAAGTTTGTGGAGTGAGGGTTGGCTCAGTCAAAAACATGCTAGGTTCATAATCTGCAATCTACTAGTTTCAGTCCAAATGCATCAGCATAGATATCTCTACACTGACAAAGTTCGAAAAGGGGTCACTAATGGGCTTGGAAAGGCTGCCATTCATCAGATGGGATATTAAGCTGTGGTCTATATGCAGGAGAGCCATATCCTTGTACACATTAAAGAACACACTGGGTGGTCTTAATGGGAAGCTACCATCTGTCTCCTAACAGCTGTCCAGTGAGACTTGGGTGCCTTGTGGCCTGGCCATTTAGTTCATAATACGTACAGTTGCCCTTCACCAAGAGAATGCAAAGACGTAATAACCTATGAATTATTACATGTGAAAAATAACCTCAAAAAATTCTTGAGAGTTATTACTATGAAGATTTTCTCATACTATTTAAATGCATAAGATACACTGTTATACACATGCTTAAATGACTGGAAATATATATATTTCATGTCATTTCTCTTGTATATATAAAGTTAACACTTTTTTTATTCTTATTATTTGTGGTTCACATATTACGTACAACCAATGTACTACTCTAATCTTCACAAATCTATCAAATCAAAAGACATCATTAAGCCATATAACTTTTAGTACTGGCTAAATATGTTAAAAAAACAAATGGACAAAATGGTTCATGTGAATTTTTTAGTAAGAAAAACAGAAAAATTAGTGTTTAGAAAAGTTAGAGTAGACCAGTGAATTTTTCAAGCATTGGATATTACTGATACTGATCAGTGCATTCATTACAGAGAGAGGCTAAATTATCAGAATATGCTGCTATACTTACATCAGAAGATAGATGATCTGCTCATTCCAAGATTTTCAATTCCTTGTGATTTTCCTTGCTCTATCTTTAACCATAAAACTCTTCGATTACCTGAAAATCAGTTCTTCACTCTATTATTTCATTCAGTAATAGCCAGTGCCATGCGATATGGTGGAAATTTTGTTTTCATAGAAAATGTGTAACAATATGATTTAAAAAAATTTTATGGAAATTTGCTGGAATATTTTGTTTTAGAAAGCTGTTAGAAAAACCTTCAATCCATGATAGACAGAATGTTTAATGAGTTAAATTTAAGTTCCCCAACTTTGAATCAATATTACACAATCATTATTAAACAGTTTTCTACTACATACTATATGACAAGTCAAGCAGAATGGTATCCTATGAAGATATAGTCAATTTTGAAAATTAAAGAATAATGCAAACATTAACATAAAATACCATGATTGAAAGCTTTCTACATTCTGAGCTCAATAAAAATATTTTATTTATCCTCTTTTGCGAGCTGACAAAATGGGAAATTAACCTCAATAAAAAAATCTCCAAATATTCTATTTAGCCCTCATCAGAAACTCAATATCTATGACAATGATCACACCAGCAAGAATTATTCCAGGTGGCAAGTCTCCTGAAGGACTTTTAACTCTTTCAGTCCCAAATTAATTTGACATAACAATGTTTGAAGCATTATGTTACTATTATTGAACACAAACATCTTTTGCAAAATAAAAATAAAAATGAGAAAAACAACTTGCAATTTTTTTTTATTAATTGCAAACAAACTGCTTGATAAAATTATGGTAACACTAACAAAATGTGGTGTGACATTTTATTTTATGATGTAATTAAACAAAAATTTGCCCAGAAATGTATTTTAGCACCAAGTGGAAAATATATAATATAAATTAAAAAAGTAAAAATTAAAAAAGTAAATATTCATTACAGCACTGTAATGAAAGCAAAAATTAAAAAAGCAAAAACTTAAAGCATATTGATGGTGCCTTCAGTCACTGAGTTTGTATTCACTTCAAAGGAAGATATGATGCTGATTTACCTACTCAACAAGATTCCTGACACCCTGTCTTCCCTTAAAGTGAATGTGAATTTGGTATGAAATGACTAATATTCATAGTGTATAATTTTAATAGTTAAATAATTTCAACAGTTAACGCTGTATATAAGTCAGGGGATATACTACCTCATTACGAGGTGAGGTTTCAAACAGAAGTCAGCTGCATTAACATACATTTAGCTATTGTACGCACAAGTAAGCTATCTTTACATTAACAACATGATTTATTACTAACTCTATAGTCATTACACTGATTATACACTTTCAGTTGTTTGGGTTGTTTTACCTCTGAGCGGCACTTTTTTGCACACCATGGGCTAAATGGCCAGGTCACATGGACCCCAAAGGCTCAGAGAAGGTTGGGGGAGGGGACCCACTGGAACAGCTGTTGGAAGACAGATGGTAGCCTCCCGTCAAGGCCATCCAGCGTGTTCTTTAACGTGCACAGGGTATGGCTCTCCTGCACATGGGGCCACGGCTTAACGTCCCATCCGACGGATGGCGGCCTTTCCAAACCCATCGGTGTCCCCTACTGACCGTGGGCAGGGCAGGGAATTTTGCGGAGATAAATCTCAACGCTGACCCAGCTGGGACTCGAACCTGGGAACTGCAGATTACGAGCCTGGCGCGCTACCGACTGAGCCACTCCCGCCCCTACACTTTCAGTATTTAGATCTATCTACTATTTTATAAATAGAATAGGTGAACTGTTTATCTTTATGGTTACATAAAGAAGATACTCATTTTGGCTGTACATCCAATATTTATTGGCTTGATGTTAGATAACAAAGAAAGTAGCTTGCCCATTAGTGCTGAGAGGTAGTATTCAGCCAGTTCATAGTGTCCTGAAGGAATGTCCTTTTGTTGTTTGGTAAAATAATAGTTATTATCTTCTGTTGAAAAATGGCTAACGGGTTATCAGCAGCCATTTGATGTTAACTCCAATAAGTTATATTTCTGGTATCATCAGAAGGGCTTGCTTCAGTCCCATTATAATATGGTCACTTTATATCAGATCTCTTAAAATTGGTAAGATACACTCAATGGATAATATCATCACTATCTGCTGTATAATGCTAGCTGACAGCATATGAATCTCATAGTCAGATGGTAAGGGTAAATTTCCCAACTGGACTTCTATGTCAACATTTAAAATGAATGTATTTTGCATTTAATAATTACATTTCACTTAAAAGTAAAAAAGATGGAACTTAGCGACGTGTTTTGGCCAAACTCTTGTTGGCTTTGTCAAGCATACGTAAGAGATGAGGCAGCTCAAATGCTGTTATCAGAAGTGAAATGCATATGCAAATGATATTGACAGCTTTGCAGCATTTTGAATGTACCTCCAGTAAGTATTGGATGTTGTTCCCCTCTAATTTATTTTATTATCTTATTTATTGTCCTTATACATATATCTGCTGTATGTGTATTTTCAGAAGTGTCTTAGATGGGAATATTGCTCAGAGTCATCATTCATTGCCAAGCTGTGCAGTTTTCCATGTGCTCAGAGAAGCGAGTGCACTAAATGGCTTTATGCTACCTCCATCATTCCACTTTAACTGGTAGCTAGAGAGGTTAGGGTGTGAATCCTGAGGTCGGTGAAGGAGGGTGGCAGAAATAACAAAATCTGAAAGAGAGTGACTTAGGAATAGAGGAGTCATGTTCGTTTAGGTTATCAAAGTGATGTAGCTCTTTCTCAAAAACCCTAAAGGAGCAGGGTCTGATTTCATGTGAACCAGGTTATGTAGGTAGGGATTAGGATATCTTCTCATGAAGTTTTGAAGTATGTAAAGCAATTTCTGTATGGGAAAGTACGAATTTTTCAAATTATGGGAAAGTACGAATTTTTTGAATGCCTGCAAAAGCAAAGCAGCATTCAAACTATGTTAAGCTGATTAGAGAGTCTTCAAAGCATATCAAATTAAGACATTTCATCCAACAAAGTGTTGAGCATAGCTAAGGCCCACAGAATCTAGCACATTCTCATATGGTATATATATATATACATTTATATAGTGTAAATAGTGTGTTATCCTCTACTTAGTGCATTGGACCTTTATTTCTTTCATTAAAAGCACATCATGTCTGACACACATCGCAGCTCTGGTATAAAAACCTGCATATCGTGGTTTCACCCAGAATCACAGGTGAAGATTAATTGCCTTATGCAGCCATAAAGATAAACAGTTTGCCTATTCTAGTTATAAAATAGTAGACAGATCTGTATGGTGAAAGTGTAAGTCAGTGTAATGGATAATGTCTTGTGTTATGATCATAAGGTTAGTAACAAATTGTGCTTGTTATACAGCCTGTTTGCTTTCTTATTGCAAAGATAGCTGACTTGTGCATACAATTGCTGATACACTACTATGGTAGCTAAATGTATGCTAATGCAGCTAACTTCTGTTTGAAACCTCAATTCCTCATAATGAGGTAATATATCTGCTGGTGTATACACAGTGTTATCTGTTGAAATTATTTCACTATTAAAATTATACACTGTGAATATTCTTACTATATTCATATTTACTTAAAAAGAAAGGTTGGGTTGTTTTACCTCTGAGCGGCACTTTTTTGCACCCCATGGGCTAAATGGCTAGGTCACATGGACCCCAAAGGCTCAGAAAAGGTTGGGGGTGAGGACCCACTGGAACAGCTGTTGGGAAACAGATGGTAGCCTCCCGTCAAGGCAGTTTTCTTTAACGGGCACAGATATGGCTCTCCCACACATGGGGCCACGGCTTAAAATCCCATCCAATGGACGGCGGCTTTTGCAAGCCCATCGGTGTCCCCTACTAACCGTGGGCAGGACAGGGAATTTTTCAGAGATAAATCTCAATGCTGACCAAGCTGGGACTCAAACCTGGGAACTACAGATTATGAGCCTGGTGCACTACCGACTAAGCCCCCCACCCCAGAAGAAAGGGTGCCAGCAATCTTGTAGAGTAGGTAAATCAGCGCCCTATCTTTTTTGAAGTGAATACGAATTCAGTGACTGATTGCACCAATATGCTTTAGGGTTTTTTTTTCTACTTTTTAGGATACACATATAAATTTTTCAATTTATTTTTTTTGTCACTAAAAACACCTACCTTCAGAATCTCTCATTTAATATATGACTCAAATATCACCATATATTTCCCCCCCCCCCTTAACCTTTTTTTTTTTTTGGAGTCATGTTTGAAGTGGCCCATGACACTGGAAACATCACAAGATGCAGTCTACAATGGTCCTCACATGAGCTTTCATTTGACACCTAACTTGTAACTGTAGGCCACATTCAGAAAATATGGTAGAAAGATTTTCAGCTAATTTAGGAGGAAGGGGGAAGAAAGCAAGGGGGTATTTTTTTTGGCCCATAAATTTCCCACATTAGAAGTTTTCATTTCACATACACCTTATTATTTTCAGCACTCACTCTCGAAAGATACAGAACTTAGTATATTTCTGCCTTTTTTTTGAGGGGGAAGAAGAAGGGATGGGGGCTGCTTTTAGCGGTAGAAAAGTAGGAGATTCGAAATATAGCCTGTGACACTCCCCATGTCATACGCTTTCATTTGACACATAGCTTGTTACTTTCGGCCCTCACATTCTGAAGATATAATGGAACAACTGTTGTCATATTTGCCCTTTTTAGGGGGTGAAGAAGGCACAGGGTGTAAATTTCTCATACCATGACACTCTCTACTTCACAAGCTTTCATTTGACACATAAATCATTAAATCTATCTGTCACATTTGAAAGATATGGTAAAACAACTGTTTTGACAAATCCACAAATTGACAAATGACGAGCAAAAAGCAATAGGAAGAAAGGGGTTTTTTTAATTATTTTATTTTTTACCATCTTTCTATTGCTTTTTGCTCATTATTTGTCAGTTTGTGTATTTGTCAAAACAGTTGTTTTACCATATCTTTCAAATGCAACAGACAAACTTAATGATTTATGTGTCAAATGAAAGCTTGTGAAGTCGGGAGTGTCATATGGTATAACAAATTTATTCCTGTGCCTTCTCTCCCCCCCCCACCTAAAAAGGCAAATATGAAAACGATTGTTCCATTGTATCTTCAGAATGTGAGGGCCAAAAGTAACAAGCTATGTGTCAAATGAAAGCATATGACATGAGATGTGTCACAGGTTATAAAAAGCAGCCCCCATGCCTTCTTCTCCCCCCCCCTTAAAAAAGGGGAAAATATACTAAGTTGTTCTGTATCTTTCAAGAGTGAGGGCCGAATATAATAAGGTGCATGTGAAATGATAACTTGTGACATGTGAAGTGTTATGGGCAAAAAAAATACCACCTTGTTTTCTTCCCCCTCTCTCCTAAATTAGCTGAAAATCTTTCTACCATATCTTTCGAATGCAAGGGCCTAGTTACAAGTTAGGTGTCAAATGAAAGCTCATGTGAGGACCACTGTAGATTGCCTCTTGTGATGTCTCCAATGTCATGAGCCACCTCAAACATGACTCAAAAAGGGGGGGGGGAGGAAATATGTGGTGCTATTTGAGTCATATATTTAATGAGAGATTCTGAAGGTAGGTGCTTTTAGTAAAAAAAAAATACCCCCTCAAGCAGCTGTTTGCCACAGAGGTCTGACAGGAGCCTGTCAGTTTATATGCCATAGTAGAAGGTCTGTGAAGATGGCGGGACCTCAGCAGAAAAACGACACGTACATCCATGCCTTACCCGGGACTCGAACCCAGGTCCCTTAGATCACTAGCCAAGCACGCTAACCACTCGGCCAGGTCAGTGACAAAGAAAAAAAAAGATAAATAAATTAAAAAATTTATATATACGCCATAAAAAGTAGGGAAAAAAACCTAAAGAATATCGATGTGCAATCAGTCACTGAGTTAGAAGAACAGAGTGAGAAGATAGGGTGCCAGAAATTTTTTTGTGTAAGTAAATTGGCACCCTATCTTTCCTTTGAAGTGAATACGACTCAATGACAGATTGCACCATTGATGTGGTTTAGGTTTATTTCTACTTTTTAGGGCCCGATATAGGAAGATAATTTTTTGTTACTAAAAATGCCTAATTAAAAAAAAATTTACAAACTTTTATCTATATATGACTCATAAACATTGACTACATTTTTCCTCCCTTTTGGAGTTATATTTGCAGTAGCCCATGAAAATGGAGATGTCATAAGCTTTAATTTGAGATATGACTCATTAAAGTTGACCCTGTGAAAACCTGCCCGACCCCTATTTCATGAGGGTAGAAAAGTAGGGGGTTCGAAATAGTTTATGAGGGTCATTATATGTATGAGCTTTCATTTGTCACTTAAATTGTAACTACAGGCCCTCATGTTCGTAAAATATAGCATAACGACTTTCACATTTACCTTTTTTAGGGGAGAAGAAAGCATGGGAGGTAAATTTTTAATAGCCTATGACACTCCCCAATTCACTAGCTTTCATTTGACGCATAGCATGTTACTTTCTGCATTTGTGTTCAGGAGGTAAAAAAAAATGAATACCCCTAAAGCAACTGCTTGCCACAGAGGTCTGACAGGAGCCTGTCAGTTTATATGCCACAGTAGAAGGCCCGAGAGGATGGCAGGACCTCAGCAGAAAAACGATACATACATCCAGGTCAGAAGCTAAGCGTGCTAACCACTTGACCACGGGACGGATCATTTTCATATATCCTCCCCACTTTTATGAGAAAGAATGTGGGGGGTTAAATTTTTAAACATTCTCCACATCAGAAGCTTACATTTGATGTATAGTTTATTACTTTCGGTACTCAATGAAGTAATAATTCATCGATGTGCATTCCAAAGAGTAGCAGAACAATCATTTCTGTATTTCCCCCTTTTTTGGGAGGAAAGAAACATGGGGGGGGGATCAATTTTTCATAGCCTAGTTTTCATTTGATGCATACTGGTTAATTTCGGCATTCATAGTCTGGAGATATAGAAGAAGAATATTTTTTGTGTTTCTTCTTTTTCAGGGGTGAAGAAAGCATAGGGTCAACTTTTATAGCTTATGACACTCTCCATGTCACAAGTTTCATTTGATGCACAGCTTGTTACTTTCCTCACTCGATTTCAAGAGATAAGAGAACAATCATTTTCATATTCCACCACCTTTTTTTTAAGGGGAAGAAATCATGGAGCATCAATTTTTCATAGCCTATGACATTCCCTGTGTCAGAAGCTTTCATTCACATACTGACACAGGGAAAAAAAATTCCCTGTGTCAGAAGCTTTCATTTGACATATAGCTTTTTACTTTCAGCACTCGCATTCTGGAGATATAGCGGAACAACGGTTTTCATATTTCCAATTTCCTAGGAGGACGAAAGCATGGAGGGTCAATTTTTATAGCCTATAACATTCCGCACATCACAAGCTTTCATTTGACAGATAAATCATTAACTTTCTCCATCATATTTAAAAGATATGGTAAAACAACTGTTTTGACAAATCCACAAACCAACAAATGTCAAGTGAAAAGCAATAGGAAGATAGTGAAAAATAAATTAAAAAGTTTAAAAAATACCTATCTTCCTATATGGCCTAGAAAAGTAGAAAACCTAAAATATATGAATGGTGCAATCAGTCACTGAGTTCGTATTCACTTCAAAGGAAGATAGGGTGCCAGCAAATCTTGTTGTGTAGGTAAATCAGCACCTTATCTTCCTTTGAAGCGATTGTATTAATGATTATGTTATTACATTTTTATTAGTGAATGATTATGTTACAGGGGCAGCTCCTCATTAGGGCAAGATGGGCCAGGCCCCACCAACATTTCTATAATAAATAAAATAAATAAATACCCTCTCAAGCAGCTGCTTGCCACGGAGGTCTGACAGGAGCCTGTCAGTTTATATGCCACAGTAGAAGGTCTGAGAGGATGGCAAGACCTCAGCAGAAAAACGACACAAACAGCCATGCCTTACCCGGGGCTCGAACCCAGGTCCCGTAGATCAGTAGCCAAGCGCGCTAACCACTCAGCCACTATATATTAAAATATTAAGCTCTGAATTAGAATAAATAATAAAAATATTTTACATGGATATTTGTTTTCAAAATATCTTGCCCATTTTATTTCATTTCAATAAGTATTTAGTAATGTAATACCCTTGAAACTTCTTTCATCACCTTAATTATAAACGTGAGATATTATGGGACAAGCTTTACATGTGCCTAGAAAGTTCCATCATCACACCTTACTAGTGCCAGTCATTTGCTGCACTGCCTACAATGCATGCAAGTTAAAGTGAGGTCTGGGCAGCTGTGAAGTGGGCCCATAAGTCACAATATGTAGAGATCATATCACTGATTACAGCATCACCACTTGGTGATTATCGGAAACTCAGCAGTTTTTAATATATGACGGAGGCACCATTACTGATGTCTTTGGGTAATATTTTATTATACAGAAAAAATTTGTGCCATATACATTAGTAATATGTTGTATACATTAGTGTGCATAATACGTGTACATTATCAATTTAGTCACCATTAATAAGAGTATTACTATGCAGTAACAAATTTGAAGTTATTTTAGTAATGACTGTGTGAAAGAATCACCACCAATATGGCTTCCCAACAAGAACTATCTAAAGAGATTAGTACTATATTAACGAAGCTTACTTTTAAAAACTATTTGTACACTATTTTGTGTAATTTAACCTTCCTGGTGTTAAGCATTTATCCTTCTCTCTGCTTTGTAACCAGAGTAAATCTTAAGCAACAGTTGTGTGGTGGTGCTGCCATGGCAGTGCCACTTAGCTGTGGTGAGGAGAACACATTCAAGCCACCTGGAGGGTTAAACACAGATTTTAGTGTTTAGGTAATTACGCATCAATGTTTTGGACGATAGCTACCCATAAAACCATGTTAGCTGCTAATTAATATGTTTGATTGAAGAATAAAATGGCGAGCCAATAGGTATCATATTGCCTGTTGATAAGAGTGATAGAAACTTTAAAGTGAATTTGCCATTTAGGAAATATATGCTGAATTTGGAATTAAGTAATAGGTACAGTCTAAATATTAAAATTATGCATCTATGCTTGGTTTACATATTTATATACATATGATGACCCCAACTTCAACCATCAAATGTGTGTTTGCATTTCATAAGTGTTCTGTAAATGTTGGATTTATATGAAAAGAATTTTTTTTTAAACTTAAATAGCACTAGTTGGTCAAATTTCTTCATATATATTGGTGATGCACTGACATGTAAGCTTATGTTAAATCAATTTGTTTGATTTCGTTACAGAAAATATTTTTTCACCTCATGATCAATTTATTTAATGTTACATTATTCTGGGGTGGTTAGTTACATACTTCTGCCCAAAGCAATTAAGGAAAACAAAAACTTAGGGATAAATATATAAAAATACGGTTGCTTCCTTATTTTTTAGTTAGGTTCTTTATTCGTAGATTCGATTTTTTACCTTAAGATATGCATAATATAAAAACTTCAAATATATATATGACACAATTAAATTAAGGAAAATATTTAAAACAATTCTCATTGGCTGAGAAAGAAGAAATCTCTCGCAGATGTTACAAATCGAACAGCAACCTTATACTCTTGGGTATAGTTTCCAATCTTTAGGGAAATCAATTTTATTCACGCATAAGAATTCAGAGAAGCTAGTGTGATGATCCATCCATTCACTTTTTCTTTTCCTTAACCAGTTTTACTTTATTTACGTTATATTTATCATTTTGGGGATTTGTTTCATTTGGACTTGTCACTTTTCCCTCTTCCGATCCGCTAAAGGAGTTGCGCATATGCAACTCCGAATTTTGATTGACAGCCCCTAATGCGCACATAAGGAATGTCCCCTCATGTCATAGCTAGCATGAGAGCAAGCGATCATAAGTTTATGCAAATGTTTTTCCCACGTTGCAATACACACGTCAGTTGCACACCGCATATATACTAAGTGACATTAGGTCACAGAGTTAGTAATGAGAAAGTGTCAGTAAGAAGAAAGAAGTTAGTAGAAATGTGAGCTTTTATTTGCTCAGACCTTTGTATTCATCAGTTTATATGGTGAGTTTTGATTTTTTTTTCGACATAAACTTTGTTATATGAAAATATTTTGACTTTGCTATTTTTTTCTCTTGAGCAATGATAATTTATTTTTTATTAAGATTTAACTTTAATAATTTGACAATCTTTTGATTTTTTACTCAATAAGTAATGCCCATATATACTGTTCACAAAAATTAGGGGATATTTCAAAATGAATATGAAGCGATAAAAATATCCCCTAATTTTTGTGAGCAATAACTTAGCGAACCCACTAACTTTATTTGGAAAGTTAATGTTGCCTGGCACCCAATACTATCCGGAAGTTTAGTTAAATTTGGAAGTCAATTTTCCAAAAGGTCCAAAGTGAAGAAGTTTAACAATCTTTTAGAGCGCTACAACTAAAAACTATAATATTTTATCAGTAACTGCTGCAGATATAAAATGCAGTAAAATGTAAATCATTATTTAATCCTTTAACACCTATAAATGGCTCAAAACTGCCAAAATTTGAAATGAACTCGGCCAAATAGTGTATTCCTTTGTCTTTAATACGTTTTATGGGGCAGGGTGGCTCAGTCGGTAGCGCACCAGGCTCGTGATCTGCAGTTCCTAGGTTCAAGTCCCAGCTGGGTCAACGTTGAGAACTGCAAAATTTCCCGCCCAGGTGTGTAGGAGAGCCATACCCTGTGCACGTTAAAGAACACTGTTTCCCAACAGCCATTCCAGTGGGTCCCTTCCCCCAACCTTCTCTGAGCTTTCAGGGTCTTTGTGACCTGGCCATTTAGCCCATGGTGTGCAAAAAAGTGCCACTCAGAGGTAAAACAAACAAACGAAACCTAATACCTTTTACCATTTTCTGGGTGTTCAAGGGTTAAATAACCTTTCATCCTCTATTATACTAATACAACTCACATTTACAATATTGTAATGGAAAGCAAATATGTAATTTGCTTAGAATAGCTTACTGATGTTTCCAAGAGGGTTTTGGTATGCTTGAATGTGGCAAATAGGTGCTGCTAATTGAGGTGTGCTAAATAATTAACAAATATCAGAGAGATAAATGTAGATAGAAAAAGATCCTGTATGGGTTATCATTAGTTGTGGAATTTCAAAAATCTTTGCAACGGATTCATTATTGCAGTAGAATACGGTTTATCAAAACTGTTAATTAAAATGGATAGGATATAGTATTTCACACTAATACAGTTCCTTGAGTTCTAATGTTCTTAATGGTATTACATAAATTTGTGTTCATTGTCTATAATGACAAGAACATTTTTTCATTAAAACAGTTTATTTCAGAAAATTGTTAATAAGGCCTAATGTCTGGATTACTTAGTCTCGGTGGTTTTCTTAACTGTGGAAAGTGTCTTGTTCACAAATTTGCATCATTTGTACTAGTTGCCTCTGATTGGATTTATTCTGATATGATGATGTTGCAAGGCAGCTCCATTCCACACTTGAAACCACCGAGTCAAATTAATATTTAGGACAATGATTTTCTGGAATAAATTATAGCAGCAAGTAAATGCTCTTTAAGTACTTACATACAACCATGTAAATTTATATATTTTATTTTGTAATAATCAGTATGGAAATTGGATTTTTCAATTAGAGGTATGGCAAAATATAATCAATTCTTTGACATCCCCCCCCCCCCCCCGAAAGAAAAAAATCAAGATTTATACAAAATAACCATCAAAGTAGCAGGCCAGAGGATAGTGTAGATAACAGTTTCACTTTGTCATCCATCCGTCCATCTGTAGACATCGAACTTTTTTGCTTACAGAGATAAATTCAAAATTTTTTTTGTGTTGGATAGGTATTGATGAAATATTGCGATATGCACTTTCCGAATATCTCTAAAGCTATAATTATGGCCTCTAATGGTGGAAAAAGTTGAAAATTTCAAATGAATATTGCAAATGATGTATTTATGCTAGAAATTTGAAATTTTGGTGTTGGAATGTGAAGGTCATGAAGTTTTCATTTCCAACAATGAGTTGACCCCTTACATCCAGAAGAGGTGGGGAAACATCTTTTTTTTTTAGTTTTAGCAAATAATTTTTTTTGAGATAATTGTCATAGAGAATTAAAAACTTAAATTTTAATTACCACACTCTATACCTCTACTCTAATTTTTGTCCGGAGATAATTGAAAAATTCTTTTTAGATATCATCATCATCATCCTCAAGCAACCATGGGCTACGGAGGTCCAACCAGACCGTGCAATTTAGTTCTCCAAGCAAGTCTATCCTGAGCTACATCTACTGCATCTGGCCACTGCACACCATATATTGCAAACGATGTATTTAAGCTAGAAATTTTACATTTTGATGGTGGAATGTGAACACAGTGATAATTCCATTGGCAACAATGAATTGACCTCTTAGGTGAAGGGGGAGGGAGAACACACTTTTTTTAGTTTTAGCAGATAATTGTTTGTTTTTAGAGATAAATGAAAGATTCTTTTTAGATTAGATAAGAATTGATAAAATATTATGATTCGTACTTTCAGAATCTTTCGAACACTATAATTGCGCCCTCTCTTTAGTTTTTTATATTTCAGAACTAGTGGGGCACAGTCCTATCACATCACACCCTACTTCCACCACTGGTAACAATACTAACTCAACCATATGTGAAACTCCAATCCTCTACAAATTATATTCATGCCCTTACACCAACTAAAATCCCAAACCACAGTGTTTGCATTTGATTTCTTAAAATCTCAAGTTATATTTAAAACAGGTTTATTTTCAAAACAATTAAAATTATTTCTACAGAAAATGAATTGGTAGAAGCATCAAATATTTACACAGGAGGGCCAGTACAGGTTAACCACCCCTCTTGTGCAGAAGCTCACTAGTCTTAGTATTAATAGCAAATTTTCCATTGAAGTTCAATTGGTACTGTAAATCTCCCCCCCCCCTCCCTACAATTATGCAAGGGTAAAAATATATGTGGTTTTAAATTCGAATTGATTTTGTTATTGATTGAGATGAATTTTTCAGTACAACACAGAATGCACAATGGAAAGCTGTGTTAAAAATTTGGGAGAAATACAATATTTTGATAATTTCACTTAATGTGAAATCTGGATACAATAAAGCATGAGATATTATATAATAAATATCATAAATAAATTATTTATATATGCATATATATGAAGGGAAAAAAACTGCAATGCAGTCTTTCCACTACTGAACATAAAAAAACTCATACAACATAAGCTAGGGTATCCAGAGGGGTCCAAGGGTCCAGCCCCCCCCCCCCCCCCCCCCCCCCCCCCCAAAAAAAAAAAAAAACAGTCGCAATTGTCTTATGCAAAATTTCAAAAAATCCAAAACTATTGTATTTGTATAATTTTATTTTTCTGCCAGAGTATATGTCCAATACTAATAATAAATTTAAGAAACAACTATAAAATTTTATTCCATACAGAATATCATTTTAACTTTTCCTCTTTGGTGGAATATTTTAGTACTTGGGAAACACTACTCAAGTCTTATTCTCAGACCCTTCCTAAACTATCAGAACTCACCCCTACCCAAGAGGCTAAATTCTCAAGCCCTCCTCTAAACTGAATTCTCAACCCTCTCCCCACCAAAAAAAAAAACTACATTCTCAACCTCCCCTCTGGAACTAAATTCTTGTACCCCTCCACCCCCACCCCAACCAAAAATTAAATCCTGCGGCATGTGCCTGACATAAGTCACAATATATATGTATAAAAAGTCTATTACACACATGTATATATATGCTCTTTTCTAAGCCAATTGATGTTCCTTTTATCACCAAGGACAGAGTCATGATTAGGAGAGAAAATTGCTGGCGTAGCGCACTATCATTTGAGCTATCACTGCCTCTGCCTAGTTGTATACAAAATTATACTCACGAGCTGCCACTATTAATTAATATATTTCATCAATCAAGGGTGGTGGTGATGATGTTGCAGTTGTCAACTGCTGTTTGTCAAGGGTTGCTCACATCATCATCTGAAGATAAGATACACCAACTTCTACATCTTTAGTCAAATCTTTTTGATGTAGAAGATTGAGACTCAGTTTCAAAAGTCATTTTAGTGTGGTTTGTTTGGAAGCCGTTTTTTCATTTTGTTTGCTGAAGCAGGCAAGGGAAGCATTTAGGTTATGCTACAAAGCAAAACTTCTTTCCCAACTTGGATCATTTTGTTCAAACTTGAAAAAGCTTTTTCATATCCAATATTCTTGTGATGTGCTAAAGATCAAGGGACAGCAAGATAGTATTAAAAAAATGTATTTTCTCTCCCTGATTCCAATGGCTATAAATCTGTAAAACTCAGAAATGAGAGCAATACTCCCTTCTATGCTGCGCAGCTGCTAAATGCTCCCTTGCATGTTTGCCATTCTCTGTGTATAATCCCTTTTACTCAGAGCTCAGCCATTTCAAAAATGGTTGCTCTATGCATGAGAAAAATTCTTTTTCATTCTCTCTAAATATTACAGGGAACACTGGATAAGAGTATATTTATTTACTTATCGCATTTATTCCATTAGCTTTCCAATATTTATTTACATTTTGTATTTATTCCATTTGCTTTTTCAATATATATATAATCTTTCTCTAGTCAATTTTTCCTCATTTTTTTTTTCTTTCCTTGTTTCAATTCCAACTTTTTTTTAAATTGTTTGCACTTACATCAACAGCCTCCTCAGACAGCCATGGAGGTCCAACCAGACTGTGCAATTTTGTTCTCCAAACAAGTCTTTTTCTGAGCTACAGCTGCTGCATCTGGCAGTTGTAGACCAATGCAAACCAGGTCTTGTTTGACGTTACGTTTCCTACCTACTGCATCCTAGGTCAACCCCTCTTTCTGGGACATTTAAGCATACTGTTCATAACCCTATTCACAAATCTATATTTAAGCATACGGTAAACATGGCCAAACCAACATAGTCTCTCTCTGAACAATATACTGCTCAAAGTCGGTTACAACTCCTTTGCCTAACCTTTCAATAATTTACAATGTTCAACCACCTAATGCCCATGATATTATACAAATATGTAGAATCAAAGGCATCAAGTTTCTTGCATCAAGTTCTTTGCAAGTTTTCTGCGCAGCATAGAAGGAGTATACAAAGAGTCGATGTTTCAGTTCAGTGATAAATTATCACAGGAAAACATCCTGTAGACAAGAAACACTTAAAATAATCAGTTGAAAAAACTGGTCGCCCTGACTGGGATTTGAACCCAGGTCTCCAAGAAGCATGCCAGACATCTTAACCGCTGGACCATCAAGAGCTGCGAGTATGAACGGCAAATATTACTACCATAAAAAAAATGTGGCTGTTTGGCTGCCAGATTCTGATAATAGATGGTGCCATTACCAAATCAACAAAATTGCAGGAATGCTTATATGTCACTTTGTTAAAAAAAAAATGGTTAGCTGTTGATGGTCCAGTGGTTAAGACTCTCAGCATGCTTCTGGAAGACATGGGTTCAAATCCTAGTCAGGACAACCACTTTTTTCAACTAATTATTTCAAGTGTAACCAACTTTAGATAGCACTAAACTATTGTATAGCCCAATTTTAGCCTTTACATGTATACATCTAGTTTTCCACTCTCTCCACTGATTATAAAAAGTCCCAACAGCAATCCTAATTCTTCTATTAACCTCATGCCACACATCATTAATATCTGTTACATAGCTCCCAAGATAAACTGAGACACTTGCTCAAGAGTGCAGCCATTCAAAGCAACTGAAGCACCATCTGCTGACCAATTTTCATCACTTAATTTTCTCTCTATCACAAAACTTACTATATTACCAGTCTCATCAACATCATTGGCCAACAGGGCCAAATCATCTACATAATCTAAATCAGAAATTTTGAAATCTCCAAACCACTTGCCTGATGGTTTTTAAATTTCTACACAGAAAATGTCAGGTTTTTTTATTTTTTCATTCTATTCATATGTCTATGACTAGGAAAAACAGACAATTACAGAAAATCCTACTTAATTTATTAATTTAAAAATCTTACAATTTTGATTCACTTTCACCTTTTTTTGAAATTAAAATTTTTTTTTCAAAAGCTCTAATTTGATTTTTTTTGCATGAAATATAAATAATCTAAGTTTTTAGGTAGATTATGTAACTAAACTAGATTATGTAACTATGTAATTATAACTGTTAATTTTTACGCCACTGTTTTATGTACATTTTCTAAAAATCCTTCATTGTGTGATAGTTTTTGAAACACGGTGCAGCACAAAGTCCAACATCACATTCCTGGCAATAGAACCTTGTTTCTTTTTTTATTCTTTTGCCATTTTCATCCCTTTTGGCACAACAAACTGTACACTGTCGACATGGCTTTTCCTTCTTCTCTGTAGGCGGAATGTAGTCAGGGAAGTGCCTCGCAGTCAGGCGTAGGGGATGTGGCTCTACCAAAGGCCTTCCCTTTAGATCTCATATACTCTGTGTAGCACTTCTCCATTCTATTTTCCACTAGTTCCATTCTAAAGTCGAGGTTTCTTTTAGTTCCACCATTCTTCCTGTACAACACAAACGAGTTCCAAGTGGCCTGGTCTAACAAATGGAATTTTTTTTTTTACAATACTTTTTCTCTCTTTTTTTTATAATGGGATAGTTTGTCAGGTGCTGATCTGCTCTATTCACTCCACCCATTGTATCATTGTACTCGACAATAATTTTTGGCTTCCGTAACACCTTTTCCCTTTTTTTTTTCACGTCCACAAATTTGGTGTTGTGTACCGTAGAGAGTAGAGTAACGACCTTCTTGTCGTGCCATTTCATCACCATCACTTTACCTCTCTGAAAGGCAGCGAATTCCCCTGTTTTCAACTTCTTTTGTTTCATGTCATTTGGAACTTCTTTTCTTGTAATTCTCAATGTCCAATAGGTATCAGTTCCTTTAGCAATCAACAAATCAGCCAGCTCTGGGGAAGTGTAGTAATTATCTGTAGTCACACAATAACCTTTACCTAGTAAGGGTTTCATTGGTGCTAAAACAATCTGGGATGATATAGGTAGATTATTATATTCCTCATTCAGTACTGATCCTTTTCCTATATAAATAATAATTGACTAGATATATCTGGACTTTGACTCACATAGCATGAAAGTTTTTACTCCAAATCTGGCTCTTTTTAGGGGAACATATTGAATCCATGCTAGCCTACCCTTATAAAGCATGAGACTTTCATCAATAGAAATGTCCCTCTCAGGTGTCAGAAAAATTGAGAACTTTTTGTTCAAATAAAGAATTACAGGTAAAATTTTATTTAGTTTGGCATTAGGATGTGCTTTCCTATCAAAGACACTATTATCTGAAAAATGCAGATAGCGTTTTATGAGGACAAACCTACGGTATGACATTACTTTAGCAAAGAATGGAGTAAGAATTGTCTGTTTCTTTGACTAATACCATTCTTCCACTGGTTTACTTATAATTCCCTGCAGAATAATCAAACCTAAAAACACTCTAATTTCACTAGACTTTACTGGCTGCCGATCTTTTCCCCTTGAAAATGTTTTCAAAACAGAGGATTTTAGGAACTGGTCAGCATATAGGTTGGTTTGCTCTGTTATCAAATCAATTAGATAATCATCAATAAAAGCCTCAAAATAATAAAGAATATCAGCACTGCCATCGTTTTCTAAATGTATAGCAGGAGAAGCAGTAAAAGGAAACCTTGGAGGAGGTGGCTTGGGATCTTGATGTGAACTAATTGGACACCAAACTATTGCATCAAGCAATTCAGCAGTTGCATTCTCATCAATATCAGAAAAGATGTCTGTACCTTCTGATGAACTTCCTGAATCACTTATTGAAACTTCTTCTGAATCACTCAAATCAAAATCGAACATCATAACAGGAAATTATACATGAAAATAATAATAATTCAATATACTAAAACTACATTTGATGTGATTTGAGAAAAATAATTCATATAAATACTATGAACCGACAAATAAATAGAATACTCTACCGTGTGCTCAGAAACAGAAGATAGATATGACAAATAATGCAGTAAATGTCCAAGTTTGAATAAAAACGAGCAGTCGACCACCGAAACAACTTGTCTATCGAAACAGCTGATGAATGGGATGACGAATGGGACATCGACATACTAATGAAAATATAGGAATAGTTACAAAAGTTTCCACCTACTGTCACTAGTGTGTAGTATGCTAAAGACACCTACTGAGTAAAACAAGAGCTTCCTAAAGGAAGCAAACAGGAAAACACGGGCAAATCAGAACAGGATCGTAAAAGATTACAATGCCCGTGCTATGCTCGGGCAAGTCAATTTCAGGAAGAAGCGGATGCCCGTGTCTGACACGGGCATGTCAGGCAAGTGGTTAAACCAAAAATCTTTTCCTTGAGGTAAATTTCGGGTAACATAATCATAACCAAACTAAAGAGGAAAGGAGACAAAATGCACCCTTGTCGAACATCAGAAGCAATGCTAAACCAATTGCTGCAATGTGTGAGTTAGTAAAACTCTCACACATGACTCAGTTATTACAGAGAGCTTTCATTATGCTAATCAACTTTGAATATTTAACAAGAACAATGATAAACAGAATTTACCCCAGAAAAAACAAATAAGACAGTTTAGAATTTTCATGGCTGATGAAGTTATGGGAAGAAAATATTTTGCAACTGAAAATGCACTGTAGTAAAGCAACACTAGTTAAAACGTGTACATTTCAACAATTTCCTAACTATACATGACTTTGCTTTGCCACCTCACAGCTAATTCTAGCCTACAACTCTTACCTTTAAATAGGTTCAGTGCGACAACAAAGAGCAAGAATGCAATCTATCCTATGTATGGTTAAAAGTTTTCATCCTAGAATGAATTGCAATGTAGTGTAGAGCACTCAGTTGCTGTCTTGGATTTTCCCCAGAAAACCTGCAGTGCTGAGTTGCAATATGAAATACATCCAGTTACAACATGATTAGCAGGATTGCTTACTACCAAAACTACTGAACTCATAAGTCTCATCTATCGTGACAGGTGGATTACTTAATGCCCAAACTATCAAAGTCAGGAGGATTGTGACTTCCGATTGTTTTGGCAGTAAAATACTATCACTTAATGACAGTAGTGTTAATAGTTATTAGAGAATCAAATAAAAATGGCTCAGTAGAGTGGCGATAGTGCAATTGGAATTAGTGAATCAAATGAATATAGTTTGTATTTAGTATGATTGGAATTAGTGAATCAAATAAATGTATCTTGCGCTTTAACAAAATCTCATAAAACAGTTTTCAAAATCACTGCCAGAGCATATTCAGTATCTGTAAAATATGGGTCTAATATGTAAGCAGTATAAAAGGATGTCTTACTCAACACAACCTCTCCTCCTCACCATCCTGTGAGAGCACTGACCCACCATAGCGTCAAACATCTGTGACAACAAAAAAACCACTGAAATGTCAACAGTTAACGATGGTGCATATGACCTGACTCTGCCAACCACACAAGTTTCAACTGAATAGTGAGTTTCATGGAATTATATATTAGGTCCAACTAATGATCACAGGGACACTAGAGAAAACTAATGCAAAAAAACTCTTAATTTTTATTAATGAACAATAAACTCAATGCCGGAACTCTGTACACAATAAAAAGTCAACTACCACAGTGCATGCTATAATCATCAACCATTCAACATGTGACAGACAGCAAAAATATAAACAAGCAACCACCTTTGCAGAAACCACAAGAATTTGCAAGTCCAAGTCCCATTATCAACCTCTGAAAAACCAGAAGCTGTCAATTACAGTCTTCACGCAAGTTAGAAAACTAACCCTAAATCAAATACTCGACAAGACCCCTGACCAATTAACAAACTGGCACCCCTGTGAACTAAGTACACTTAAATGCTTTAAACAAGTAGAACTGGTTTTAGAAAACAAACCCACACTAAAATTATGGAATTTATAGTGAAACTGTAGATATTAAATTATATTTAAAATAAGCAATATATTTCCCCAATATGTAAAAACCAAATGAAACTTGCAGAAAAAACTACTTTCACTGATAATTACCACTGGATGTATTGAAATCAATTTCAAGAGTTCATCAATGAAGTCATTATATTCTCCTGCCATCCATGGTGACAAATAGGCCATGTCCCAAGCAAAATATCCCATTTTTATTGCATTTCTTAATTTATGTTCAAAATTTTATTATACAAACCTTTTCGTTTTGCTGTAGGAGCAGTGTTCCATAGCGATATTTGTTATTAAAATGCATTTATAATTATTCGTTCTGACCTATCTCAAGGTAGATGCAGAACAGATTACTTCTACTGCTAGAGCTTTTTTTTTTTTCATTGTGGCGCCTTTGGACATAGTCCACAGTGAAAAAAAAAGATGGCAACTGAGGGCCCTACACTGCATTTTTGCCCTTAGAGTGACTGATGTCATGAATCATGTCACCTGTCATTGATATTTATCAAAATATTTTTAGTCTCACCACTCAGGTCAGCCACTATACTGTATCTTTGGTTCTCCAAAGTAATTCCATTGTAACAGATTAGAAGTACTATTTTTAGTATACATTAGTTGTTACTACGACATGCATTATATTGAATCTCTAGAACTCAAGATTTCTCTGGTTGACATTTAGTATTATGACTAGAATTCTATGGCAATTTATCACATTCATAACGTCTTGTTTTACATAATAGTGGCTCCTGCTGCAAAAAGTAGTCTTAAAACAAAATACTTTCACCCAAAGAACTATATTTTTTTGCTAGCAAAAATTACATAAAAAAATTGCTTTAAAAAGACTTACATTAAGCCTACTTTAACAATAGATTAGAAATGAAGAATTTAATTCATTCACCTTGCAATTCTTTTCTTTCCTTTTTATGTGATTCAATCATATTAACTTCTGCACTGCCTTCGAGATTTTCTTTTTCGTTCATTTTGTTATGATTAATTTTTAATAGTTCAACATTAAATATAATTTAAAATGAGCTCATCTTTCTTCTAATTCGACGATGCCAATCCAGAATCAGCAAACATCAACATTTGCAACAAATATAATCTTTCGTTAGATTATCAGCTTATTATCAATGGAACTAATCCACAGAATAATCGTAATATACATCGGTAGCAAACTCTTAGGGCTACTCAAATGGCGCCCCACGAGTCACATTACACCTGCAAAGTAAATTTTGGGGCCAAATAAAAAGATAGTGTTCGAAACTACGGAAATTTCTTTCCACAAAAAAATTAGCAACGTAGAGAAAAAATATGTAAAATGGAACTTTTTTTTAATCACAGCGTTCAATATCAAATGGAAGGTGCAATTGCAAAAATTGATTTAAAAAATAAATTATCTCTCAAGCAGCTACTTGCTGCAAACGATATACATAACAAGAGTATATATACGAGCAAGAGATAAGATTATTGAAGGAGTTGAACCTACAGCAGAAAGACTGCACAACAAAAGAAACCTTCATACTTTATCCGTTATTTGAAATCTTGAACTAGTGCCTTTTTTCACCAAGCCAAATATGTCAATATATTTTATTACAATGACATAGGAATGGACAGTGCCTCTTTTCACCAAGCCAAATATGTCAATATATTTTATTACAATGACATAGGAATGGACAGTGCATATCTCTCATATCCAATTTCCATAATTTACGTCTTTAAATAAAAAAGTTGCACGTTTTCATTTTTTAATTTCTAATTTAAATATAATTTATTTTACGACTTACAACGGTAGTTTTTTTTTTAATGCAATTTCAGGTATTGATGTATTAGCATAAAATAAATATATTTGGCACTCGATTTACGAGGATTTAATTAACGCGTTTTTAGTAATAAAGCGTTCAATGCATTTCAAGGAGTATGGAAAAGAGGGAAGAGGCTCTAAACGAGTTTCGTCGTAACAGGTGAAGCATAGAACGACCATATCTTTGGCCCCATAAACACTTTTCCCCAATATGTGTCAGAGTAAGTTCATTTATTTACTTTACATGATGAAAAATATTCTAGTTGAAATACTATTAATTATGATTATGGGCAAATTAAATAAGACGAAAAAATGTATAGATATATAATATCGACTTAGAATGCATAAAACATTACTTTGCAAATTAAACGAAACTTTTGAAAGTTACAGAAGAAAGGGATTTAAAAATATTTACAGCATAAAATGTTGGATAAATATGTTGATAAGAACTTATTTAACAAAGTTATTTTCTTATTTAATTCACGTTATTTTATAATAATTCTTTGCTTATTGCTTGAAGAAAAGAGATATAGAAGCATGTTTATATTTAGTTATTCGGTAATAAAGTATCACAGGAAATATCCTGTTGAGAAGGAACAAAATAATCTGCTGAAGAAATTTGATTTCATCCTGAGTGAAATTCAAACCCATCTTCCAGAAAGAAGCATGACAGGCATCATAACAACTAGACCATCAGACTAACCGTTTTCTTCAGCAATGCGACATACGAGCATTCCTGAATATTTTGTTTAATAAAGTTTTTGTCTAATTAAGGATCTATAACAGCTTTTTTCAAATCTTCAAGCTGATAATTCATCATCATCATCATCCTAAAGCAGTCATGGGCTACAGAGGTCGAACCAGACCAGCACAATTAGTTCTCCAAGCATATCTGTCCTGAGCCATATCTGCTGCATCTGTCCGCTGCACACCAATTCTAACAAAGCCCTGTTTGACATTGTCTGCCCACCGCATCCCATGTCTCCCCCTCTTTCTGAGGCCTTTAGGCACACTGTTCATAACCCTATTCGCTAATCTATAATTATCCATACAAGCAACATGGCCAAACCAACGGAGTCTCACTCTGCATAACATGCTGCTTAAAGGAGGTTGCAGACTCCTTTGCCAAACCTCATCATTAGTTACAAAGTTGAACCTCCTAATACCTAAGATACTGCGTAAGCATCTGGAATCAAATGCATCTAGTTTCCTGTTATCTTGTTTACAAAATGTCCAAGTTTCACTACCATAACTAACCATAGAAAGAACCAAGCTATTATACAGTCTAATTTTAGTCTTTAGGTGTATACGCCTATTTCTCCACACTCTCCATAGATTCTTAAAACTCCCGGCAGCAATCCCTATTCATCTGTTAATCTCATGCCGCATATCACCATTATCTGTTACATTGCTCCCAAGATAATTAAACTGTGACACCTGCTCAAGATTGCAACCATTCAGATTAACTGAATCACACCCTGCCTGACCAATTTTCATCACTTTAGTTTTCTCTCTGTTTATAACCAAACATACTCTACTAGCAGTGTCATCAACAGCTCGAATGAAAGAGTTCATCTCATCAACATCATTTGCCAAAAGGGCTAAATCAGAAATTTTGATATCTCCTGTCCATTTAAGGCCAAAATCTTTCCCTTGAAGTGAATTTCGCATAACATAATAAATAACCAAGCTAAAGAGAAAAGGAGACAAAATACACCCTTGTCGAACACCAGAAGTAATGCTTAGCATAGAATCATTATAAAAAAAAAACCAGAATTAAACAATGTTGTTAAATAAGTTACTTACCTTATTTTTTCAACATTTTGTACTATAGAATGTTTTAAAATCATTTTCTTCTATAACTTTCAAAACTTTCGTCTTTTTTTTTGCAATGAAATATTTTATATTTATATATCATTTTTGCGTATTATTTAATTTGTCCATAATAATAGTCAGTTAATAATATTTCAACTAGATTATTTCTTCATCATGTAAAGTAAAGAAATAAACTATCTCGATATCTGGCACATATTGGCCCAGTGTTTATGGCCACAAACATATGGCCGTCTTATGTTTCGCTTGTTCTTATAGTGCCAATTTATATGTAAAGGGACACAGTGTTGCCACTTTATATGTAAACGGATAAAATGTTGGCACTTTTTTTGTATGTCCTAAAACAAGAAACTGAGGATGCCGATGAGGAAAAGAAGGATAGGTTTTACGGACAACTTCAGGATATTTTGAATACTTTCAAGAAAGGAGATATTATCCTTGTTCTAGGTGACTTCAATTCCAAAGTTGGTACTAACTCTGACCTGTGGGGAGGAGTAATAGGCCATTTTGGTATTGGTAGCTGCAATGGCAATGGGCAACTTCTACACGTAAGTAAACTCAAAGGATTCAAAATAACTAACACTTATTACAAACACCGCGATATACATAAGTAAACATGGGTTTCACCTGATGGGCTGCATAAGAATATGATTGATTATATATTAATTAACAGCAAATGGGCTAGTTCTGTTAGGAATACCAGGGCATATAGGAGAGCTGAAATTGGATTTGACCATTACCTTGTTAAAAGTGTCTTGCAGCTTAAACTTAAAAAGTGTTGTGCTAGGGTTAAAAAATTTCCTTTTAATACTGAAGCTCTGAAAGATCCAGTTATAGCCAAAGCTTACCATGATAGGTTACTTAGTCATTATGACAGTCATGGTATGCTTACTACTGCAGTTGAGGAAGAATTCGATCATTTTAAACAGGCTTTTTTGGACACTAACAGTACTCTTTTAGGAAAAAAAGGAGCAGAGTTGGCAGAATTATTTAAGTGATAAGGCACTAGATTTTATTTCGTAAAGAAAGATCTGCAGGAATGTCCTTAATCAATACCCTACTACTCCTAATAGAAAGCATTAGAGAGAACTTAATAAACGTATAAAGGATCAATTAGCTGCTGATCAGAATCTTTGGCTTCATGGCTTGACTGACAAAACTGAGGAAGCAGTTAGACAGCACAACCGCAGAGAGCTGTACCAGATAGTTAATGTTTTGTGTGGTAGAAAACGGACAGGTATTCAGGGATTGAAGGATAAACAAGGTAAGGTTATAGAAGGTGAGGATTCTGTCATTGCTAGGTGGGCTGAGCATTTCGGTGATGTTCTAAACAATGTGGTTTGTTCTACTCCCATTGTTTGCAATGATGATAGATGCATTGGTGGCTTTAATGTTGCCCCTATAACACAATGTGAAGTTATTTTGGCTATTTCTAAACTTAAACTTCATAAATCCCCAGGGGTGGATGAAATTACTGCAGAAATTCTTGGAGCTGGGAATGTTTCTGTTACCACTTGGATGACTGAAATTCTGAATATCTTTTATGATAAAGGCATGGTCCCTAAGGATTTTACCAGAGCTATTGTTATCCCTATTTTCAAAAAAGGTGATCGCAATTCTTGTGATAACTATAGGGGTATCAGCCTACTCTCTGTTCCAGGTAAAGTTATTTCCATGATCGTGCTTAATAGAATTAAGAATCTGGTTGACAGTCAATTGCGTGATGAGCAATGTGGATTCAAAAGTGGTAGGGATGTGTGGATCAGATATTTTCACTTAGGCAGATTCTTGCGAAATGTTTAGAGTTTCAGAAACCTTTAGTTGCTAGCTTTGTTGATTTCAAAAAGACTTTCGACTCTGTTGATCATCATAATTTGTGGTTAATTGGTAGATCATATGGTATACCAGACAAGTTTGTTAACATAATGAACTCTCTCTGTAACAACACTGAGTCGTGTGTGACAGTTGGTAAGGCTTGTAGCAATTGGTTTAGCATTACTTCTGGTGTTCGACAAGGGTGCATTTTGTCTCCTTTTCTCTTTAGCTTGGTTATTGATTATGTTATGCGAAATTCACTTCAAGGGAAGGATTTTGGCCTTAAATGGGCTGGAGATAGGAAAATTTCTGATTTAGATTATGCTGATAATTTGGCCCTTTTGGCGGATGATGTTGATGAGATGAACTCTTTCATTCGAGCTGTTGATGAGACTGGTAGTAGAGTAGTTTTGGATATAAACAGAGATAAAACTAAAGTGATGAAAATTGGTCAGGCAGGCTGTGATTCAGTAAATCTGAATGGTTGCAGTCTTGAGCAGGTGCCACAGTTTAATTACCTTGGGAGCTATGTAACAGATAATGGTGATGTGCAGCATGAGATTAACAGACGAATAGGGATTGCTGCCGGGACTTTTAAGAATCTATGGAGAGTGTGGAGAAATAGGCGTATACACCTAAAGACTAAAATTAGGCTGTATAATAGTTTGGTTCTTTCTAGGGTTAGTTATGGTAGTGAAACTTGGACACTTTGTAAATATGATAACAGAAAACTACATGCTTTTGATTCCAGATGCTTACGCAGTATCTTGGGCATTAGGTGGTTTAACTTTGTAACTAATGATGAGGTTAGGCAAAGGAGTTTGCAACCTCCTTTAAGCAGCATATTGTGCAGAGAGAGACTCTGTTGGTTTGGCCATGTTGCCCGATTGGCCATGTTGTTATAGATTGGCGAATAGGGTTATGAATAGTGTGCCTAAAGGCCTCAAAAAGAAGGGGAGACCTAGGATGCGGTGGGGAGACAATGTCAAACAGGACCTTATTAGAATTGGTGTGCAGTGGCCAGATGCAATAGATTTAGCTCAGGACAGACTTGTTTGGAGAACTAAATTGCGCGGTCTGTTTGGACCTCCGTAGCTCATGGCTGCTTTATGATGATGATGATGATGATGATGATGATGATGATGATGATGATGATGATGATGATGATGATGATGATGATGAAAACAAGAAATAAATCAAAGTGTCACAATAAGCATCAGTTGCGCAAGGGGAACAAAATACGGAAAATAAGAGTAAGCTGAATTTGTCAATGTCAGTTTCTATAAAGTTCATATGTGTATAACAAAAATAATGATAGTTTTGGAATCAGTGAGCAAATATCATTACAAAATAGGTATAAAATTCAAAAGTTTAATTTCATTGCAGACCTGTTATGGGTTATTTTACCTCTGAGCGGCACTTTTTTGCACACCATGGGCTAAATGGCCAGGTCACATGGACCCCGAAGGCTCAGAGAAGGTTGGGCGAGGGGACCCACTGGAACAGCTGTTGGGAGACAGATGGTAGCCTCCCGTCAAGGCCATCCAGCGTGTTCTTTAACGTGCACAGGGTATGGCTCTCCCGCACACGGGGCCACGGCTTAACGTCCCATCCGACGGACGGCGGCCTTTCCAAGCCCATCGGTGTCCCCTACTGACCGTGGGCAGGGCGGGGAATTTTGCGGAGATAAATCTCAACGCTGACCCAGCTGGGACTCGAACCTGGGAACTACAGATTACGAGCCTGGCGCGCTACCGACTGAGCCACCCCCGCCCCTATTGCAGACCTGTATAAACTATTAGTGATCATCTTAATACAAATAATCGTGATAATTACTATCATGCTATAGTTGGATCGCATTAAAGAGCATAGAATAGCAGATTTTATCGTCTCTTGTCATTTGGCTTGAACCAGTGCCTCACCAGTAGCTGTTGCTCACGCTTTGTAGCAGGGGAAGTGAAAGGATTGCAGCACACTCAGTTTAGTTTCTTGCCCCCTCTCACACCACCTCTTAATTATTTTTAGATGAAAGCCCGACCACAAGCAACACCAATGAACGTCTGTGGGAAAAAGTTAATGTTCCTTCCTTTTCTGAATTTGGAATCTAGAACTATTGCTTTGCCAAGGAAAATCTAAACAAATGGAGAGAAAAATATTTAACAAAAAAAAGCAAAATCTGTGTAATACAAGGAGTCTGGGAAAAGTAAATTTATGTTTTCTTATAATCGGTGACTTATCAGTTTCTTATATTCGACTTGCGAGCGAAATCAGAAATTTACTATCATTCACGATAGCAAATGAAGTTGCCTAAACTGATAATTCTTGCTATCGTCAGCTTTCACCAGAGTGATAGGTTAAATTCATCATCATTAAATTTGTTAATCTTCGTTAAAGTTGTGTTATGATGTTACTTCCTCATCGTAAATTTCTATTTGCGAATAGTTTAGAAATTCTTATGTGTTTAGGGAATGTATATCTGAAGAGTAATTTAAATAGATTTATTTATTTTGCGTTTATTTTTGTTATTTTTTTTTCTCAATAGGTATTTAAGATTTTCTCAGTTTATAACAACTGGTAATGTGATATTTCTGGAGTTTCAATTAATTGCAAAATTAGTTTTAGAATTGTTGGGGGGAGAAAAAATGCGGTTTGCAATTCTGTAAAATTATTTTTTTCATGATGATCATAATTTAATTTTTGTTAGCCGTATTTGGGAAATGTATATATATATATTGTTATATCCAGGTCCGATATTTTTGCCTAATATTGATTTTGTATTTGTCTTCTGTAATTGAGTGGTATGGCAACCTTTGCAACGTGAATTTTCTGATGCAATGGTATTTTATGTTACCTAGTGAGTATATTGTATTTTTGGCAAAATTTTGGGAAGAGAAAAGTGTGCTTTTCTGAACTTTGAATCTTATTGCGTGTTAGCCTCATTATGGCAGAAGATGAAGCGGTAAGTCGAAATATTTTAATGTAGTTATGCTTAGAAGTGATTTTTAGCTAAATAAACTAGGGCACCAAAACGTACGTAACCGGGATCGAATACCACAAATAAGGTGCCACCTGTTCAGTATTGTGCCTGTACAAATTTGTTACCAGTTTTGTTCATCAGTATCACACGAGTTGCCACGAGTATCATATGAGTAATTGTGAAACGTGATTGAATTGGATATATACAAAATAATTAAAATGTGTGCTGATAAATTGAAACTTTACCAGTGCAATTTCACTAAAGCAAATAGCATTGAATGTATACCTAGTTAATTGCAGAGATCCCGTTCATTTAATTGGTTTCAGTTTTAAAACTGCACTTGGATTTCACATCACATTAAGAAATGATGACACTTAGGCACTTCCAGATGGTATTCTGGATCCTTTAGTGGGGCGGGGGTGGCTCAGTTGGTAGCATGTCAGTCTCGTAATCTGTAGTTCCTAGGTTCGAGTCCTAGCTGGGTCAGCATTGAGATTTATCTCCGCAAAATTTCTCACCCTGCCCACTGTCAGTAGGGGACACCGATGGGCTTGGAAAGTCTACCTTCTGTCAGATGGGACATTAAGCTGTGGCCCTTTGTGTGGGAGATTCATACCCTCTGCATGTTAAAGGACACACTGGATGACCTTGACAGGAGGCTACCATCTGTCTCCCAACAGCTGTTCCAGTGGGTCCCCTTCCCCAACCTCTGAGCCTTCAGGGTCCATGTGACCTGGCCATTTAGCCCATGGTGTGCAAAATAGTGCTGCTCGGAGGTAAAACAACCAATGGATCCTTTAGTAGTTAAATTTAGTATTAACAGAATTACTCTATATGGCTAAAAAAGTTGAGATAATTAGTTGGAATTATTATCTATAAAATTACCTTGGTTTTGGGTTCATATCTGATAAATTGGTGAGTCTGTTGGTGGGTAGTCACTAGAAAAAAAATGCCATCTACTCAGTTTTGATAAATAATTTATTTTTGCAATTATCAATCTCATTGCAATACTTTTGCTTGACTTTTAATTTTGTTTCTGCCTTTTTAAAAGCCGCTTCATTTCTACTGTTCAAATTCGCATACAAAACAGGATAAAATGATATATTAGTTTCTACTTAATACAGTGGACCCCCGATATAACGCGCATGTCGGGCAGGAAACAACACCCGCGTTATAAGGTGAACCGCGTTATGCCGAGCGGCGCGGTGGTGACACAATAAATTTACTCAGAACGATTTGAACTATATACTGAAACATCCCATCAACTATATATATATTATGTATTTTAATAAAAAAAACAATTTATTTATTAAGTGTTTTATTAAAATTCACATAACATAGTTATACATCTTAATAAGTACATATATTTATTATTTTATTTACGTACATAAGGTACGCTTGAAAATATGTAAAAACAAACACTATCTATAACTTGACTGAAATCTATGTATTCGACATCATTTCAATTACAAAACATCACTTAAAAAGTGAGTAATTTTTATTTGTTTGCTTTTTGATAACTTCTGTATCATTTCCCTTTTGAAAGATGCTAATTGCAACAATCTGACACTGTTAATATTTTCTTGTGATTCAGCCCATTTTATAACAGTTTCCATGGATGTTATTGCTTCTTTGGTTGTTGGCGGTATATCAGCTATCCCACTGGCACTTTCATCATCATTTTCTGTTTCTTCTTGACAATCTTCGTCACTGCAAATGGATTCGATAATCATTTCATCAGTCATATTCTGACAAATACTATCTTCTCTAGCATCCACATCTAACCAATCAGTCAAAGAATCATTAGTTATTTCTGGCTCATTCAATATTTCCTAGATACGAGAAATTTCAGCCTCAGTGAAGATATTATCTGAAGCTGAATCTGAATGTGTTGTGGTTTGGTCGAGATCGACTTGATTATTAGATTCATTTAATTTTTTCCAACAGTTTCTAATTGTCTCTGATGTGATTGCCTGCCAGGCAAGTCCAATACTGTAGGACATGTCTTTGAGATCTATTTTTTAAAAAAATATGTTGACGTCAATGTCTGATGCTAATAATGACTTCATCATTTCTCTTCGGTAATTTGTTTTGAAAGCACTAATAATGCCTTGATCTAAGGTTTGTATAAGAGCAGTAGTATTTTTTGGAAGATACATTACTTTTATTTTACCATCGTCAGACACAAGGTTATCAGCCGGTGGATGAGCTGGGCAATTATCTAAGAGAAGCAAAGCTTTTGGATCTAGACTCAATCCTCTCAGAAATTTTCGCACAGAGGGAACAAAGGAATTGTGAAACCAGTTATGAAATATGTTAGAAGTCATCCAAGATTTTATGCTGTTTTTATAAACAACTGGCAGAGATTTTATATTGATTGACTTGAAACATCGTGGGTTTTGACTTTTACCTATAATGAGTGGCGTCAACTTGTGATTACCAGCTTTATTTACACAAAATAAAGCTGTTATCCTTTCCTTGCTTAGTTTTAATCCTGCCTTTTGTGGGTTACTTTTTAGATCTAAGGTTTTACTTGGCAACATTCTGTAATATAATGCAGTCTCATCACAGTTATAAACTTGTACATCAGTATACCCTTCTTCCTTAATGGAAATTGTGAATTGTTTGGAAAATTCTGCAGCGCCTTCAATATCACTAGACTTTGCTTCACCAGAAATGGAAATTTGGAAGATGCCATGTCGTTTTTGCCAACGCCACAACCAACCGTCAGAAGACTTAAAATCTCCTTCTGCTTTTAAGCTTACATGGAATTTTTCAATTTGCAACTTTAAAGCAGTTCCAGATACGGGAATACCTTCACTTCTTTTTTGCACAAACCATGCATAGAGGCAATTGTCAACATTTTGATTTTTTCCAAGTCTTTTCTTTTCTCGAGTAAGCCCAGCATCTTGGTCAAGATTATCAACAAATGAATTCAGTTTTGTCTCCTCTGCCATCCAACCCCTTACAGTTCCTTCAGGTATGCCGTATTCTCTTCTTATGTTTGCTTTCGAAACTCCACTCTTTACTTTAGCAATAATATCAAGTTTTTCTTTCACACTGTAAGCTTTTCTTTTACTCATCATGCATACAATAATTAAACACTATTCAAAATACATGCAGGAACTCAATACATACACAATTACTCAATACGTAGTAACAATAAAATGCGATACTCACTAACGCCACACAGACCTATATAAACATGTTTGAACTTATTGCGAACATCGCCCGCACTATAACCGAGTGCGCGGTATAGCTAGCAGCGCTATAACGAAGGTCCACTGTATTATGACAGTTTGAAAGTTACAATTGTGAGCCAATTTCTTTTAATATTTCTGCAGCAATGTTTTTTTGATATTGGGAACTTTTCATGTTTGTACATCTGTTGAAGTTTACCAAAATATGTAATATGTAAATAAATATATTTCACATATTATGAACATGTTTTTCTTTATAGCTTCCCAATGCATTTAGTGAAGCATACTCAATCTCTTTAACTGTGAAAAACGTTTTTTACAGAAAAAATGTCAATAGAAATAAACTGAAGAGTTCAATCAAATCTTTCTAAATTTAGCCTTCACAACATTCTTTTAATGTTTAGAGTTATTAAGTTGAAAACATTTAATAACAAACACTCCTGTTATACTAATTCTAACATTTTCAAAATTAATTGAATGATTATAGAAACTTCTAATGTAGCATTTATTTTAGTAAGTGAACTTTAAAAGTAGCTTTTTACAGCAAATAATGTCACTGATTACTTCCAGTGACATATTTCTGTATAACTAAATTTTCATGGGAATTTCAATTTTTACAAAAATATTTCTTCAATAATTTAATGAAGCTAGAACATTTTAACAGTGATGTTGCTTTTAAATGTTCATTATATGAACATTTTTTCTTCAAAATGCAAGAAAAGAAAATCATTATTAAACCTTCAAAATTACACTTCAGCAACGATATAATGGTCAATGTGTGAAATTAATGCACGTGGAAAGTGTTTATACTACTAAGCCAGCTTCTACAAAGTTTTAAAATCAACAAATGTGACAAAAATGTGATTTCAGTGAGAGCTTCTGTTTCAAGGACGTTAATCTGTAAAATAAGGCTATATTTGATGCTATGAAGTTACAAATTTCACTTTCTACTGGCTAAATGAAAAAATTCCAGATGATTTCATACAGCCAGAGCTCTGGCAAAATATCCAGAAAATATTAGTAATACTTTAGCAGTAGAGGCAGATTCTAATATTAACGAAAACTATATTTTCCAAGTTTTTAAAGATATAATTAAATTCAACCTACTTCACATAAACGAGTGATCTGTTGATTTCCAGAATTCACTTTTCAATTTAACTGCTTAGATATTTCTTCTAGGGCAATCTTTTGGGAAAGCTTTCATCAATTTCCCATTCTTTACAGAATTAGTGCAGTTAAAAGCAGATATAATGTGGCATTTTAACCAGCTTATAAACCGTAAGCTTATCAGAGAAAACAAAGGAGGATTATAGTAGGCGATTTTCAATAAAATACAGTGATTGAATTCAATATAGAATCAACACACATGAACTTTACCTATAACTATTACAGGGCTAAGGAACAATTGTACAATTGAAGACCACAAATGTCGTTCATGAGACACATGACAGTGGCAGTCAATAGAAATCAACATCGCCATTTGCCAACCTCTCCCTATATAGGACCACTAGGGTGGTAGTATTTGTGATGCCCTTTGTTGAGAGGCTTGAGAAATAGAATTTTAAAGTGTTTTATTGTTGAGGTTTTTTTTTTACAAAAGTGTAGAATATTATGTGTGGTGGTTTGGGTTTATCCAAATGTGCATGTAGAAAAGATAGGGACAAGGGAGTGGGTTTGCCTAATTTAATATTTGGGTAATTATTGGGGAGTATTTTCTATGCTGATGGGATGGGATTATACCATTATTACAGATTTCATTTCTACTTATGTATATTACCAGGTTTTAACAAAATTTAGTAGGGATTTTTTTGGAAGGGAGAGAATAATGTTGCATAATTGAATTTTGGTGTCAGATTGTAGGTGATGCAGTTTGATTAGGACGGTTTTTTGGTTAGCCATTTCATAATCTTCCTGATGTTCTTCCAATTGGGTTGAGAATTGTCTGAAGGTTTTGCCTACATATTTATTTTTTTGCATTTTCTTATGTTGATCATAATTATTTTGTATTTTATTTGAGATAGTGTTTTTTACAGTTATAGGCACAGTATAATTAAATTCCCTCATAAGTTTCTTCAAAGGCACCATGAGGTGTGGGATAAGAGGGAATGGGGTAGTAAATTTATTTTCTAGAGTTGGTGGTACAGGTAAAGAAGTTTTTCGTTGTGACTACCTTTTTAAGGTTTTTTAAGATATTTAGAAATGAGAATTGATCATCAGGGTGTCTGCCAAATTTGAGTGAAAAATATGAGACAAGAAGTGGGTGGAAATATTTTTTGATTTTTCATATTGTATACCCAAAATATAAAGACCAACACTAATATCAAAATTGTATCCATAATCAATACGAATGTGTGTCATTTTTCTGTAAATGTCGTATATTTAAATTCACATACCATCCTAGGGATGGGGGTGGCTCAGTTGTTAGCATGCTAAGCTTGTAATCTGCAATTCCCAGGTTTGAGTTCCATCTGGGCCAGCATTGAGATTTTTCTCCAAAAACTTCCTGCCCTCAGTCAGTAGGGAATACCGACGGGCTTGGAAAGGCTGTAGTTCCTTTGGATGATGGGACATTAAGCCCCATGTGAAGGAGAGTCATACTCTATGCACGTTAAAGAACACACTTGATGGCCTTGACTGGAGGCTATCATCTGTTTCTCAATAGTTGTCCAGTGGATCCCCTCCCTCCAAACTTCTCTTGGGGTCCTTTGTGACCTGACCATTGTGTGCAAAAAAAGTGATGCTCAGAGGTAAAACAACTCTACCCATATAACATCCAGATACCATTTAGGAATAAGATACACTGTAACTATTAGACAACATTTACATGATGCAGGAATGAGGGTGAGACACCAAGTTTAGCCTCTGTCATTACAGTGACATCACTGGTTATGCTGTTTGTACTGGTGTCAAGTGATGCAACATTGGGCTATGGAATGGAGGAGAGTTGTTCACAGAGAAGTCCCTATTGTTTCAGCAATCCAGATGGCCATTTGTCCACATGACATTGGAGTCATCAACGATACGAGGAAGTCTATACCATTAGTTGTCATATGGCTCCCCACCATGGTACATGATATGGGGTGGCATCACATATGGAGGCAAGATGTTACATCAATAACATGTTAATCCTGTGGTACAACCCTTCCTTACCACCATGCATGGACTGATTCTGCAGCAGTATAATACCAACCCACACATTGCATGTGCAATGATGGACAATCATCTATGACCACCACACTCCTCAAATTTGTTGCTCATTGAGCATGTGTGGGACCTTATGGGTCACTGCCTTCAACAGCTCCTTCTGGTGGTGAACCTGATACAGTTGCATGCCCAATTGGATGCAGTTTAGAATGCCTTACCTCAGGACACCATTAACCAATTGACAGTGGTGCAAAGAGCATGTGCAGTGGAGAAATGTGATATGTTTTGATGAATCATCCTACATTTGTTTCGGACAAATAGATGAGTGCATGTGTGGTACCAACTGAAGGAAGCTTACAACTCTGATAGCTTGCTTCCTACTGTTAAGGATTCTGGTGGTTCTGTAAGTGGTGTGGAGTGCTTTCTCGTTGCATGGTTTGATTATGGTTTGATTGCCATTAGAAGGCAAGATTATTGCCAATTGCTATTTGATAGTTCTGAGTGATCATCTTCATCCAATGGTACAGCATTTCTTTCATGAAGATAGTGTTATCTTTCACAGTGACAGTACTCCCATCCATAGAGCACTCAGTGGTTTAAAGAGCACACGACAGCTTTTTCACATATCATGGCCACTGCAGTCACCATATATGGTCCCACTGGAAAATCTATGAAACTTCTGGAATGACATCTCAGACAGATTTTTCCAGCTATACACACCAGCCACTGAATTAGAAACCTTTATTCAATGCCGAGTTGGACCTCTTTTAGCCCAAATTATAGCATGTATGCAGTTTGGCATAGATTGGACAAGGTGTTGGAGTGCCTTTACATCTCCAGCATACCAGGCATTCACCAGACAATCCTTTAACTGGCTCAGATTTGATCGAAGAGGACTTTGCTTCGGGATATGTTTTTCTAACATGCCCCATACATTCTAAATGGGTTCAGATCCAGGTTTTGTGGTGCCAGGGAAGATGGTGGAAGTTGCTGTCATGTTCGCTGAACCACTGCTGAACACATCTTATGCGATGGACAGTAGCATTGTTGTCCGTGAAACAGCAGTCACCTTTTGGATAAAAAGTCAGCATTGCAGGATGGACTTGATCAGCAACAACGTTCAGATAATCCTTGGAGGACACCTGATCTTGCAGCAATATCAGAGGACTTGTTCCATACCAGAAGAACGTTCCCCACACCATGACACTGCTTCCAAAACCTTGAGTTGTGTTTACAAGGCAAGCTGGGTCCATTGCTTCATGGAGCTCTTACCAAACTCTCTGCTTACTGTCTGTACAGAATAAGGTGCACCGCAACTCGTCGGCCACGTGACTTTTTTCCCACTTTTTTAGTGTCCAGTCACAGTATTTTTGATACCATTGTAAACAAACTTTCTGGTTCTTCACAGAAATCAGTGGTTTCCGTATAGGCATGTGACTGCTAATACCAATCCTCTTTAATTCCCTGCGCATAGTTCACTGAGATATGGGTCGGGAACATTGGTCCCGACCCACAACTTCAGTCTATTGCTGCACACAGGAAGTCCTGTTTCTGCATATAAGCATTCTCAGATGACAGTGATCTCATTCCTGACAGATCATCATCACACCACACTTACGCCTCTTAGACAAGCAGTGTGGATTATTTTTCCACTGATTAAAAACCCAAGATATCTTACCTTTTGAGAAACCAGTGAGCTCTGTTGTTTTTAAAATCGTCGCTCCAGCCAGACAGGCACCCACAATAAGCCCTTTGCTGAACTCTGAAAGATCCTTTGTTTTCCCCATTGTGATCAACACTACTGATGAGCAGCAGTCTTAAATAGTTGCCTAGATCATGTGGAGATGCATGTGACC
This sequence comes from Ryuthela nishihirai, assembly GCA_038380435.1. Lineage (NCBI taxonomy): Eukaryota > Metazoa > Arthropoda > Arachnida > Araneae > Heptathelidae > Ryuthela > Ryuthela nishihirai. Next base: position 52,551,808 of record JAWZYU010000027.1, read on the forward strand.
ACGTATTTTGCATATATGTTGTGCAAGTGATTTTTACATACATCTGCATAAATCATCTAATTTAGTGGCTGGTATGTGTACATTAAACAAGCAAGAAATTATTATATTTCTGCTGGAATTTATTATATTTTGGTGGGTGAATGGTGTTGTATTCCTCCTGTTTACTTACAAACACTGGTAGATTTAATCCATAACATATATACATTATATACTGCATTCATGTGGTGGTCCAACACCATATTAGTGATTTTTTACATTGCTATTTTTTATTTTTTACCTGTATATGAACATCTCAACTATCATAGCTCAAATATAATTAATTTTATTAATTCTTTTAGTGTCATGAGCTGATTAAATGATTTCCAAAAATCACTACAAATAACCTTGCAATGTTTTTTTTAAGTTTTGTCTTTTTTTTTGTTCAGAATTAAATGCTCTTTCTCTTAGTATGTAATGTGAACCAATTCATTCATTAGCTGTTTCATAATATGGCTTAGAAGTTCAGTTGCATATTTTGAGGAAAAAACAATCCTGACACTTTGTAAGGGTTAAGTAATACAGAATAAAATGTTACTATATTTTCTTGATGTTATGACATGCTTTTTTAATAATTGCTTTGCAGAAGAAAATACAGATACTATAGTTAATGTCTATATTTAAAGAAAAATGCTTTTACCGTGTCCTCTATTCTATGATACCATCAATTGTATGATGCAAAGACAAATATGGCTGGAGAAAATATTTGACGTAGGAAATGTACTCCAGATGAGATTGTACACTTAAGAAATCAAGCAAGAAGATGAGAATAAAGTAGACATGATAGATTAACCATTAAAAATGTCTACCCCCTTAGAATATCTCATGTGAAGCATTGCTATGAAAAATGTTTTTTGGCTTTAAAAAAAAAACTTTTTTGTGGATTTTATGTTATTATATTGGTAAGTGATTTTTGGAAAAAAAAAATTATGCAAAGCAGCCCCAAAACATATTTTTGAAGGAAAAAGTAAAATTTATGGTTTTCTTTTCATCTTGGAGTACACTAAATTTAATAATATGTGTGATTTAATGCTAGTAAGAATGTGTATTATCAGGCAAAAACAGTCAAAACTACCTTTAAAGACTGTCTCCATAGTATATTGCATATAGCTGTGAATAGAAGAAATCTTGCTTGGGCCAATAACTCAGTGGTAGAATGCCTGACATGTCAGGAGGCATGGATTGTATCTCATCGGGCTCACAATAATTTTTCTTCTATATTCAATAATGCCCATATCATATGATTTTCCTCAGTTTTAATTGGGGTTTTGTTTTATAAGTATCTGGAAAGTGTAATAATAACATTTATTTTGTAAATAACTAGGTAAAAATAGTTCAATCCATTTTGAAGCTTTATTAAAAACTTAAAATTCTCTGTCATTGAGCAATAAAATTTTAAAGTTTATCCTTCAAACTATTTGCATGATAAAAGTTTTTAAGGGAAAAATGAGAAGCTTTTCAGAGCAAGGACAGCACTCAGTCTTCAGTGAAGTCATACTAGTCTCCAGCCATAGTTCACTGAAGCTCCAAAATGTTTGAGTTTTCTCCTAAAAACTTTTAGCATACAAATAGTTTGAAGAATAAATAAAAAAAAATTATTGCTCAATGACAGAGAATTTTAAATTATTTTTAATTAATTTCTGAGCAAGAAGGTCCTCTTAATTGTGCATTTTGAAGCATCTTTATTCAAGAGAAGTTGCCATTATAAAGAGTACTTAGTTTTGTATTTATTCAACAATCACTGATAATAATTAATTTTTTTCAACTGGCCAACTGGTTTTAGTGCTTTTTTTTTTTATTGAATAATCAGTTTTTATGGACTACTGAAAAATCCAACCTCTAGCATTTACAGGAGTTAAAATATTTTTTTAGCTATGATAAGAATAAACATTCAGTAAAAAATAACTGCCATCTGTGGCCAAGTGATTAGCACACTTGGCTACTGATGATAGGGACTGGGTTCGAGCCCCATGTAATGCATGGATTTTGTATTGTCTTTTTGCTGAGGTCTTGCCATCCTCACAAACCTACTTATGGCATATAAACTGACAGGGTCCTGTCAGACCTCTGGCACGCAGCTATTTGAGGGGATATTTATTATTTTTTATTTATCCCAATTTCATGGACATGAAAATGTGACCAGAAGTGGGTGTTTCAACAAAGGAGATATGGTGTTCTAACATTATTTGAAAAATATGTGAAATTGAAACCCCGATGAGAAGAATAACATCACCTCTGATGAATGTGGAATGTTCATTTACAAAGAGAATGAAGTTTATCATTTTTAGACTTTTAGCACTCCCTAAGGGTAGAAATTTGAATTAATGTTTCAGGAATTTCCAATAGTAATATTTCATTATTATCTATCAACAAAAAATAATTTTTCATTTGTTTCTTAAAACAAAAATCCCCCCCCCCCCCCGGCCTTCCTTTACAGTAAAGGGGCATATTGTTGTTGGCATGTAAACCCTTTAACCACATCTGCAACCCAACCATATCTACAACTCAAATTTCAAATTTTTATCTTGAATATGTCATTAACAATAGTCATTGTTAATGACTATTGTAAACAAGTTAATAACATGGCACCTTCACCAAGTTTTAAATGTCATTCTTCGGTGCGTTGGGAATTGAAAAGGATTTTTCGCATGAACTGTTCAGGAATACATTTACAAACTTTTTAAAAATATGGCAATTGATGTGGCACAGCAATGAATGTTTCTCAAGCATCAGAAGAAAAGTTGCCATCTGGTGAGACCAGTTTGAGTTATTCTGGAACTAAGGTAGTTGGTAAGAAAGTAAATTTTAGTACTTTAGAATTTAAGGAAAAGACTTCTTATTAAGAGAGAAATAGGAGCAGAATTTAATTCAGTGATGAATTCTGTAAATAAAAGAAATTTTGCAATAAAAATAGATTTATGAAAGAAAATGAATTAAAAAACAGTTGCAAAGTCATCAGTGAAAATTGAGCAAGCTTCTAAAAGTATACAAGAGTAATATAACATATATAATCTTAACAAAGATTTTAGACCTGAAATGCTACATGAAAATGTTAAGCAATTAATTAATAAACTTTTTGATTTATTAAACAAGGAGCTTTATCATGCAACAATAGAACAAGCATATAGGGAAACCAAAAAAGATCAAGCCAGATCCATCAATGCAATAGTGAAAATTGGATTAAACTTAAAGATAAATGGTTAGCAACAAAAAAAATAAATGTTTTTTTTATATCTGATGTTTACCAAGAACTAAAAAGGATCCTGTTTTTCATCCCAGTGTCTGAGTTGTTAGTGTACTTGTTACAGATCAGACTTCAGTTTAAGCCCTGGATAAGGTATGGATGTTTCTTTATTTGTGTTGGCTTTTTGCTGAGGTTTCACCTTCCATACAGATCTTCTCTGGTGTATTATAATCACAGGTTCTGTCAGACATCTGTAGCAAGCAGCTGCTTAGGGGAATTTATATATATTTTTAATGAGCATTTAAGGCCAGAGGGAAAACAGTTACTTTATAAAGTAAGATTATAATCAGAAAGTACATGGTTACAGATAAATATGGGAAAAAAACAGAATAATTTGCAGTAAGAAAAAGTTACTCAAGGTAACTCAAAGGTTACTAAGGTAGAAGATGATCATTTCCTTAAAAATTTGCACTTTAGTAGAAAACAATTTATTGGTGAAATCTAACTTTGCAGTGATGGCTAGAAATTATTATGCACATATACATTACAGAGTTTGACTGTGAACCAAAAGAATGTAGAAGGATTAGCATGTTTACATTTAAAATAAGAAATATTGATCATGGCCCACAGTTTAAGGTTTTTCAGCCACAGTTTAAGGTGTTGGTGCCAAACAGGTGAAATCACCTCTATCTGATGAAATTGTCAAGGAGTATGCAAAATGGATCCCCATGGGGGAGCAAATGGTTCAATGCCTTGCATGCACTCGATGTTAGGTCATGGGCCCACAAGATACCCATTCACTGCTGATCATCATCGCCAGCAGCATGCTGGTTGGACATTTGAGGAGTGGAAAAAAGTGTGCTAGTCTGATAGTCAAAATTTTGCTGCACCATGTGGACAGACACCTTCATTTATGTCACAAACAACATGAGTTGATGGACCCTTCATGAAATTTGTCCAAGCTGGTGATGGTATGATATGGAGCATGTTTTGCTGATCAGAATTAGGACTCTTGGTGCCTTAGGACAATGTATGATAGGTATGGGCTACCAGCAACTCATATCAGACCGCATGCATTTACCATGTTGCATCTGTTTCCAGACAGAGATGGAATCTTCCAGAATTATAATGTGTTATGTAACCAGATCTAGACTGTACAGGAGTGAAGAAGAGACATCAGACATCATCAAACTTTCTTGGTCACCAAATTCATCAGATACAAAATCCCTTTGAATACTTGTGAGATACTCTGGAATATGATATAAGGCATAGAGTTATGCTACTGTCCTCCATTCTGGAACTGTGGGATGCCTTGCAGACTGTATGGCTCCAGATCCCTTCTAATGTCTTTCAGACACCTAGTGGAATTGATGCTAAGATGGCTATGGGCCATTATCTGTACAATATTAAATAGGTGACCATAATTCAATTATCTCTATGCTGGGTTGTTTTACCTCCAAGCAACACTTTTTTGCACACAATAGGCTAAATGGCTAGGACACAAGGACCCTGAGGACTCTTAGAAGGTTGGGGAAAGGGATCCATTGGAAAGCTGTTAAGAGATAAATAGTAGCTTCCCATCATTGTCATCCAGCATGTCTTTAACTTGCACAGAGTATAGTTCTCCTGCACTCAGGGTCACAGCTTTGTGTCCCATCTGACAGACAGCAGCCTTTCCAAGCCCATCATTGTCCCCTTTCTGGTTGAGGATAGGGTGTGATTTTAGCATAAATAAATCTAAATTGTCAGGAGGGACTTGAATCTGGGAACTACAGATTACGAGGCTAGTGCCTACTGACCTATTAGCTACTCCTGTCCCACAGATCACTCTGTATATAGTAGATGTAGATATAACACCAAGCTGTGAGGTACACCTGCAAATAAAAATACTACAAACTAAAAAGCTAGAAATAAAAGCAAAATATAGTTGAAAAAATTAATCTGAAGCTTTTTTGAAACAATATTATGAAAAGAGATTAGATAAAATTGTTAAATATTATAATATTAAATAATTCAAAATGAGCTATCTGTTAGAAATAGAGAGAATAAATTAAAACCATAGACAACTGTAACTCTGAATGTATAAGAAAGAGAAATACAATGCACAGGGAAATTAAAACTTGGTGGACATTAATTTTTACAAACACTACAGAAATGCCTTTATTGTAAAAGCAAAGAATTAGTAGTTTCTAGACAAGTCAATTTGGCAGGTAGCAATAGTGAAAAAAAATTGGACATAAATGAAATAACAAGTAAAAACAAAAGCACAGAATGAAATTAAATATCAAGGAAATGTTTTATCTTTCAACAAAAGTCCCCCTGAGTTTTACTAATGCATTCAATAGGCTCTATTAACTTCATAATGCATTCATATGCATTCATAATGCATTCAATAGGCTCTACAACAACTACTTCCAAACTTTTTTGATCATGTACCCCTAAGACAGAAAACATTTATATATACATACATATGTAAAAATTTCATGGATTGGCAGCCTTAAATAAAATATATTTATTTTATAAACAGTTTACATACATATTAATTTTCCTCATTGCAATTTAATGTGGACAATATAACTGCATTTGTTTAATAATATCGAAAAATTCTGGTTTCATGCTCTCTGATACTGCGATACGAAGGTCCAGTTCCAAGTTTAATTTATTTTGATACTTGCTTTTAATTCCTGTCATCGCAGAAAATGATACCTCACAAAGGTACATAGAACCAAACGGTAGGAGTGGATTGGTTGCTGTGCTTACTAAATTGGAATACTCGGTTTTCAGTCCCATCCACCAATTATGAAGAGTTTTTTTGAAATTCATATTGTAATATATTTTCTCTAATATCAGTTAACGGTTCTTGAGAAATGATCGGGAGGTGATCCATTTTTACATTTTCAGCAAATGGGTTCAACATCCATTGAAATTATTTGCTAGGAAGATCTGTAAATAGGTTACAAAATTATGTCTCTAAAATTTTTAAATGTGTAGATATAAGACTTTTTGTTTGTTCCACATTTACATCATTTTCAGAAACAAAATCACACAAGGATGGAAACATTTCCAAACATCCCTTTTCAAAATTCTCTCTCCACATCATGATTTTCTTTTGAAATGCAGTTACCTTCTCACTCATTGTTAAAATGTTACCTTTTCCTTGAAGAGACAAATTAAACATGTTTACTTTTTCAAAAATATCAGCTAGGTAGCATACTATCAACAGCCACTTATCGTCACTGAAAAGGCTGGCAAAGTTCAAACACTTTGTCCAAAAGAAAAATGTGTAACTCATCTTTCAGTTCTACAATTCTTTTAAGCACTTTTCCATGAGATAACCAATGAACTTCTGTGTGGTACAGAAGATTTTTGTGGCTACTGCCCATCTCATTACATAGTATTGTAAATATTCTACTATTCAAGGGTCTCCTTTTTATAAAATTAACTATGCTGATAACATCCTGCAGCACTCTGTGTATTCTGATAATGCAGTGAACAAATTTCACATGTGGTGCTATTTCAATTACCTTTCCCTTGTATCCTTTTTTTTTTTGTTCCAGTTAAAGCAGCTTCTCCTTCACACTTAAACAGTTTTCCCATAAAATGTTGTTTGCAACTAAGAAATGATTTACTGTTGAGAATATGTCTTCCTTTGTACATCTTTCTTTGAGTGGCTCACAAAAAAGTAGTTCTTCGTGCAATTCATTATTTAAAAAATATCTAATAAATACCATAAGCTGAGACAAGTTGGCAACATCTGTGCTTTCATCCAACTGTATAGCAAATTTCCCACATTGAGTAATTTGTTTTAATAATTGTTTCTTTAAATTATCAACAATAATTTCTATACACCTTCCAATAGTATTTGCTGACAAGGGAATACATTTTAGTTTGTCAGCATATTCTTTTCCGTGAATTATTTCCACAATTTTTACTGCGGTGGAGAGAACAAGTGTTTCCCCAATGGTGTGTGGCTTTTTGTCTTTCACAATTAAGTAAGAAACCTCAAGTTTAAACACTCCTTTTTTAAAATTGCTGGATTGAGTTTTGCATGTTTTTAAACATCGTTCAAAAAATTGTAGTGGTTTGTGTTCATGTTCAGGATGTTTAGTTTTTAAATGTCTTACCAACAATGATGGCTTCATACTGCCATTAGACAGCATCTCATGACACAATATACATATGGGCCAAGGTTTGTTGTTCACTATATTGGATGTAAACCCAAATTTCAAGTAGGCTTCTTGATAATTTAGAACTTAATTGGGCAACTTTTTCTTAGGTGTCAGATCGTCAATGTTTTCATCTCTTGACATGATTGACAATAATCTTGAATGACTAGAAGTATCAACACTGTCATTTTCTTGTTGTTTACTCGAGGTAGAAGCACTATCAGAATAAGCTTCAACCTGCGGTTTCTTTGCAGGCAATTTTTTTTAACCATTTGTCCATTTTGTGAGGGTTAATATTTTAAAATTAATTGCAGCTAAACTAGCCAACAAATTGACACGCTCACCACCGTTGCACTAGCCTGTAGAAACATCACAAGCCTATGCACAAATCCGCACGGTCGTTCTGCGCAGTGTCGAAGTTGGTCAGCACGGGAGCAGCAGCTTTGAAGCTCACAGCAGGTTGACAGTTGGACCAGAGCATGAAATGTTTGCATTTCAGCCATACAGGTCACAGCATTATTACACACCGTTACCCGCACAAGGTTTTTACTGGTTCAGTGCCACCACAGTTCACAATACTCACTCGTAGGATTGCACTACTTCGATACCACTGATGTCGGCCTTCACTGGTAGTAAGGATTAGAGACTGTTGACCGTGGTGTGGACCCATATACAGTATTCAGAAAGGAAACGAGGAACAATACGTCCTGCACAGTGTCTACAATTCTTTTAAGCACTTTTCCTCGAGATACGGTCGTTCTGCACAGTGTCGAGTTTGGTCAGCACGGGGAGCAGCAGCTTTGAAGCTCCCAGCCGGTTGACAGTTGGACCAGAGCATGAAATGTTTGCATTTCAGCCATACAGGTCACAGCATTATTACACACTGCTACCCGCACAAGGTTTTTACTGGTTCAGTGCCACCACAGTTCACAATACTCACTCAAGTCAATTCATAATAATCACTCGTAGGATTGCACTACTTCAATACCACTGATGTCGGCCTTCACTGGTAGTAAGGATTAGAGACTGTTCACCATGGTGTGGACACATATACAGTATTCAGAAAGGAAAAGAGGAACAATACGTCCTGCAGCCATCCTGCAATGCCATGAGGTGACAAGTGGTGCAAGAACAGACTGGCAACAGTTGCAGGACGAAGTTTGACCAACAAGCATGCCATTCTCGCTGATGTGCAGAAGATCAATTTATGATCATTCTAATGCTCGTTGCAGGGCTCAGTCACAAGCAGTGTCTCCACACTTAACTACAAAGATTTGCTGTTTGCCTCTTCTATGAGTACCCAATAGTGTCGCATTGTCAATTCCTTGTCTATTTGATGTTCATGATCGTGTAATTTAAAAATACAAGTTAATATTTATTCATCTTTAATTTTCTTATTTTTTCTGTCACTTGGCGTACCCCCAAGTATCGATTTGTGTACCCCACTTTGAAGACCACTGCTCTACACTATTGGGGACACAGGTTACTATGGAGAGTCCATATACACCTATCCCTTACTTAATTTAAAATAATAATAGATAACCCAAAATTTATTATTTAAAGCCTTGTTTCTTAAGATCACAAGTGCTCAACACTACTAAAACAGTTCAGGCAATTTCCACACACCAAGAATGTTCATTATTATGAGTGTACAATTTTTCTGTATTTTTTAAGAGTAGTACAGAAAAACTGTTGTTCAAGCATCTGAATAAGCATACAAATTTTTACAAAAAAAAAACTTGGGGTTCTGCCTCACCCTTGAAATTTTCTCCATCAGTACACTGCTAGAAGAGTTTTTACTTTTGACATTTTTCATTTAACTCATGTTTTTTTAATTTGTTGCATAGTCCAAGTAGTTATTTTTAGATTCGATAAATAAATAATAAATAAATACCCCCTCAAGCAGCTGCTTGCCACAGAGGTCTGACAGGGGCCTGTCAGTTTATATGCCACAGTAGGAGATCTGAGAGGATGGCAGGACCTCAGCAGAAAAACGACACACCATCCATGCCTAATACCGGGGCTCGAACCCAGGTCCCTTAGATCAGTAGCCAAGCGTGCTAACCACTCGGCCACGGGACGGCTTTAGATTCGATAGGCTTCTATAAAAGGACATTCTCTGCTAGGACTGAATTCATGTTTCTTGGCCCACTGCCTCAGAGCTAATACAGCAAAAAGTATGCCTGCAAGAAAAGTAGCTTTAGACACTATATTATTAAGGCTGGTTTCAGTCAGTTTTTGGAAAAATAAGACAAGACTAGGTTTTAAATATCTACAATTTAATACTTATAATAATTCAGGATCTTATCAACCAATGGGGGTGGGGGTGGCTCAGTTGGTAGCACTCCAGGCTTCTAATATGTAGTTCCCAGGTTCGAGTCCCAGCTGGGTCAGCATTGAGATTTATCTCCGCAAAATTCCTTTCCCTGCTCATGGTCAGTAGGGGACACCGATGGGCTTGGAAAGGATGTGTTCTTTAACACCCTGTACACGTTAAAGAACACGCTGGATGGCCTTGATGGGAGGCTACCATCTGTCTCCCAACAGCTGTTCCAGTGGGTCCCTTCCCCCAACCTTCTCTGTGCCTTCGGGGTCCATGTGACCTGGCCATTTATCCCATGTTGTGCAAAAAAGTGCAGCTCAGAAGTAAAACAACTCAACCCTATTAACCGATGATACTGCAAGATGGCCCTTTACAGAGGTCCACCAGTTCAGCAAGTCCAGTATCCATAATCAAGCTCAAAGCCATAAGCCAGTCCAGTCAAGTGGGTATAAATGGTCAGCACCATGACTCTGTGAAGTTGACCACTCCTCAGTAGGCCAAACTGTTCTGGCCACCCCCCCCCCCCCTTTCATTCCCTTCTAAAAGAGAATATCTCATGTGAAAGGTCTAATGGCCTGCACCATGAGAAGGCAGGGTCAGACATTAGGTGCTAGGTCTGGCTGGTTCTATGTATCATCACTGAGGATTGGTACATAGCTCTCCTTCCAATTTATGCCTAGCCATTTACAGACCTTCATATTACATTCATATATTTTTCATGTTATGCACAAAGCTCTTTTTTTATACGATCATGGAATACAGTAGCAAGCAACACTATACCTCTTCTACCTTTGCAATTACTATTTGTGCCATCTCACCGAAATCAGCATCATAAGTGTGTGACTTATTCAAATCTTGCTTAACTCAAAGGTAACTTCATGACTTCCTCATAAGTAGGCAAAATTCGACCACTCATCACTTGGTTCTCTTAACACTGGACATATGGGATCTCTTCTGGGTTTTACTCTTGTTTGTGTTTACTTATGCAGTATATAATGCAGTTCTAACTGGGTAAAGAAAAAATATACTCAGTATCACAAAGAAAATGTATAAATTGGGCTTAAGAATTGTTCACATAATAACTTCAAAACTCAGGATACAGGTTACTCTTAGAGTTAAAACTTCTAAACAAGTGAATTTTTGATTGTGGGAATTCCTTCACCTTGGTTCCTGTTCTGTGCCCTTTCTGGAGGAACATAAACTGAAAATCCTGAACTAACACAGTAACTAATTTCTGACTTGTTTCCCCAAAAACTGACTGAAGCTATCTTTAGTAACATAGTAGCTGTTGTTCCAATAGGCATACATTTTTTTTTGTATTTGCTCTGAGGTACAGTGGTCAGCAAACTTGACTTCAGTTTAAATGGAGTAAAGCCTTGAATGAGAAGGCCTGTACAAGACAGGAGTAGTCTCTAAGGCTATGTAGAGAAAAAGAGCTGCAAAAACATTTTTGAAAATTAATTTTAATGAAAGAACTTCTATGTATAAAATATTCTACATGTATCATAACGTTTTTAGTTAATGCAGTTTTAAACCAAATTATCAGACTGGAATTGATTGTTTTGCTCATTTGACATTCTTCAACATAAAATAGTAAAGTGAATTTGTTGCTTATATTGTAATGCTTTAAAGAATATTCTTATTACTTAGATATTTGATCCTTCCCTGAAAAAAAAGAAGAAGAAAAAGAAGACACCATTTGATTTTAGTGCCCTTGAAGATGGGAACATGGTTACTGATGGTGTAACTGGTGATATTCAGGTAGAGAATGAAAGTGATCATGCTAGAGAAGAAAATGAAATTATTGAGGAGAAAGAGGGAAAAGAAAAAGATGAAGGTATGTATTCTCTGCAAATTTTTTTCTCTGAAATGGAATGCAAGCAGTTAAAAAATCTTCAACATAAATGTGACTTTAATAATTAATACTGGTTTGTTTGTTTTTTTATCTTTTAATCTCATTATGCGAAGAAGATTTGGCCTTCTCAGCAATCACTGGAGCCAGGGAAGAAGAATATGCAACATCATTCACTGGTGCAATCCATAAAGATTTTGTTGCCACCTTTACAAATAAAATTGGGCCTAATGAATTTTGTTAAGGCTATGGATCAGATGCAAACTGCCTTTCTGTACCTTTTACAAAAATTTCCAAGACTTAGTGATGCAAAGAAAAAAGGGTGTTTTTTATAGTCCATATATTTGTTCACTGCTACATGATGAGGTGTTTGATCATATCATCACTGGTGATGGAATTCGGCAGGGAATTGCTGCAATGGAAAAGAGATATTGAGGAAGATGGAACCTATCAATGTTAGCAGATTAATGTTGGAATGTGATGTGAGATTCTCAAGATTAGGTATATAAGTGGCAGGCAAAAAAGTGGCTCAGTTGCTGTAGACTGATATGCAACCTTCAGCGAATGATATAAGTAAGTGATTGTATCTCGAAAATTATAGCCAATCAACATTTTTGTTGCCATTTTCATGTTCAGCATCTCAATTTACATAAGAAACAGCTGTTTGCACTTCTGAAACACACCAAAGGTCAAAATTTATTGTTCAGTGTTATGTATTTAAATTAGTGCATGATAGGTTGAGAAGAGACTTATTTATTCTTATTTATATAAATAAGTTGAAAAGAGAACTTATTTATATAAAATTTGACACTTTCATATAATGTTCAAAACTAATGTTAATATACCTTGTAATAACAATTTTATCTCTTTTTGTAGATCCAACTCTTGACCTAGATGATTTTTCAGGACTTAAAAAGAAGAAGAAAAAGAAAAAACCTTTTAGTCTTGATGAACTAGAAAGCAGTTTACCAGTAAGAATACAATATATATATATTGTTTCAAATATTACTTATTTAACATGCACTCAATGTTCTTTTGAACTCTGAATAGAAAATGCTGTTCATTTTATTCACTTTTAAATCGTTATAGAGGTTACCAACCATCAGTGTAAAATTTGTGAGATAAACTAATGAGACTGACTGCAAGTAACCACTATGCACAGACATTCAAAGTCTCACTTTTGTAAAATTAAACCAAATTATCACACTGGAATTGATTATTTTGCTCATTTGGCATTCTTCAACATAAAATAGTAAAGTTTGAATATTTCAGCTATGAATTATCTGTTGTTGTTTTTTTTAGGAAATTTTGATAATAGAAAGCATTTCAGCTAATTCCTTCTGGTTTAATAACCTTTTATAGTAGGCATGCCAAACTGATATCCTCATGGGTAGATAGTTGTACCAACAGTATGTGTGACATGGATCTTGTTTTATTTGTTTTGCTGTCTTTCAAATTATGTGCTTATTATAATTATTCAAATAGTGAGGTTGGTATGCCAAATATTTATTGTTATTTACCTGCACATTGATTCTCAAAAATGATTCAGTTTGCATGCCAAGTATATGAAATATTGGTAGTTTACTCTTGAAAAGGAATAAATAAGATAATCAAGTGATCACTTTAATGGAAAGGCAATCTTTAATTCAACTTTTCTTGGAAAGGCATTTTTTTAATGAAAGTGATATCTGCACAAGAATTGAAACCAGTGTATGTAAATATATACAACCAAAAAGTGTAAAGTTTCTGGGAAAACATTCAAGTGGATTCTGTAATTCAGATTATAAGAGATTCAATACTTAAAAAAAATCAATCAATAAAATCATCCAATATTAATATACCACTTTCTCAAATTCAGAGTTTTAAATGCTGGTTAAGCTTCAAATGAGTTGATATATTTCATGATTAAAAAATTTTTTCTTGTGCATCTGAAATGTTTATTCAAATTTGACATGCCTGCTTCATAGGTTAGACAGCATCAGAGATTTAGTATATGCAAAGTGATGTTTTATTTATAAAACAAAACTAAAATAGTTATGTTCAAGAATAAAGAATCATCCTTGTTTTTGTTACTCTTTTCAATCCTGTGTGCAGTTTTTTAATATCAGTGCATCTTTGTCTTGCAACCCTATTATACTTGAGTTTCTATTCATTCCTTAATCACATTAACCTCTTCAGAGGCCTATCACATATGGTCACACCAGTTACTTATAATGATTAACAATTGCATATTGTCTGTACAGCAAATGATGCTCATGTGGCAGTTGAATAAAAACTTCCATCTTTTGTGGAGAAAATACCTAATTAAAAATGTATAATGTCCAAATTAGTATTGATTTCAAAAAGCGTAAATTATATTGTAAATAATTTTTAATGTAAAACTTCAAAATCATCCAATATTATATACCACTTTCTCAAATTCAGAGTATTGGATGCAATAGTTAGGTTTTAAATGAGTTATTTTACTATTACAGAAACTTTTAATCACAAAATAAATGTTGTTCATGAGTAATGTGACCATTAATCACTATAATTACTGGTGGTAATTGCAATACTAAGTATCTTGATGTACTGTTATCTTGGGGGGGGGGGGGGGATTCAGTTGGTAGCACACCAGACTCCTAATCTGCAGTTCCCAGATTCGAGTCCCAGCTGGGTCAACATTGCTATTTATCTCCACAAAACTCCCCGCTCTGTCCACAATCAGTAGGAGACACTGATGGGCTTGGAAAGGCTGCCATCTGCTGGATAGAACATTAAGCCGTGGCCCCGTGTGCTGGAGAGCCATACCATGTGCATGTTAAAGAACATGCTGGATGGCCTTGACGGGAGGCTACCATCTGTCTCCCAACAACTGTTCCAGTGGGTCCCCTCCCCCAAACTTCTCTGAGCCTTCGGGGTCCTTGTAACCTGGCCATTTTGCTATGGTGTGCAGAAAAGTGCCGCTCAGAGGTAAAACAACCCAACTGTTATCTTGAATATCTGTTAAAAAGCATTTCTGCACAAATGTATACAGTTATTGGTATGTAAATAATAGCTACTGCTATTATTTACATACCAATAACTGTATCCATTTGGTTGTATACATTTCCTTCTGGTTGATGTGCAGGCATATGGACTCTGACAATGCATATTGATATAATGCCTGGCCATTTTCACACATGACACACCCAGTGGAGGCATGCTGCTTGATTGACTGTTCAAAAAGTTGCTGTCTGTTTATAACAGATTTTGACCCTCATAATTTCTCAAATACCTGACTGTCTATTCCCAAAATTTTCACAGTGGTTTCTATGAGATAATCCTCACTTCCACTTATTTATTATTTTTTGCCATCTTTATCCATGCACCAGGGCCTATCTTAGGCCTATGCAAAAAGACATGTCTGGGCCTATAACTGGCAGGGTATGGAAGTGACCATGGACAAAGACAAAATCATATTTATTGTACTTGGCATCCAATATGAGATCAACTCTTACCTACCTGCTCCATTGTAGAGTTAAAATCTTGGTATCAGTGTGAAAACAGTAAGATATATATGAGAGTTGGTAAGGCTTATATCAATTTGTTTTAGCATTACTGTTAGAGTTAATAGGTACATTTTGTCTCTTTAGGTTTTGGTATTGATTATGTAGAATTCACTACAGGATGAGGGGAAGGTTGGGATATCAGTCTAAAATTTGAAAATTTCTTATTTAGATGAAGTTGATGATTTGGCCCTTTTGACAAATGATGTTAATGAACTCTTTCATTAGGGTCTCTGATGAAACTGGTAATAGGTGGACTTGGTGATAAAGGTAAAGCTACAATTATGAAAATTGATTCAGGTAGCACTTCAATTCTTTTGAATGGTTGAACTCTTCAGTGAGTTTCCCAGCTTAATTGTCTTGGTAGTTGTGAAACAGATGCTAGAATGGGATGTGCAACTTGAGATAAAGAGAACAGATATTACTACTGGGACTTTTAAGAATTTGCAGGGATTTTGGAAAAATAGGCATATACACTTAGACTGAATTAAGCTGTTTAATAATTTGGTTCATTCTAAAGTTTGCTGCAGTAATGAAACAAGGACGTTTTGCAAGCAAGGTAAACAGGAAACGATGCATTTGATTTTAGACGCTTATGCTGTAGCAAGGTCGTTAAATAGTTTGACTATGTAGGTAAAGATGAGGTTACACAAAAGAGTCTGCAACCATCTTTGAGTACCATATTGTGCTGAGGGAGACTGAGTTGGTTTGGACATGTTGCCCACATGTAGAACTACAGATTGGTAAATAAAGTTAGGAACAATGTGCCTAAAGACTTCAGAAAAAGGAGGAAACCTAGAATGTGTTGGGTAGTCATGTCAAACAGGACCTTTTTAAAATTGGCTTCTGTAGCCAAATGCAACAGTTGCAAATCAGGATTTATGTATTTGGAGGACTAAATTACACAATTGGTTGGACATCCATAGCCCACGTCTTCCTGAATGTGCATATTAGTTTTTCTCGGATCATTAAATTTACTTCTCTGCAAGAGATGTTCTTATTCATTTACAACTATATAAGTGGTTCGAGGTTGACCTGGAGTTTTATATTTTTACACAAAACATATCAGAATTGCCAAATTTTTGCTCATTTTCAACTTATTGTCCTTTACATCAGGGGTTCCCAAACTGGTGGGCATGAAGACATTTGATAGGGGCATGATGTTAATTTTTTTTTTTTTTTTTTTTTTTTCATTTTTATATCATTGTCAAAAAATGAGCTATTAGTTTCACTTTGTTACGTAGCAGGCAGGCAGATAAGGAAAATGCGTCTGTTTTTCTTATCTTCCTCCCTGCCTGTTCTGTAGACTTGAAGTATTTTGTTTATAGAGATGTATTAAAAATTATTTTTGTGTAGGATAGGCAGTGATGAAATATTACAATTTGCACTTTTGGAACCTTTCTACAGCTATAATTGTGCCCTCTAACAGTGGAAAAAATTAGAAATTCGAAAATTTAAAATGAATATTACAAATGATGTATTTATGTTAAAAATTTTGGGGTTGGAATGTGAAGGTTGTGAAGTTTCTGTAGGCAGCAATGGCTTGACCCTTTAGACACAGAGAAGGTGGGAAAATGTAATTTTTTTGTGTTAAGAGAAAATTGTTTGTTTATAGAGATAAATTAAAAATTATTTTTGTATTAGATAGGTATTGATGGAATATTAAGATTTCTGCTTTCCAAATCTCCAAAAGCTACACTTGCACCCTCTGATAGAGGGGAAAAAATTGAAAATTACAAAATTTCAAATAAATATTGCAAAAGATGTAGTTAAGCTAGAAATTTTAAATTTTGGTGGTGGAATATGAAAGTCATGAAGTTCCCTTATGCAACAATAGATTGACTGACCCCTTAGGCCCAGGAGGGATGCAACATTTTTGGTTTAACCCTTAAAGTGCAGGAAGATATTGTACTCAGAGCCTGAAGCAGTCTCATATCCGTTAGGAACTATAGTTCCCAAGATAATATGCTCTAAGAGTCCCCCCCCCCCCCATAAACATTGGCCATTTTTATGGGTTTTTAAATCAATCATGAAAGTTTATGAACTGAATTTTATAAATAAATATAATGATTCATATTTCAATAAAATAGCCAAAAATGAAAAAAGGAACCATTAGACTGCTGGGACTGCCATTATAGTGATTTTTTGGGGACACCTGAGTATTTTGATTGTTTTTTTCCTTATAGTTCCCAAACTAAACTTTGATGGAGAGTGTTCTTTGAACTCTTGCCATTAAATCATTTCCTTATCTTTTGAAATTCCTTCAAAAATAATGTATAATGAGTTAGTAGTAAATGTTGATACCAACACTGATAGTATACAATTATAGGGACTCTGATGAAACTTCCAGTGGGGCTGTACAAGAAAAATATCTGGAACTATATAATTATCCTGTATTAGGTAGGGGCAGGGGTGGCTCACTCGGTAGCACACCAAGCTTGTAATCTGCAGTTCCCAGGTTCGAGTCCCAGATGGGTCAGCGTTCAGATTTATCTCCACAAAATTCCCCGCCCTACCCACAGTCAGTAGAGGACACCGATGGGCTTGGAAAGGCCACTGTCCGTCAGATGAGATGTTAAGCTGTGGCCCCGTGTGCGGGAGAGCCATACCCTGTGCACTTTAAAGAGCATGCTGGATGCCCTTGGCAAGAGGCTACCATCTGTCTCCCAATAGCTGTTCCAGTGGATCCCCTCCCCAACCTTCTCTGAGCCTTTGGGGTCCATGTGGCCATTTAGCCCATTGTGTGCAAAAAAGTGAGTTCAGAGGTAAAACAACCCAACCTGTATCAGGTAAATCTGTTTACATATGATTATGTAAAATTAAATGTTCTTTCTTTTAAGATATAGCATGCCATATTCTTTCCATCAGTTATTTCAGAATGAGGTTCAAATCCAATGAAATTACTCTTTTGTTTTTATTATATTGTTTTAAATAAGCACTACTAAAATTAATATATTTACTGTTTTCCTCAAATATTTTATATTTTAAAAATTCACTGTTAAATTCCCTTTATTTTGGTACATGACATGATCTACTTCTGTCTATTAGTTACTTCAGTATAAAATTTGTTACGTTGTTCTATTTTTCTACTTAAAGCATTTTAAAATTAACCCAGCCACCAGAGTGATTTCTGCTTTGTAAACCTGGTATGTTAAGGGTTTAAGAAATAATTGTTTGTTTTTAGAGATAAAAATTCTTTTTGGTTTGGATAGGTATTGATGAAATATTAAGATTCAAACTTTCTGAATATCTCAGAAGTTATAATTGTACCCTCTAATGGTGGAAAAGTTAAAAATTCCAAAAATTTTAATGAATATTGCAAATGAAGCATTAGGTTAAAAATTTAAAATTTTGATGATGGAATGTAAAGTTCCATTGGCATGATGAATGTAAGTTTCCATTGGCAGTAATGAGCTTACCCTTTATGCCCAAGATGGGTGAGAAATACAGTTTATATAAATATATTTTCCACGATATAATTGGAAAACTTCTTCTACGTTGGATTCATACTAACCAAATATTATAATTTGCATTTTTCAAATCCTTAGGTAATTTTAATTTATGTCATTAGAGATCACTAAATATGGAAAGGGTGAAACTTTTAACAAATGTTGCAAGTGATCAGTTTATGGTAGAAATTTGAAATTTTGGTGCTAGACTGTCAAGAGATATTCCACTGACAGCAACAATGTCCCCTTTTCTCAGAGGGGTGTGAGAAAAGCAACTTTTTAAATTTAAGGAATAAGAGACAAATGCTTTTCTGTTGTATAAGTTATTAATAAAATACTACTATTTGCATTTCCCCCTATCATCCATTAACTTGAATTAAAACTTAAGGAGTAAAAACATAAGTAAATAAAAAACTTTATTCTCTTTGAAAATGAGATTCTCGTATGTGCCAGAGGCAATATACATTCTTCTGGTTAATTTTTAATTATGAATTATAATTGTTGTTAACAGGGTAGTTGGCTGATAAAAATTAAAGGGGGAGAGGCATGATGCCACAAAGTTTGGGAACTCCTGTTCTGCACTGACACATTTCCTTACTAGTGAGACATATAAGGCAAGGATTAAAAAAAAGAACTTTTCTGTGGTGAACAATTAAAAAACAAGTCAGCAGAGGAAAAGTGAGTAGCTAAAAAAAGTATTATAATTAGAACTAAAATACCCCTCAAGCAGCTACTTGCCGTAGAGGATAATGAGATATAATGTGCCATAAAGCTTTGTAAGGAAGGTTTAACTTCTTCAGAAAAACAACACTAGAAAAGAAACATATATGCTTTATCCAAGTCCTTATGATCCACAACCAAGTGTGCTAACTGTTTTATAAATATAGAACTGATTATGAGTAATCTATTAAACGAAAGACAATTCAGTAGGGGTTTTCTAACCCAGAGTTTTTGAGGGTTTTTAATGTGTTACAAAAGGTTCTTAACCCAGCCTATTAATCTGTAGGTACTACTATTATTTGGGTCACAGGGTGAATGGGATATGAATTTTGAGTCGCAAAGTGAATATTTGAATTTTGAGTCATAATCAAAAAAAAGTTTGTAACCCACTGTGCTAAACTATTGTTATATCTTGTATCATTTTAAGAAATTTTTAATGTTGCATGTAAGATGTAAAATAAAAAACTATGAATGGGAAAATTATTTAAAAGAATAGTAAAATGTAGAATTGTAAATAGATCATTATATTAATATGGGAATATTATTATGATTCAGGAACCAGAAATTAAAGAAGAAATGTTAATGCCAGCTGTAGACGAAAAGGAAGGAGATGATTCAACTGCCTTGGATGATGATCTAGATTTTAATCTTCCAAAGAAAAAGAAGAAGAAGAAAAAGATCAATATTGACGAACTTGAATCTGAAGTAATGTTGCCAGATGATGATGATGATGGAGATACCAAGTTTGGTAGGCATATTAATATTTAATCTATGTGTTTATTAGAGTATTCCTTTAATATTTTTTTTATTCAGTGGCAAGCTTTCAAATTATGTTTTAGTAGGTGTCAGGACAATATAACCGAGCGTTTGAACCAAGAACAGTACAATAAAAACAAAAAAACATACAAGAATATCCCAACATACTCCCAGAACTTATAAATGCTCAATAAAACTATCTCAAAATGAACAGAAAGAATTAAGGTGATTCAGTACTGAAATAAGCATATTTTATATATATAGAATTTCCATTTGAGTTTTTTGTCATCACAAAACTATTCTTGAATTTATTATTCTTTGCACAATTCCTTAAAATCTGAAATGTGCAGAACCTGTGGTTGGTGCTTAACAGTATTGGGATTTACTTGCTCCTTTATGCATTGCCATCAGTGGGGAAGGGGAACAGCATTGGGTTTAGAAAGAGTATCATTTTGTTGGATGGCACATTAAGCAGAGCTGCCAGTTGCTTCAATTTTTTTAGATTTTTTCCAAATTTCAGACTTTGGAAAATGTGGATTTTAAACTAAATGTTTTCAAATTTCAGTTTAAAATCCAAATGTTGCATTTTTCAGTTTTCTCTTTTTAAGAAAATCTGCTTCCAAATTTTGTAATGTGTTTTCCTGTTCCAAAAAGGAAATGATAATAAAAGGTAAGAATTGTTTCTTTTTATCCCTTTTCATGCACTTAAGATGTGGCTCTGACCCACTTCCTGATCTGTACTTGACTGTGGACCTACCTTCATTAATGTCCTGCATCTCAGAGGTAGTCTATAGGACTTGCTGACCATTTCCCAACAGAACATTGGCAAAGGTCACACCTCAATTCCTTAACAAAGTTGAAGACTGCAAGTAGTATCTGAATAGGTGTAGAAAACTTAAACCCATCTCCAACTCTCCTCTGAGCAACTAATCATAAATTGAATTACTTGAAACTCCAAAGCATTGAGACCAGTGTGAAGGAGGTCACACTTGGTATTGCAATATGAATAGGACTTGTGTATATCTGTCATCCTCTAGAGTTTTCTGGATTGGCTTATCTGCAGGTCATGCAGTTTTTGCTTATTCTAAGGCTTAAAATTTTGAGTCCAGCTTATCTAGAACATGCTTATGTGCAAGTATAGTTAAAACTTTTATTTCACTGTAGTTGAGGCAAGTTCAAGACATTTTAGATAATAACTTGGACCTTTTGGTCAGCTAATGAAAGCTTTTTAGATTGGCAGAATTTCAACAGTAGTAGTATTTCTTTATTCTCATCTTTGCACTTTATCATTTGCTGTTGTCTATAGAAGGTTTTGTTCCTAGCTTTCAGTTGTATTTCAATTGTATTAAATTTTTTACCATGCCTTTTAAATGATTTCATAATTAGAAATATTTAGTGAAGTATTCCCAGGTGTTTGTATTTGTGACATTGCATAAAGGAGAAATTTTGCACCATCTGTAATTGGGATATTCTCATTTTTCATGGGAGTCAGAGTGATATGTCAGTTTATACTGTCAGTTAATCATATTTTAAATTTTAAACCTAAGAATCACTTTGAGTTAGACCAATTGTTAAAAAGTAACTTGACAATTTATATACTCTGATGGTAACATACACTACAGGAAAAAAAAATTGCAACATATGGAAGTATTAATGCCATTTTATTGAAAGGCAAGCAACTATTAGCATACACTGAGATGTGTGATTGATTACATTATCAAAAAAAAGGGAAAATTACCACTTTACCTACCCAGTAAAGTGGTATAATTAATGTGATGTTGGACCACCTCACGCAGCAATGCATTCATGAACACAGTGAGGATGGCTATCGTACAACTCTATAATGTCCTTCTGAGGGATAAAATGACAAATAGCTTGATTATAAGTATATCTCTTCCAGTACTTCTCAATTTCAAAATTGTCAGTTGTGCATACAATTGTCCAGCACTGAAAAGATGGTAGTTGGATGGTGCAATGTCTGGGGAATACAGAGAGTGGGGTAGAATTTCCCAACCAAGGCTGTGGAGCTTGTCTTGGGTCACTCACACTGTGAGAGGGCAGGTATTGTCCTGAAGGACTACAATGCCTTTGTGATGAAAAGTACAGGCTGTTTTTGGAGCAGTGCATCTGCAACTCGTATATGTATCAAGAAGATGTCCACAGTGATTGTTTGACTAGTGGCAAGAAGCTCATAATGGATGATACCAACTGTAGTCCACCAGACATCAACAAATTTCCTGTTGGTGGATCCTGGGCTTTGATGCATGTGGTGCAGGTTCACTGGACAACAACAAATGATATGAATTTTTAAGGTTCTTATAGAAGAAACCCATTTTTCACCACTTATCAACAACCTGTCCAAAATGGCTCATTCTTGGCATGAAAGCAGTGACAAGTAGATCGTGAGCTGCTGGAATTTGTTGGCAGTCAGTTCGTGTGGAACCCGTTTGCTCAACTTACAGACTTTTCCTAGGCAATGTAAATGTAAACAAATGGTTTCATCACTTATAGGGAACATTTCTGCAAGCTCTTGGCACATTTGACATGAATCTAACTTGTATTGGAGTTCAGTTCATTGTCATCAATGACAATCAGTCTTCCTTTACAGGGTGCATCTTCAGGTGTCTCATTGCCTGATGCAAATTTCCTAAACCACTTTTTGGCTGTCCATTCGCTCACTGTGTTCTCTCCAAATGCTGTATATATCTTGTGAGCTGTTTGCACCACTTTAGTTCCCAGTTTAAACTCATAGAGTAAGCATGCTCGAATAACTGTATTTGACATGGACATGTTTTAGTCACCCTTCCCAATTTCACTGAACCACTTTTCACACTTGCTACACATCAACTGACTCAGCATGCCACATGCTTTCATCTGTGTATCAATACATGTGCACCAGTTGCAATTGTGCTTACATGTGCTTTTCATTGAAATGATAACATTGAAAAAACCACACAAACTTATTTGGTTACCTGATAGAATTAAACACATTTTTGGCAAGATTTTCTGACTAAAATGGTAATGTTGAAAGGGTTAAAGCAAAAATTTAAGCAGGCTAAATTTTAACATGCTATTCTAACTAAGAGATTAGCAAGTAGAAGTGTAAGCAGCAACTTCAGAAAGTCTTTTAATGAATTTCACTGATTCATTAAAAGTGCTTTGAAGAAAAAAAGTGCAAGAAAATATATTTATCTTTTTTAAGTGACTCAGTCATTTAAATATAATAATATATTGTTCATTTAATTGTCCATTTAGGCATTATTGTTACATTGCTTCAGTTTTTATGATTTTTAAGCCTTTTGAAGTAAGATATGATATTTGCATGTATTCTCTATTTGAGCTATTTTTTTTGCAGAGGATGAAGCTGATTTAAAGATCATCACCACAGCTCCTTCAAGCACATGGATTGGCACAGATAGAGATTATACTTATGATGAGGTAAATACATTTCATAATTTGTAGATAAATTTATTTGAAATAAAGTCATTGAAAATAACTTAAAATTATCTGTCATTGAGCAATAAAATTTTAAAGTTTACACTTCAAACTATTTGCAAGTTAAAAGTTTTTAACGTGCAAATAGTTTTATGCAAAAAATTTATTGCTCAATGACAGAGAATTTGAAGTTATTTTTAACTAATTTCTGAGTAAGAAGGTCCTTTTAATTGTTTACATAAAGTCATTGAAACCAGACCTACACAATCTGCAACTGATTTTACTGAACACATTTAAGTAAAATTTTATAGCAACTTTGAACTTCAGGGTTCATTTCATGTAGTAGCTGATATAGTAGAAAACATTACAAATGTAATGTGAAACTTTTATAGGGTTCAGCACTTTTATACTAATTGTATTTGCTTTTAGAAACATTCCTATCTGTATCATATGACCAGACCATTTCTTGGATTTATACTTAAGTGGGTGGATCAGAAAGTATGGTTACAAGGTCAATATCTCGTACCCAATATCTTTGTGCCATACAGAGTGAAACCAACTAATACACTATTTTTCAACATAATCACCACAAATAATCAAACACTTGTTGCTATGTGCAATGAGCTTATCCATTCCGTCAGCATAAAATTCCTATCCTTGGCAATTCAACCATGCAGTTTTGGCATGTTGCACTTCTTCATCTGACGTGAAACATCCTCCCAAGTGATCTTTCAAGTGTGGAAAGAGGTGAACATTGCATGGAACCAGATCAGGACTGTATATGGGATGACTGAACTACCCACCAACTACCACAGCAAGTCCTGAGTTCTGTTTGCTGTGTGTGGGCAGTCATTATGAATGAGAATAATGCCTTGGTTAAGGAGACCATGGTATTTCCTCCTAATGGCCACTCACAAGCATTTCAATGTGTCACAGTATCATTCAGTAGTAATGGTGTGTCTGTGATCTGAAAATTTCACCAACAGCACATCACAGTGTGCCATAAGATTGTAGTCAACACTTTTCTGACAGAAGGTATCGCTTTAAACTTTTTCGGGTTGGTGATGTTTGGCGTTGCCACTCCATCGATGCATGCTTACTGCTTGGCATGTAATGGTGGACCCATGTTTCATCACCTTTCACCACTTGATGAAGAAAGTTGATCCTCTCTATTGCATAACATTGCAGCAATGTGAGACTGGCCGCCATTTGTTGTGCCTTGTTGTCCTCCGTTAATGCATGTGGAATCCACCTTGTACACACCCTATGGTGTCATAACTCCTCCAAGAAGATACCATAGGACAGGCCCAGCTTAGATGCAGTGTGCCACAAAATGACATGTTGATACTGTTGAATGATCTCAGTGCATGCTGTGTTTACTTCCATTGTGGAGCTTCTGGGAGATCCACTGTGATTGTTATCTTGTACAGTATCCCTGTGTGCCAAAAACCTCCAAACCATTTGGTGACATGTTGATGTGACATCACACTTTCCCTCATACACTTCAACAAACTGTCAGGGGAGTTTGGCTGCACAAACTTTTCTTGCCCACAGAAAACAAATAACTGATCGAACTTCTTCACAACACTGCCTTTACAACCTCATAGGCATTTTGAACTGCCACATCTCTGCTCCTTTACACATGTGTGTTGTGAAAATCACCATGTTGCCAATCAGGTGCACTATAATATATATTTAATGCTCTCCTATGTCCTCAGGATTTCCTTTGTGATATATAGACCTTGTAACCCTACTTTCTGATCCACCTACTTATATGTGCATAAATTTGCACTTGCATAAACACATTGAAATTTCATTTTCATTGTGGCTTGCAGATAGTCCACAGTTTTGTGCAGTATGGCCTGAAAACTTAAAAGGATTCTGCATACCTAATATCCAAACATTATTTTTTTGTAATATTTTTATGGTGTGAAAGAATAACTATTTCTTCTATCACTTTTTTCCGTGAGAAATACAAGTTTTCTTTTCATCATGTAATTCTGCATCTAGAAACAACAAGTTCTAATCACTGATTTTCTTTCTAAGAATTTCTAAATTTCATTTCTAAGTGAAATGACTTATTGCTGATTTTGCCTACAACAGTTGTTAACAATAGTTGGACTGATTTTTAGTTCATTAAAAGTTTTTAATCCATTGTCTTCTATCTTGTCTGTCATCTGTCTGTCTGTAGACTTCAAACTTCTTCGCTTTAAGCAATAAATGAAAAAAAAAAGAAAAGAAATTGGTTTGATAGGTACCAGTAAAATATTTTTATTTGCCTTTTCTGAATCTTCCATTATTTGAATTTCCACCATTAAGATGGAACTAAAGTTGTAAAATGAAAACTTTTCTCTTTGAAAATGATCATTCCATACTCACCAGAGGCAATTGGACTCTTATAAGATTGGACAGAACTGATCTGCTAAAGTGTGACTAGTAAAGAAATGTAGTGTACAGTTTTGAAATTTACAGGTACTTATTTCCAATAATGTTAAAGTGAGCTGAATTAAGGAAAACTTTGTTTACAAGCATATTCCATTCTTTTGAGTTTTAAAATTCAAATATTTGGTTAAATATCATCAAAAATTTTCACTTAATACCTTATAACTGAAAATGGTTTTTAGCAAATGCAATTAAACATCATACAGAAAATAACAACATGGCTGAAAAACAGCAAGTGGGATAAAGACAAAATCACGTAATATGTACAGGTGTTGCACTTGAAAGCATGAGTTTCCATAATGGAGGTGTTGGAATTCAGGATTGTATATTTCCTTCTCTGTTCTGCTGAAGTTTAGCTTTCCTTATGACCTACTCTATGGTATATTAAACTGATAGCTTGCGATCAGACCTCTGTGGCAAGCAGCTGCATGAGGGAATATTTATTAATTTATATTCTTATTCTGTTTCAAATAAAGCCGTCCCATGGCCGAGTGGTTAGCACGCTTGGCTACTGATCTAAGGGACCTGGGTTCGAGCCCCGGATTAGGCATGGATGTGTGTGTCGTTTTTCTGCTGAGGTCCTGCCATCCTCTCAGATCTCCTACTGTGGCATATAAACTGACAGGCTCCTGTCAGACCTCTGTGGCAAGCAGCTGCTTGAGGGGGTATTTATTTATTTATTATTTCAAATAAAGAATGGAGCTACAAAATCTAAAGTTCCAAAAAGGTTTCAACCAATAAAAAGATGCCACACCTGCATTAGATCTAGCAAGAACAACCCACAGATGACTTCCACACCTTATGTAAGAAATAAGTACTTTTTCTAATGTACATTATTATTGTGTAGTTTATGGAAGTGAGCAATTAAAAATATTTTTAATTTTAGAGTATTGTAAAGTGCAAAATAAAGCATAATTTATTCAATACCAGTATATTGGTGACTTAGAAAAATTGCCAGGCATTACTCAGGTGCTGGCATCAGCATATGCTCTCATAGCCTGTTGCTTTGTTGCAATGTAAAATATCAAAAGTTTTATTTCCATTTTGACAGATTTTGGCTTCCTGTAATTCTCAAGATACTTAAGGACTGTTCCCAGGTTCAAGTCCCACCTGGGCCAGCATTGAGATTTACCTCCATAAAACTTCCTGCCCTGCCTCTCTTAGTAGAGGACATTGCTGGGCTTGGAAATGCTGTTGTCTGTTAGATGGGACATTGAGCTGTGGCCCCATGTGTGGGAGAGCTATACCCTGTGCATATTAAAGAACACTTTGGATGACTTCATGGGAGGCTACCATCTGTCTCCTAACAGCTGGGTCCCTCCTCCCCCAACCTTCTCTGAGCTCTCGGTCTTTGTGACCTGGCCATTTAGCACATTTTGCACATAAAAGTGCCCCTCAGGGGTAAAACAACCTAACCTAACAACCTGAGATACTTGACTGAATGATCCCATTTTGTATACAGTTTCCCTCCATGTGACAGCTTGGGTGAAAAAATCATGTTCCTACTTGCAATGGGACACCTTAATATAATATCTCTGATAATGTGAGGGATCTGGCAATTTAATTGCTCTCTCTCAATTAGAAATTATGAATGGAGGAGAAAGACATTTTATCCAAAATGCTGATTTCTAAACCACCTATTGAGTTAATATTTTACACTGCATATCCTTATACTACTGTTGTGCACCCCACCTTCTCTCGGAGATAGGGTGGACACAACTAGGGGAGAAATTAGCTTGTAACTTCAATTCCCCAAAAACGACGGTGAATTGCGTTGTGTATTTTATTCTTTCAATTACTCTGTTGACAGAGCCAGGTTCGTTTCCCTCCAACATTTAAAATAATAGACATTCAGAGGCGGCCGATCTTTCCTCTCCTGTTAGGACATAACTCGACAAGACAAAGGGATACCAAACAAACATTATTTTATTATTTCAATCTTTTAACTGGACATAGAAAAATCATACAATTCTTGATAAATTACTGAATTCAGTCATCTCCCTCTACTTGTTCGAAAGTCCTTACTAGATGCTCAAAAATTCATTTAAACTAAGAACTGTCTTTAGAGACACTGTCCTGGCCAAAAACTCGGGCCAAATGTTCGGAGCATTAAAACCAAATGTTCGCTATGGGAGTTTTAGTGACGGCGGCTGAACACTGCATAATCGAAATGGGAGCCCATAGCTGAATAAGAGTTTTCCCTTACCTCCTTCCTTGTCCAGCTATTGTTGTTCTGCCCGTAGGGTAGCATCTTTGTCCATGCTTTTTGCCTGTCGGCAGCGCAGGCACAAGGCGTCCTGCAACATCTTAACAACTCGCAGCCGAAAACTTACACGTCTTACACGGATAGCAATAGTCGCACGAAGAAGGGCGAAGCTTGGTTGCTTCTCCTCAGGAAGGCTCTCTTGGCCTTTGTTTTTCTCTGATTGGTCAACTGGGGAAGATCCGATGTAAGCGATCTCCCCCTCCCTTCTCCCTCTCCGTGTTCCTTGGCATGGGTCCGAAACTGAGGCGTCCTCGGCGCTCGCCGCTGCAGGGGGGGGGGGTCAGGAGGTCACCTTGACCTTCGCTTGCGTGTCCTGCCGAATTTGCGAAATGGCGGCCGGCTCCACGGCCAGTGTTCGGGAACCTTCCGGCCTCCAAAGTCATGTCCACAGGAGGAATTCGCTGTGAGCACGACACTACTCTTAATCTTCTGTCAAAAATTACAGATTCTCTGCCCCTTTGTATAGAAAGTTATGGCAACTACACACAGGCATAGACATTTCCTTTTATTGTTGAGTAATACACTTGTCATCAAAGCTCCCTAATGAAGATTAATATTAATGAATATTTGTAGGCATTGCATCTTGCTTTTCATTGTCTTTCGTGGTTAAGCGTAATAAGTTACAATTGGACAAGAAACTCCTTGAGGATGACTTCCACTCCATTCTTTATCTCAAACAGAATATAGATATTAATAAAACATATGATTAGTCCTGATGTCCATAGAACTCGTGAAGCATGTTCTCATACAGTTGACAAGGTTTTGTGGTAATCAAAACCCACTTCTCACAGAGCAGGTCTGAGCTCAATGAGGACTAGAGGTACAGCATGTCCAATGTTTAAGGCATTAAGAGAGATGGGTTGATTATATGTGTATTTTTCAGATGATTGCCTATATGTGATTATTCCATGAAGATTAGAAAAGATTAGATGGATTAGGCAAGACAATCATCAATAGGATATTCACAAACTCATGTTGTTGTTTTTTATCAAAAGAAAAGACCTTAGCCATGCAATGAAATATATTAGTGCCATGCAATGAAATATATTAGTGATATGATTAATACTTAACATTATTAATATCTATCGAAGTAATACACAGCTGTTTATAATTTAAAGAAATGGAACAGACTTTGCAAATATCTGTCTCTCCATGATAAATTAAGCTGATGATAAAAACAGCTTCAGGAATGTCACTTCTTATTTCAGATTAAGAGCTGCTTTATTGAGCATTTTGGATTACAGTTTTGTTAAAATGCAAAGGAGGAACCATTTGGATGATGGTCAGAGGTAGAGCCATCAGATGGATGCAGGACAATCACATAGGGAGGCTGTCAGATTCATGAATGTGTCTGAAAGTGTAAATTTCAAAATGGGGATGTTTTCAAGACACTGGAACATGCTCTAGAATAATGAGCCAGGGCAGACCCAGAGCAACAAAAGTTCAAGATGATTGTTTACCTTTCCTAACTGCAAGGCACGGTAGAATAATAGCATGCCAACATGTATTGGAGCTGTTAGCTGACACTGAAGGACAGATCCAGAGTAACCATGTCCCAGTGAATTCATAAAAGAGGGTTATATGCTAGAAGACCTGCAGTGTGCATACCACTAACCTCAGCTTATCAGTGAGCACAACTGGAACAGACAGCACCTCAGTTGAATGAATGATCACTAGGGACTGGTTCTCTTTTCGGATGAATCATGATATAGCAT
Organism: Ryuthela nishihirai; assembly: GCA_038380435.1. NCBI lineage: Eukaryota > Metazoa > Arthropoda > Arachnida > Araneae > Heptathelidae > Ryuthela > Ryuthela nishihirai. The sequence goes on from JAWZYU010000027.1 coordinate 52,581,679, forward strand.
AAGTAGTGATTCTCAGCACCAGTACATCTGAAGCAAGAATGGAACACAATATCACCCCCTGAATATCATGGAAAGGACCATTTTGATTGAATTTGTTTGTTGGTCTGGGAAGGTATCACTTTCAATAGATGTGCTGACCTGTATGTGTTCTCAGGGGGGACTTTAGGGGCAATTTTGTATTGTGCTTAATGAATGCTAGCAACATCTCAGCTTTTTATAGTTTATTCTTTCAAAGCATGTATATGGTATAATAATATATGAGGGTCAGTCAGAAAGTAAGTTTGCAAGGCATGTAGTTTGAGGTTTTTTATTACATTTCCTAATACGAACAATACAAGATAATTCTGTTATCCCATTATTTTTCAGCATGGCATATCTCCACAAAGATTAAAGCTCTTCCTTGTTGGTAGAACTCCACATTCTTTACACTTAGCCATTGTTCCACACTGTTTCCATGCCATCACTTTAAAACCTGTGACCTCTTAAATATTCTTTCAGCCCTGGAAATGCTGTTAATTGCTAGGGGCCAGATCAGAACTATACAGAGTATGTGCCAATATCTCGTACTGGAAATGCGCCAAAAGTTGTGTTGCCATGGCAGAGTGAGGCCATGCATTGTCATGCAGAACACCTTTCTGGAGAAGCCCAGGATCATTCCCTACCCTATTGACTCATAACTCTTCACTATGAATTACCACAAGCTAACAGTGAAATGATATTGGCAACATATTTCTTGCATTCAAAAACTGAATTATAGCACAGACTTCATTCTTGGTTTGTTGAACCGTTGTTCCATTGCCGTGTTCAACTGACTTGCACATGCTAAGCAGCATGCAGCGTTGCCAATAATGATTAACAAATCCCTCCAATATAATAATAATAATAATAATAATAATAATAATAATAAGTGCAGGTCCTTTGATTGTGAAATTATATGCCTTTTAATTTACTTTCTGACCTATCTTCATACCTTCTTAACTGTTAAAAATGTTTTGTAAAATATAGAAAAATTAGCTTTTTTATGTGTGTGTTACATGCTTTTTTATGTTGGAAGCAGTTAAATATGATGTTTTAAAATTTGATATAGCTTCTACTGCGTGTCTTTAATATAATGCGAGAAAAGAATCCTGACATGGTTGCTGGTGAGAAGAGAAGATTTGTCATGAGACCTCCTCAAGTTTTGAGAGTTGGAACGAAGAAAACATCCTTTGCAAATTTCTTAGAAATATGTAAAATGTAAGTTTTTCATATTTCTATGATGGAGAAGTTTTTTAATACCATTTGTAACTGGTGTTTTTGTTCTCTCTTTTGCTAATTTGTGCTGTAATTTAGTTTTATCAGAATGTGATAGTTACTATATCATGTTTTTAAAAGGTTGAATAAGAAAGGTGAGAGAATCACTGAATAGTAAGTGCCCCACTTATTCCTTGGTGACCTGCAACATGTTCTAGGGATGATATATTTAATAGGATTTTTTTGTTGCTGTTAAATCTCCAGCGCTGGAATGCCAAGCATTTTGAGCCCTCTCTCCTGGATCTAATTGGATCTTAATGAAAAATGAATTGCAGTAGCTTTGTCTAATCTTTTCTACTATAACTTTTTGGTTCCATGGCCAAATTCAGTTTTGAGTTAATGCATGTTTTTGATCATTGAATAATTGTGTTATCTAAAGGTGAAATATGCTATTTAATACAGACAGTAGTTACTATTTGCTTAATAATAGTATATCAGTGACATTTATTTATGTGGAATAAAAATTCTTTTGCTGATGTGTGCTAGTACCATGTTGGAAGCATAAGCTGAAATTTATTATTAATTACTGGAAAGATTAAAGAGGAAAAAATCATTTATTTTGGAAAGTAATAATATTTTTTTAGAATTACATATTTTTGAATTCTATATTTAGGTTAGCCGTCCCATGGCTGAGTGGTTAGCGCACTTGGCTACTGATCTAAGGGACCGGGGTTTGAGCCCTGGGTAAGGCATGGATGTATGTGTCGCTTTTCTGCTGAGGTCCCGCCATCCTCTCAGACCTTCTACTATGGCATATAAACTGAAAGGTTCCTGTCAGACCTCTGTGGCAAGCAGCTGCTTGAGGGGGTATTTATATTTATTTATTATTTTATACTTTGGTTGGATTGTTTACCTCTGAGTGGCACTCTTTTGCGCACACTGAGCTAAATGGTTAGGTCACAAGGACCCCAAGCACTCGGAGAAGGTCGAGGGAGGAGACCACTGGACAGATGATAACCTCCATTCAAGGCCATCCAGCGTGTTCTTTAACATGCACAAGGTATGGCTCTCCCACACACTGGGCTACAGCTTAATGTCCCATATGATGGACAGCAGCCTTTCCAAGCCCATCAGTGTCCCCTACAAACCAAAGGTAGGGTGGGTGGATTTTGCAGAGATAAATCTAGGCTGGCGAGGTGGAATATGAACTTGGGAACTGCAGATTACAAGTCTGATGACTACTATGCTCCACCTCTGTACTTGAGACTTTGTACTATATTTGTATTTTTTGGCATTTGTAAATAATTTAAGCCTAGTTTAAATTCATGTTACATGTTATTACCTTATGTAGATAATTACCATTAAAATTACTCTGAGACAAGTTAATAATTCCCTTTTAAAATATGCTGTTATTTTAATAATTTATTAATTTGTTATATAATTGAACTTTCAGGCTACATAGACAGCCAAGGCATTTACAAGCTTTTCTTCTAGCAGAACTGGGTACAAGGTAATTTTTTTTTACAAATTAGTTATCAAAATGTAAGGAAAAGTACTTCTATTCATAATGTATGTGACATATAAAACATAAATCTACATTTTTTGTGTAAAGGTAACTATTTTTTTTTTGTTATGATTTAATGAAAGATAAAAATAGTTCTGTGTTTTTGAAAAGTTTATTGCCTAGATTTTTAATGCTGAATTTTAGTGAATATGAAGCATTTTTGGTCATAATTTGATCTTTAGTTATTTGGATTTTTTTTTTACTGATTGTACATAATAAGAGAATATTGCAGTTTTACAGTATGTTTCATAAACATTATAAAATATAATGTAAAATAATTTTCAAGGTTTACATTATTAGTTGAAATTTAAATATTTAATGCATGTAAAGCAGTGTTTTGGTGAAATGCCTTTATATTTGCTGCAATGAAAATAGTTGGTGTGGTATATATTTTAGTGAGACAATTTCTTTCTTACTTTATGTAAACAATTAACTTAATATAGGCAGAAGTAATTGTTAATGTTAATATGCTTAATTTTTGCATTATTATTTCTGATTGTATTAATACAATCAGAAATAATACTTTTGAGAGTGCATAATATAGATTAAAAAAATCACAATATAAATAAAAGACACTTTAATATTTTGTAACTATAGGGGTATCAGCCTACTCTCTGTTCCAGGTAAAGTTCTTTGCATGATTGTGTTTAATAGAATTAAGAATCTGGTTGAAAGTCAATTGTGTGATGAGCAATGTGGATTCAGAAGTGGTAGGGGATGTGTGGATCAGATATTTTCACTTAGGCAGATTCTTGAGAAATGTTTAGAGTTTCAGAAACCTTTGGTTGCTGGCTTTGTTGATTTCAAAAAGGCTTTCGACTCTGTTGATCGTCATAATTTGTGGTCGATTGTGAGATCATATGGTACACCAGACAAGTTAGTTAAGATAATGAAAGCTCTCTATAATAACACTGAGTCGTGTGTGAGAGTTGGTAAGGCTTGTAGCAATTGGTTTAGCATTACTTCTGGTGTTCGACAAGGGTGTATTTTGTCTCCTTTTCTCTTTAGCTTGGTTATTGATTATGTTATGTGAAATTCACTTCAAGGGAAGGATTTTGGCCTTAAATGGACAGAAGATATGAAAATTTTTGATTTAGCCCTTTTGGCAAATGATGTTGATGAGATGAACTCTTTCATTCGAGCTGTTGATGAAACTGGTAGTAGAGTAGGTTTGGTTATAAACAGAGAGAAAACTAAAGTGATGAAAATTGGTCAGGCAGGCTGGGATTCAGTTAATCTGAATGGTTGCAGTCTTGAGCAGGTGTCACAGTTTAATTATCTTGGGAGTTATGTAACAGATAATGGCGATGTGCGGCATGAGATTAACAGATGAATAGGGATTGCTGCTGGGACTTTTAAGAATATATGGAGAGTGTGGAGAAATAGGCGTATACACCTAAAGACTAAAATTAGACTGTTTAATAGTTTGGTTCTTTCTAGGGTTAGTTATGGCAGTGAAACTTGGACACTTTGTAAACAAGATAACAGGAAACTTGATGCTTTTGATTCTAGATGCTTACGTAGTATCTTGGGTATTAGGTGATTTAACTTTGTAACTAATGATGATTTTAGGCAAAGGAGTCTGCAACCTCCTTTAAGCAGCATGTTATGCAGAGTGAGACTCCGTTGGTTTGGCCATGTTGCTTGTATGGATAATTATAGATTAGCGAATAGGGTTATGAACAGTGTGCCTAAAGGCCTCAGAAAGAGGGGGAGACATGGGATGTGGTGGGCAGACAATGTCAAACAGGACTTTGTTAGAATTGGTATGCAGTGGACAGATGCAGCAGATATAGCTTAGGACAGATATGCTTGGAGAACTAATTGTGCTGGTCTTGTTGGACTTCTGTAGCCCATGGCTGCTTTAGGATGATGATGATGATGAATTATCAGCTTGAAGATTTGAAAAAAGCTCTTATAGATCCTTAATTAGACAAAAACTTTATTAAACAAAATATGCAGGAATGCTCATATGTCGCATTGCTGAAGAAAACGGTTAGTCTCTGATGGTCTAGTGGTTATGATGCCTGTCATGCTTCTTTCTGGAAGATGGGTTTGAATCTCACTCAGGATGAAATCAAATTTTTTCAGCAAATTATTTTGTTTCTTGTCAACAGGATATTTCCTGTGATACTTTATTACCGAATAACTAAATATAAACATGCTTCTATATCTCTTTAGATAATAGCATATTCAAACATATAGATTTTGTGACATTTATGCTTGTTCAAAGTATATTAATTTCTTGGATAATTTTTGCTCAAATGCAATAAAACAAGGTACAGTATTGGAGCATTATTAGTCATATATTAGTGAACTTTTTGTCATGTAGTGAATGTGTCAGCATCTCATAATAGAAATGAATGCACATTTTTTATGTTTTCAGTGGCTCTGTTGATGCAAATAATCAGCTTATAATCAAAGGAAGGTTTCAACAGAAGCAAATTGAAAATGTACTCAGGAGATATATAAGTATGTTTCAGAACTTCATTATTACTTACATATTTACTTATTGTTAATATTTGTAGCAGATAGAAGTACTTTGGGTATATGAAGTAAACAGGGCACAAGACAGCTGTACAAAGTACTATATTGAGGTTCTTCTAATTACCATTGGAAATATGAAGTATGGGAATAAGCTACTTGGAAAATGAACATCAAAATACATCAAATACTTGAATCTGAAGCATCCTTTTCAGTTACAACAGACCCTTGCTGATTGCAGGGATTACATTCTGGAAGATTGCCATAAAGGAAATTTTCAAAACTAAGTCCTATGAGGAAAGTGGAGTTAGGGACCAGTAACATTATACACTCTCAACACTGCAACTTTTGAGAGTGTATAATTTGTATCACATGATATATTTCACCTTATTCTATACTAAAAAAATGAAAGAGGTGTTTTTAAATAAATGCTGTACACAGTAGTGTTTAAAATGAAAATGAAATTTGATATGATTGGGCTAATGATTATGTTGTATGGGGAGGACTAGGAGGACTGGGAAAACCTGGGAACCTGCAAGGGATTCCAGAGATGTGTTTCTTAACTTAAGCTGAAATCATTGTACTGTAAGAAAGTTGATTTGAGACCTTTCATTGCTTAGGATGTAAATTTCATGATGCATTACATTTCATTAGATTTGGCAAAACTTGCACCCTGTATTGCAAGGGCAAAAAATTCCATAGCTATTATTTTTCCAGTGGGTTATTAATTTCAGTGGTGGTGTGAACATCAAGTAGATACACTGCTTGGCCAAATTATTACGAACACCTACTAATGCTCCATCTTATGTGTCATGGTACAGTTCCCACTTTTCAAAGTTTTAAATTCTCTATGCATAGTTCTCATTCAATTGAATTTTGAAGTACTGCTAGCAGTCATCTTTTTCAACTGTGGAACTGTGGTAACTCTGTTTTGCTATACAATTTGTGTCAATGAACACCTGTTCCTGTGTGTCAGATAAATCCTCATCCTGCCCTTGACCAGAAAAGGGACATTGATGGACTTGGAAATGCTGCCATCCACCTAATAGGACATAAAGCCATGCCCCTGTGTGTGGGAGAACCATACCCTTATACATTAAAGAACACACTGGAAGTCCTTGATGGAAGGCTTCCATCTGTCTCCTAACAGCTCTCCAGTGGGTCTCCTTCCCCCAACCTTCTCTGAGTCCTTGGGGGCCTTGTTACCTGGTCATTTATCCCATTAAGTGGACAGAGTGTTACTCAGAGGTAAAACAATCCTGGCTCTCAAAGCATTTTTCCTCCCACATTTGTCATGATTGGCAGACAGTTTTAGAGACCATTGCCATTCTCCATACACTTAGGATATTGCGCTTTGTGATTTTTCAGAGTTCTATCACCAGCATTATTGATGCACTTGCCTATTACACTCCAGTGATGACCGCTTTTGATGTCAGCCAGATCAGTCTTTTTACTCACTTTGCTGTCCACCGTGCCTTACAGCTTTTATAGGACTTCATAGTGACATAATGCTTACATGGGTAAAACATTTTGCATGTATTGACATGTTTTATGATGCAGTGTGCATAATAATTTGGCTATGCAGTGTATTTAATAGCGGTAATTTTGAGTTGGGTTGGATTGTTTAACTCTGAGTGGCACTTTTTTGCATACAGTGGGCTAAATGGGCAGTTCATAAGGACCCCGAGGGCTCAGAGAAGGTTGAACCCACTGGATAGCTGTTGGGAGGCATGTTCTTTAATGTTCATAGAATATGTCTCAGGTACATGGGGCCCACTGTTTTACAACCCATCCAACAGACAGCAGCCTTTCCAATCCCATCAATATCCCTTCCTGGCAGGGTGGGAGTTTTAGTGATGGCAATATTGTGTTCAAGTTTTAAGTTGTACAAATATAAAAAGAGATTACAAGTTATGAATGACAAATGTTAAAATCTAAATTTTGAATAATATTTTCAGGAAATATTTCCATTTGAATTTCAGCTAGATAACTATTCATGTTTCTTTTCCAATCAGATATGAATGTAGTTTGAAATTAGCTTTGCTATTATTGATACTTAATGCGATAAATGAAGTGTGAAATTATCTTTGCTATTATTGATACTTAATATGATAAATGAAGTTTGAAAAATATTTCATTTTTAGCAAAGCATATAATAGCTAAATATGATATAGCAATATGATACAGCACTTTTTCTATCTGTGGTTATCATCATACTTCTCAGCTGAAAAAGAAAAATTTAGTTTCACGCCTATAATTAATTGCAAAAGTTTAATGTGAATCTTACCAACCTTTTTACCAAACAAGTGAAATCTAATATATAAAGAAGAAAGTTTGTGTGTTTGTCGGATTATGCACTCGGCCCCCAGAAGAGCTAGAGGCTCCAAACTTTGCATGAACATTACATTCACACAGGGGAAGAATATCGGCTATTTGCAAACCCACTGGAGTCAACCAAAATTGGGGTGGACAGGTTTGAATTTCTCAATATCCCCATAGGCGATCCATTGACAGTGAAAGTATTCAAAATAATTGTTGCCACTTATAAATTTAAAAAAAGGAATCATCAAACTGAGCCAGATTGGACGGATGGCTGGGACAACACTTGTTGCTCCAAATAGTCCCACAAATTTTCTATGGGATTCAAATCCAGGGATTTGACAGTCCAGTCGAGATGTTCGAAGGCTTCAGAATGCTCATTGTGCCAATCCGACATACTTCAAGCCTTGTGCACGTGACAGTTGTCGTCTTGGAAGACTGGAATATCCTTCTAGTGTTCACTGTGGAGATGTTGTACAAAAGGCAACGTGGTTGTCCAGTAGCTCCATAAAGCCCTTCTGGTTCAAGTGTGACATCACCACAACCAAAGGACCCCTTTCCTCGTATGTGAAACATCCCCAGAACACCACAGGGCCTCCTCCAGCTTGAATAGAACCTTGCACACAGTCCGCATGGAAAGCTTCATGCAGCTTACAATGTACCAGTCGCCTTGCATCATTTGAGTACAAGCAAAAACGTGACTCATCTGACCCGATCACATGCTTTCAAGAGTCAACAGTCCAGTCTTTGTGTCACCGCACCCACTGTAGCTGTGCAGCCTTGTGCAAAGCTGTTAACATTGGTCTCTTCCGCAGTACTCTGCTCCAGATATCCATAGCATGCAGTTCCCTTTGGAGTGTTAGTTCGGAAGCAGCTTGTTGTAGGCCTGCATTGAATGACTGGAGCAATTCCTGCCTCGTTGCAAAGCGGTTTGCCCTTAACAGTGTGCGACACATTGCACAGTCTTTCTGCCACAGTTCTTCTGACAATTAGCAGTGTGACATTCTGCAGTGTACACCACTGCTGGAAGACCCTTTGGACAGTACGTTTCGACACACCTGCAAAGGCAGCAACTTCTTATATGCTATGCCCTTTGGCTCAGCCAAACACAACACCTTTTTGCCATTCATTCACATCTTTGGCACGACCCATGTTTCACGAAGTGACTGACACACACGTGGCACACAACCACTTCTTGTCACTTGAACCGTGTAGCGCACGGCACAGCTATTTGTAGTACATGTTTATTACTGGTGCACCCTCTGTTGCTGTCAAACGGACGTAACCCTCTTAAGTCAGGAGATTGATTTTTTGTCTGGTGAGCTTATGTTCCATTGGAGTGAAACAAGATACAACTGTGATTAATTGGACGCTCAAGTTGCTATGTATTTGCAACACCAACCTGCCTATGGTAACAAATACATGTGTTTTTTGTTGTTTCTGTTAGTACAACTGTATATTTTTGTTAGACATTTGTTTTTATTTCTATGGATTTTTATATATATATATAAATATTTATTACTATCAGCTATGGCTTCATCTTCGCCACCCTTCCTGACAAGGAAATCTTATAACTTGTTTCTGTAGATATTTTTTAGCTCTATTTAGAATTTCCTTGACTTGGAAAGCAGTTCCCATTTGGTTGACAGGATATGTGGATGGAGGGAATGTTGATGCAGTTTCATTGAGGGGCTCCCCCTTTTGGCAAATTGTTTACCATTATATATCATATATCAGTGCAAAAGCATCTTATCTATATATTTTGAAAGTGTTATTTTTATATAATGAATAAATATTGTTTTGTGAACTCACATATATGTGATTATTTTGTGAACTTCCTTTATACATACCTAATGTATAAAAGTAATTATTTGAATAGAAATAAAAAAGTTAAAGCCAAAAAAGATAATGAAACAGAGACAAAACTACTTATTTGCTGAACCATTTACATTTCCTTCATTCGTAAAGAATAACTCTGATCAATAACAAATTGTTAAGGAAACAATTAAAAATGAATTTCATTCCGAAAAGCCATGCTGACTTTATTGCAAGTTTTTGAAGTTTTTTTTATCATTTAATAAAACAAAGTTGTGAAGCAACTGTTTGTTAAAGAAGTCTGATGGGAGAGCAAAAAGACACATCCATCCCTTATATACAGAGCTCCAACCTAGGCCCTTTGATCTGTAGGCAATCATGTTAGCCATTGGGATATCTGTTAATCAGGTAATAGGACAAATAAATCAAACGATAAAATTTTTTTTATTTGATTCATTAGCTTCCAGATTAAATGTTAAAAAAAGTTTTTTTATTCTTTTTTAAACATTGATCAGCTCACCTCATAGGCATCACTGCAAGGTTGATGTGACTTCAGTCTGTCAGTTGTTCACTGTTGAGCAATCAATAATTGTTCCTTGTGCAATATGTTGTTTTACATTACTACACTCAAAAGCACTTGCATGATTTTTCATTTTATGATTTATTCAAAATGTAATTTTTTTTATCAGATGAAAATCAAGGATCTGTCATATGTAATAAGATGTTCATTAGAGCTAACGTTTTTCACAGTCCCCTCTATCATATCCTGTTACTATATGTTGTTTCATATATTTTACAATGTGCAGTGGTGTTTTATATGTAGTTTCTTAATATTTCATTGTGTTTGCCTCTAGATTCACATGCAAATATTTGTTTCTTTGGTATTTAGTTCATTAAGAAAGTTATATTTCTGTATTTTGTTATTTTTCTATTTATAGAGGAATATGTGACATGTCATACATGCCGATCCCCAGATACCATTCTTCAAAAAGACACCCGACTATTCTTTCTTCAGTGCGAAACATGTGGTTCTCGCTGCTCTGTAGCAAGTATCAAATCTGGCTTTCAGGCTGTCACTGGGAAGCGTGCAGCTATACGTGCTAAAACTGCATAAGCAAAGACATATTTTGTATGGGGACATCTTTTTTAGAATAAACTGCCTCTTCAAATGCCTCTTCAAGAAGTGATACTGAGCGTTTTGCTGATACTGTGTCTCTAATGTGTGGAAGTCTGCTTGAAAGAAATGAATTCTATCAAAATTATGTGATTTTAATTGAAGAAATATTCCCTCTTCTACGCATTTAATTTGCGAAAGATCTTGGAGCATTGGTTGGGTTTGAAACTCATGCAGTAGACACATGTATTGTTCCTGTAAGATTCTTTAGGTTATCTATACTTAACTCTTATTTAAAACATTCAGCAGATTTTCTACATGTAATTATGGTTAAAAATAGGTAAATCATAAATAAGAACCACTTTGATAAATTTAAGTTAGAACATAATTTTATGCATTAAATTATGCATTACTTTGAATAAAAAGTTTGAGTAACACTGCATTGCATTTTTCGTTTTTTGATCCCACAAGTTTTGTTTAAATTATATATTATTTCATTTGCTATGTAATTAAAAAAGTTTTATCAATAACTTCTTATAACAAACCAATGTAAGGTTTGATCCCCAAATTTTTCTCAGCAGTCATTATTTCATTTTAATAGGATTTCTACCAACAATGCATAATGACTAGGCAGTTACACACAAGATTCAACCATTAATTACACACCACTGATGTCATATAATGACATTGCTATTATTTTAACAATTTTTGATCTCCGATGACTTCTGAAATTCTTGACTACTGGTTGCAAATTTAGCATACTGGTTTCCTCCAAGAAGCCTCATATTGTGTTAAAAATTCAAACCCTTACCTATAATAGAACTCAAATTGTCATTGTATGTCTGGATGGTCAAGTATTTAAAAAATTAATAAGATTGGGTCAAAACTTGAGAATAACCTTTCAGCAGTCAACCAAATGGTACATTATTATTTGATTGACTGTTGTGGCTAATGTGTCTTCTATATATGAAATCAGTATAATTATTATGTGAGTATGGATTGCTAATCAGCATGAAATATGGCTAGTCTAAAGATATAGAATTTTAAGGAAAAGGTTTTTTTCACCGATTGCATTTATTGACAACCAGACTGCAGTTTAGTTCTTCATATATGTCTGTCCTGTTGTATTTGATCACTATCAATATTTTGCACCGTACATCTTGAGGTTAGTCTTAAGCCTCTAACACAAAAGTTCTGGTTTCCAATACATGATAATCTTTATATTTTCACAATTAAACTTATTCAAGTACATATGCTGCTACAGATTTTTTTTTTTTTCAGAGCAGGGATGAGAACATAGAAACAAATAAGTATATACATGTCTTGATTCTCGCTTGTGCACAAAATGTGCATATTCTCATACTGAAAATGAGCTTGCAAGTTCACGTTGGAGTGGAAAAAAGTGGATACTGGCCAAAAGCAAAAGGTACCGTTTCACACAAAGAAAAATGTAATAAACCAGTGGCATACTTCCAGGTGGTGGGTATAAATCGCCCACCCTTGAGAGTTAACGTATTCTTAAGGGAATCCCGAAAAAGACGATTTCAAACTCCACCCACCCTCAATGCAAAGTTTCTGGATACACCACTGAAATATAAGGCAAGGATGACTCGGGCGGTAGTGCACCGGTATAGTAATCTACAGGTCCCAGGTTTTGCGTACACCTACACCAAATTTGGCCAGTGTTGATATTTATCTCTACAAAAACACCCTGCCCTTCCACGGTCGGTAGGAGCCTGATGTGTAGAAAAGGTCATCGTCAATCAGATGAGACGTTAAGCCATGGACCCTTGTGCGGGAGAGCCATATCTGTGCACGTTAAAGACCATGCAATATGTCCTTGATGATATGTTAACAGCTGACCAGTAGGTCCACTCACAATCTCTGGGGTCCTTGTGATATGGCAATTTAGCCTATTGTAGGCAAAAAAGTGCCATTCAGAGGTAAAACAATCCAACCCATCTAAAAGACAGTAGACTTTCCAAGTCCATTGGTGCCCCCCTTTGTGACTGAGGGTAAGGATTTAGTGGAGATAAATCTCGACACTGCCACAGAACACTAACCTGGAATACGCAAATTACTAGATTAGTGCGCTAATGACTGAGCCAACTCCCCCACAATCGGAATTCTGTAGCATACCCAGGGATGGAGGCAACCGCATTACAACTTTCTGGGTTCACCACTGTTGGGAATAAATGTCGATCATAGACAAGAAAGAGGTTGTTTTTCTTGATTTTAATAATTTAATCCTCGGCCTAAAGACTAACTCCACCGTAAGACTATTACCCCCTCAAGCAGCTGCTTGCCACAGAGGTCTGACAGGAGCCTGTCAATTTATATGCCAGAGTAGAAGGTCTGAGAGGATGGCAGGACAGCAGAAAAACAACACGAACATCCATGCCTTACCCGGGTCTCGAACCCAGGTCCCGTAGATCAGTAACCAAGCGCGCTAACCACTCGGCCACGGGACGGCAAGATTTACAGTTTTTGTAAATTAAGATAACGAAATTATCAAAGAAACTTGTTATTTGTGTCTGATAGTTTGGAACAATTAATGCTTTAAGTTAATTTATAATCCAGAGACAAAAAAGCAAATCTTGTACAAGATATTCCAAGGATATAGGTTAAAAAAAAATTGGTTTAGGACTTCGAAGTAAATTATTGGCAACTGGTGGGCTTCTGCTGCGTAATATTTACCGCTGTGTATATTGTGAGTTGCCAGCCCTGAATAGATAGATGCATAGTATAACATAACAGCTGGTGGATAATCCGATCAGGAGAACGCAGATATCTGAACTCGGCTTCTATCAAACGCACCCTATCACTGGATAAATGGAACCGGGTTGTACTAAACGGGGACCCGAAGATTACCGTCATCTGAAAAATCAATTTTTTACATTATAATAACTAATAGTAAAAATAAAAACCATTATTACCTGATAATATTGAGTTGCTTCCCCGGATTCCAATTCTTGGATAGCAAAATTTCTAAAGGTTTTAAGGTAAAAACGATATTTCAAAATTCGCGTGTTGCATATATACAAGGATTCAAACAGTCGGCGAGGCCAGAAACCGGCCAATCAAAATTTGAGAATGCTGAATTTTCAGTGACTGGTATCGGCCCGTGCTGCTGTCTATATGAAAATACAGCAATATGTTAGAAAACAGAGTAAAAGTGAAAAAATCAGGTTTTATCATAGATATATTATTATTAAAAACTTTAAATGAACTTAACATTACTTTCATTTAGTATAATAACATTATTAATTCAAAACAAATATGTTGCAATCAATCTAGAAATAGCGATCAGCTGATCGATCAGAAAATATAACTAGCAAAGCGCTGTGGTTGATTCCATAATAAGAATGGATGGAAATTCGATGAAAGATTGAAATTAAGACAATCTTAAAAACATTCAGAAATATTTAAAAACATATGTAAATAAAATGGCCCATAAATTTGTCATAAAGCAATTTCAAAATTCATTTAAATGGTATCAATAGAATGCCAAGAAATCATATTGAGATTGTACAGAGAACAGTTATCAGCCGTTGAGGTTTACATCGAAAATTTTGAACAAAATACAATATCAGAAATAATTCTAAATTTGAAAAGACCTTTGCAAAGATAATTTCAGAATATTAAAATAAATTTTTATTATTGGAAGCATAGGCCTGTATACAGGTCTATAGTATATTAAAAATAATAGTATTAAATGATAATCAAGACGCTGTGTGTAATAAAAAAATTGTTAATTATTTTTAATGAGTGGATAGGAATGTGTTTTGAAAGAATAAAGACTACCAATTTAGAATAAAATGTGAAGTTCTGTAAACTTTCACAATGCAAGAGTGCGTCCATGAGTGTGTAATGTGGAAAATTTAATAAAAGCAATTATTGAAGGAAAAGGGATAATTGACATTTTAAAATATCTAACCAAAAGGAATGTAAGATGGAAAATCAGAAAATTTTTGAAAAAAGTTTACAATGAACTTTCTGATGAAATAGACCCGTGGAACTGCATGGAGTCCTGGATAGGGACAAAACCAACATAAAAATACAAGTTTCTGCCTGAAGCAGACAAGAATTCTGCCAATGCAGAAAAGTGAGCTCTAAAACGTTTAGGGGAAGGGGTTATGGATAAGTCCTACAGTGAAAGTGGGGAGATAGAGTAATGGGAGTTCAGAAAAAGGAAAAACAATCGAAAACTCAAAATAATAACAATCAGAAACTTCCAACTATAAAAGAATGACCTATGTGGAGCCAAGCAAGTACAACTTCATCCTTGCAACTCCTATGAATTGATGACTGCCATGGTTTGACAATAGGCTTGATCTCAAACATTGTGTTGGCAATCAATTCTAACCAATAACTTTGCCCACTGTGCCCAGAACTTTATGGTAAAACACTGCCAGAAATCTAAGTATGGAACCGGAGTGAAGAGCTCAGAAACATGGCCAAATTGCCAGGAGTATCTGCCAAAATCATTATCCCTGGTGCTAACGAGATCTGGTACCCAACAGAAGAGAATGATCTAGGTGGCAGCTAGACGACGGACCTTGAAAAAAAGAGACCAAGGTCGGTGCCTCACTGAGAACAAAGTTTATAGTGAGCTAAGCGATTCGGTGTAAAGCATTCACTGAAAATGATGCTTTGCCACTATTTGGTCAAGACTGATAGCATGCAACTCTGTGGCAAAGATATTGCAGTGGGTTCTGGTCTGCATTCATGACATCATAGTAGATCATAGTCATGCCACGCTCAAAGCGTGGCATTTCGTGGGGATCGTCCAGATGCTCAGCACGGTGACTGACAGAGTTGCTGTACAAGCAATTGGGTGTAAAACCTTTCCCTTAATGCAAAGAGAAAAGCCACAGGAAGGGTAAACAGTCAGCCATGGTGGAAGAAGCTCGTCTATTGACTGGGTGATGCTACAGAGACATGTTAATGTTTCTGAGCTAGCCAAATAGTATAGCTGATGCATTTCTTGGCAGTTTGCACTTGAGCTTCATTTAACACGACTTTAAATCGATGATTCAGGAAAAAAGTTTTAAAAAATGATCGCTCCCAGTACTTTTTTTTAGTGTAATAAAAAATAAAAAAAAATACCCCCTCAAGCAGCTGCTTGCCACAGAGGTCTGACAGGAGCCTGTCAGTTTATATGCCAAAGTAGAAGGTCTGAGAGGATGGCAGGACCTCAGCAGAAAAACGACACATACAACCCCGGGGCTCGAACCCAGGCCCCTCAGATCAGTAGCCAAGCGCACTAACCACTCGGCCATCTAAAAAATAATTAAAACTTTTAAGTGAAATTATTTCTTTCTTTTTGTATCCTGAACTTTCCGTTCAGGTCATTTCATTCTAGAAACCTTTTTTTGGTTAATATTGTTTCGTTTCCTTTTTAGTCCTTGAAATATCAGGCTTTCTGTCATCATGCTTAGTCTCCAGTCTATTTCGTGATGCGTCTGAGAACACTATTTTGACTAGCAATGCTAGATTTTCATTTCGAGAAAACAAAAGTACATTTGTAATTGCATGTAAAATCGTATTTATTTACGGTCTTTTTTTCAACAGTTTGTGCGGCCGTGGGCAACACAAGTTTTCACCATAATTTCAAAATTCTCTGCCCTGCCCTCGGTCAGGGGACACCGACTGGCTTGGAAAGGTGACTTCATATGCAGGAGAGCCATACTCTGTGCAGATTAAAGAACGCTTGATGGATGGCTACCATCTCTCCCACAGCTATCTAGTGGTTCCCCTCCCTCAACTTCTGTGCCCTCAGGGTCCTTGTGGCCAAGCCATTTAGCCCATTGTGTGCAAAAAGTGCTGCTCAGAAGTAAAACAGCCCAACCCAAATATTGTGTTAATCACCATGAAGTGTGAAATAGCAAAAAAATAATGCTATGAATTTGCTGCTTTTTAAAGCTTTTCTATTTACACACATAATCTGATTAAATTTAAAAACAAAATGTAAATGTAAGCACTGTTTTATAATAGAATATTAATAACTAGTTTAACAGATTTGTCAATAAGTAGCTGAGAGGTATATATTTGGACTTTTAGGTGGGAGGCTTGATACCTAGTTTTACTGAAATTTCTTATTTTCTCGCAATTTTATTTTCCGTGTTTTATTTTCCCCCTGTAACGTGTAAATATTTGTGAATATTCGATCTAATATCACAAATTATTTTTCCTAATTGTTTAAAAAAATAAAATATTTTTCCCTTAAAAAAATTGCAACACCAGATCGAAAGTTAAAAGACCCATTCCTAAGACAAAAGCCTTAATCTAAATCTGCAAATACTAGTCGCTCGACGAAGTGCAGTGGCCATCCTCAATGGTAGTGGCGCTGCCATCATGCAGTTTGGGTTACGTCTGGAGCCTCACCATCTGTACGCTTAATATGCCTTGGGTGAAATCAAAGGCTAATTTACACTTGTATATGAATTACTGATGCTAGTTCAACTGGCGTCAATAAATTGGAACTTTCCAACATTGATTTTTCTTGCATGAATAGATTGGATCGACATTTACATTGAATCAGTAGTTCGGCAGTATAAATTAGCCTTAGGTGATTCGATAATGTGTCACAGGCAAAATGTACTTTAAACAACAAACACTTGAAATAATTACTGAAAAAAAAAAGGTTGTTCTAGTGTATTTCAAACCCATAAACATATTAGGCATCATAACTGTTAGACTAATCGTTTTCTTTAACAATGTGACATACTGTACATTGAATGTATAAATCATTACATTCACCTACCTAATTACCTGTTGCCCTCACAACAGCAACCAGACATCTTGGTAAAAACTCAATGAGATGTTGAAAACACATGTTATTGCCGCCCATGAAGTGGAGGATCGCCAGTCGTACAGCATCCACAGTTGCCAGGCTTGAACACATCTTTTCGATTCGTCCCATAAATTTTCAATGAGGCTGAGGTCTGGCGATCGAGGGGGCCATTCGAGTTTCGTAAACTCATTTGAATGCTCCTGGGACCAATTGACAGCTACTCTGGAAGTATGCAGTACGGTGGTGTCCTGTTGAAAGATGGCGTCATAGAGCAGAAAGAGAATCGTAATAAACGGGTGTAGATGGTCGGCGAGGTGGTTCACTTACCTTTTACTGGTGACGGAGGTCTCGACGGGTATGCCCATGTATACCCACCCCAAAATATTACACTGCCTCTATGACCCCAACTCGAAAGTTCCAAGAAATGAATGAAGAAATATCAAGCTGGGTCCACCTCTTCATGTGGTTTACACCACATACACACCCTCCCATCGGCGTGACAGTGTTGAAATCGTAATTTGTCCTACCAGATGGTGTAGTTTCCAGTCCTCTGCACTCCAGCTGTGATAGGCCTTTGCAAACTGCAGCCTAATCTTTCAGTGTCTTGCAATCAATAAGGGGACACAATGTGGATGTCGCATTGTGCATAAGCATGTGGCACACCCACATTCTATTCCAACATTATCTGCTCCAAGATAGCCGTGCGATTTCTTGTAATGATGCAGGATAGTCTGTGTTCGTCTTGAGGATCAATTGCACTCTTATGTTCACATTCCTCCCGCTGGTTGCAAATTTTGCTGTATTTCACATAGTTTTGGTATACATGTGCAATGGTCTGACATGAAAATCCCAACAGTTCAGCAGTTGTGGTGATTGAACAAACGGCCTTCCTCGCACCTACTAATATCTGGCCAGTGTTAAACCTTTATCCATGATTATTTCTCCGAGACTGGTTTCCAATGCATAGAGACCTGCTCTTTACAGGCATTGCCAGTTCAGAGTCCCACGTGACTGGACGCAGAAAGCTTCTGCTTTGTATAATGTTATTAGAGTGTATATAATAATTTGTCCATTAAATGTATTATAAATCAAGCATTTACTAATATTTCAAGGAGTAGCAAATACATCAAAGTGCTGCAGGAGAAAAAAAAAAGCTTCAAGGCAGCATATCAGCTTTTGCATAGAAATAACGTGTCGAAGAGTGATCGCATATGAGCAGAGACATTTCAGTCCTAGACGACAATTGGTTTACTCCATTGACTCAGCAAGCACGTTCTCAGTGGAGTTCGTGTATCGGGAGCTGAGTGGCACTAGTACAAACTCAGCTACAGATACTACTAACTGAAGAACCATGATTTTGGTGACAAAGTGGGCTCACAGTTATAAGAACTATTATTTAGCTCTCCTACCCCATTGCTTTTTTTTTTTGCATGCTAAATAATGCTTTATTTTTGAACAGCTTGAAATGTGTCTTTCTTCAGTATAACCATAGATATCAAATTGAATTTTAGCCACCATCGATCATGCTCAATGTTTAGCCCTCTCCCACTTAAAAAGAATCTTATTTTTTATCCCTTCACCAAATTATGAATTGCTAAATCACCGTATCTGATATATGCCTCTTGAAAGCATATATCAAATACGGTGAACAGAGGTATTTGATATTTTCCGGCCTACAAAGAGCAGGTATTCATTGGAAACCAATCATCATCATCATCATCCTCATCCTCATCCTCAAGCAGCCATGGGCTACGGAGGTCCAACCAGACCGTGCAATTTAGTTCAAGCAAGTCTATCCTGAGCTACATCTACTGCATCTGGCCATTGCACGCCAATTCTAACAAGGTCCTGTTTGACATTGTCTGCCCACCGCATCCTAGGTCTCCCCTTCTTTCTGAGGCCTTTAGGCACACTGTTCATAACCCTATTCGCCAATCTATAATTATTCATACGGGCAACATGACCAAACCAACGGAGTCTCTCTCTGCACAATATGCTGCTTAAAGGAGGTTGCAAACTCCTTTGCCTAATCTCATCATTAGTTACAAAGTTGAACCACCTAATGCCCAAGATACTGCATAAGCATCTGGAATCAAAAGCATCTAGTTTCCTGTTATCTTGTTTACAAAGTGTCCAAGTTTCATTACCATAACTAACCCTAGAAAGAACCAAACTATTATACAGTCTAATTTTAGTCTTTAGGTGTATACGCCTATTTCTCCACACTCTCCATAGGTTCTTAAAAGTCCCGGCAGCAATCCCTATTCGTCTGTTAATCTCATGCCGCATATCACCATTATCTGTTACATAGATCCCAAGATAATTAAACTGTGACACCTGCTCAAGACTGCAACCATTCAGATTAACTGAATCACAGCCTGCCTGACCAATTTTCATCACTTTAGTTTTCTCTCTGTTTATAACCAAACCTACTCTACTACCAATCTCATCAACAGCTCGAATGAAAGAGTTCATCTCATCAACATCATTTGCCAAAAGGGCTAAATCATCAGCATAATTTAAATCAGATATTTTCGTATCTCCAGCCCATTTAAGGCCAAAATCTTTCCCTTGAAGTGAATTTCGCATAACATAATCAATAACCAAGCTAAAGAGAAAAGGAGACAAAATGCACCCTTGTCGAACACCAGAAGTAATGCTAAACCAATTGCTAGAAGCCTTACCAACTCTCACACACGACTCAGTGTTATTATAGAGAGCTTTCATAATGTTAACCAACTTGTCTGGTATACCATATGATTTCACAATCAACCACAAATTATGACGATCAACAGAGTCGAAAGCCTTTTTGAAATCAACAAAGCTAGCAACCAAAGGTTTCTGAAACTCTAAACATTTCTCAAGAATCTGCCTAAGTGAAAATATCTGATCCACACATCCCCTACCACTTCTGAATCCACATTGCTCATCACGCAATTGACTGTCAACCAGATTCTTAATTCTATTAAGCACAATGATGGAAAGAACTTTACCTGGAACAGAGAGTAGGCTGATACCCCTATAGTTATCACAAGAACTGCGATCACCTTTTTTGAAAATAGGGATAACAATAACTCTGGTAAAATACTTAGGAACCATGCCTTTATCATAAAAGATATTCAAAATTTCAGTCATCCAAGTGGTAACCGAAACATTCCCAGCTCTAAGCATTTCGGTAGTAATTTCATCCACCCCTGGGGATTTATGAAGTTTAAGTTTAGAAATAGCCAAACTAACTTCAGATTGTGTTATAGGGCCAACATTAAAGCCCACAATGCATCTATCATCATTGCAAACAATGGGAGTAGAATTAACCACATTGTTTAGAACATCACTGAAATGCTCAGCCCACCTAGCCATGACAGAATCCTCACCTTCTATAATCTTACCTTGTTTATCCTTCAATCCTTGTATTCCTGTCCGTTTCCTACCACACAAAACATTAACTATCTGGTACAGCTCTCTGCTGTTGTGCTGTCTAACTGCTTCGTCGGCTTTGTCAGCCAAACCATCAAGCCAAAGATTCTTATCAGCAGCTAACTGATCCTTTACAAGTTTATTAAGGTCTCTGTAATGCTTTCTATTAGGACTAGTAGGGTATTGATTAAGGGCATTCCTGCAGTTCTTTCTTTCCGAAATAAGCTCAAGTGCCTTATCACTCAGATAATTTTGCCTCTTCTGCTCCTTTTTTCCTAAAAGAGTACTGTTAGTGTCCAAAAAAGCCTGTTTAAAATGATCCCATTCTTCCTCAACTTCAGTAGTAAGCAAACCATGACTGTCATAATGACTAAGTAACCTATCATGGTAAGCTTTGGCTATAACTGGATCTTTCAGAGCTTCAGTATTAAAAGTAAATTTTTTAACCCTAGCACAACACTTTTTAAGTTTAAGTTGCAACACACTTTTAACAAGGTAATGGTCAGATCCAATTTCAGCTCCCCTATATGCCCTGGTATTCCTAACAGAACTAGCCCATTTGCTGTTAATTAATATGTAATCAATCATATTCTTATGCAGCCCATCAGGTGAAACCCATGTGTACTTATGTATGTCGCGGTGTTTGTAATAAGTGTTAGTTATTCTGAATCCATTGAGTTTACTTACCTGTAGGAGACGTTGCCCATTGCCATTGCAGCTACCAATACCTAAAGGGCCTATTACTCCTCCCCAAAAGGCAGAGTCAGTACCAACTTTGGCATTGAAGTCACCAAGAACAAGGGTAATATCTCCTTTCTTGACAGAATTCAAAATATCCTTAAGTTGTTCATAAAACCTATCCTTCTGATCCTCATCGGCATCCTCAGTGGGGGCGTAACAGCAGATAACATTCAAGTCTTTAACGCTTGTCTGAAATTTTGCTGTAAGAAACCTTTCATTAATGCACTCATATCCTAGAAGAGCATCGCTAGCGTGTCTGCTGAGAAGCAGACCCGCGCCTTGGTGATGCTTATTGTCGTCCCTCTCTGAAAAGAGAAATTTCAGATTATTTTTAAGAATCTGACCTTTATCTGTCCATCTGGTCTCTTGCAAGCCAAGAATATCTAAATTATAACGGTGGAATTCTTGCGTGAGGACATCAAGAGAAAAAGCTCTGTGCAGAGTCCTCACATTCCAACTACCTATGGAGAGAAAATGGTTAGTGTGATGTTAAAAAACTATGTTTATTGAGAGAGGGAATGCCGACAATATCAAACAGCCCCCTAATCGCAGACATGGGGCAAAGACCCGTTCCCCCACTACTAAAGGCTGAAGCCATCTACACTGGAAACCAGTCACAGAGAAATAATCATGGATAAAGGCAGCGACGTGAGTTTGACCATGGCCAGATATTAATAGGTGCGAGGAAGGCGGATTGTCCAATCACCGCAACTGCTGAACTGTTGGGATTTTTATGTCAGACCATTGCACATGTATACCAAGACTATGTGAAATACAGCAAAATTTGCAACAAGCGGGAGGAATGTGGACATAAACGTGCAAAAAGAAGTCTATAAAGGGAATTTAAATAATTATGCAGCGCATCCCTACTTCACTGCCCTTAATCAGCCGCTGGATGGATGCAGGATTAGAGGAAGGTCTTGTAGGTACTTGTTTCGTAGACTCTTTGGCAGATGCTTTTTTATGGGTGTGTCGATTTCGATGGGTGATCAAAATTATCTTGACTAATTCTCGGTTAAGAAAATTGTGTGTAACAGATCTTAACAACTAATTTGATCACTATTTATTCAAGAAGATGTCTTTCTCACATTCTCTATGATACAAAGGAAAGAAAATGGCCAAATAAATCTTGTAGGCCCCAGGCTCAGTTCCTATTATATCCCAATTATTTAATTATGTCCATGGATAAATCATAACAAGCCAGGGGATGGCTTTCCCCTTCAGAAATTGAAAGACAATAATATTTCGAAGCTTAAAATTTAATAAATTGATTTTTTTTGTGTCTATTCAGTTGTTTTTTAAAGCCATTTATGATGCAATTTTATATGAGCAGTAAATGAAAGATTTCGCACCTCCCTTCTTCCGAGCTTTGTTCTTTGGACTCCTCCAGAAAATATATGTGGCTAGAGCCTAGAACTCAAATCAAGACGAAATTTGTCATTTATTGCCGAATTATAAACAGAATTAAATTGATTAGTTCAAAATTAATTAAATAATTTGTTAGCGGATGAGATATAAAATGACTATTAATGAACTGCATTCGGAACAGGGAAACCGATTTGGATTTCACCTGTAATGGATCAAGACTGATGAAGAGACAGTGGAAACAGCATCAGCAAATCCTAGGACCAGAACTTTACTGCAGCAGTAACAATTCTCGATATGACGCCCAAGTGGTAGCTTAGAGCAACCGTGATAAAAAATGGTGAGTATGGAGTTTCAGAATTATCGAATTAAGAATAAAAAAAATAAATGATTTCACCAGCATAAAAGTTTTCTGAACAAATAAATATCGTGGATATGAACATTTTAACACAATGTTGCTATAGAACTGTGTTAATCTCGCTTTCTGCTATCCATCAGCTTTTGGAAGCTTTAAAATCATCAGCTTCAAGAAAGTGATGTTATGCATGGCACAGTCTATCCAATTATGGCCACTCTGTGGACTTTAAATGCATTACCAATATTTATCACTGGTTTCAATCACAGGAAAAGTTTAACCAGAGATTAAAATAATAAGATTCCATATCATCAATGTAAGAGTTCAAAAGATGGTTAGCGATTAAGATGGGCATGTCGATACTGTACATTTTCTTGCTTCCAAGCCATCCTCTCATATCTCCTACTGTGGCATATAAACTGACAGGCTCCTGTCAGACCTCTGTGGCAAGCAGCTGCTTGAGGGGGTATTTATTTTTTTTATTATTTAACATTTTTCTATTCAACCTTTATAACCGTGAGGCGAGTTCGCCACCAAAATGGCGGTTTCTTAAAAGCTAGCATTATTTTTCAGATTTCAGCATCGTTAATAAAGTGACTTTTTACGTTTTGCTTGGTCAGCAAGATATTACAGCTAATTGTAAAATCTTGCTTTCCATTGTTTCAATACAGCTAAGAACGCAATAAATTTCCTAAAATGTAAATACTCGTTACATTTTCTTGTGTAAAAAAATCCCTTTTTTGATGAGTTTTTTTTAGCAGAAGCTGTCACTATGCAAAATACCAAAGTCCCTCATATTACTAAAAGCATTTCGAAAGCAAAATACATTGTAAGATGAGGTTAGATGACATCCCCCCCCCCCCCATCACTTAAAAAAATATCGCAAACCAATTTTTTTGGCAAATTCCATCAATCAACTAAAAAGCAATACGAAATCCTTAAAAAAGAAACGCTTCTTTTGTCCCTGTATATTTCAATGCCAATATTTAAACTAGTTCAATAAAAAGGAATAACTTGCGAGAACGAGTTTTTCTACCACCAAAATGGCAGTCACTAAGAGAGTAGGCTGGGAGACTACTGTGATAATTTCCAAAACTACTGGGATAATTTCCATTACCTACAGTAAGGAGATTATCAGCAATATTTTGATTCCATATTTTATTCATTAACTTCCTCTGTGCCCTTTTTCTTTTTGGCGACTTTATAATGCAGCCGATGGTTCCATAAGGAACTAGAATTCTTAAGCATACGATTGAATATTTACTATGATAATAAAAATTCATTATTCTGCTTGCTCCTTTAAGCTATTGACAGTCACCATTTTGATTGTTTGATTTTTTAAAATTTTCAGTTTATGTCATATTAAAATTTCAGTCATTTTATGATAAATATTTAATCGTACAGTCATGGATCCATCGAACATGCTACCAAAAAAAGAGGGAAACATAAAGAAGAATCAGTAAAATGTGGAATTCAAAATATTGATCGAATCTGGTGAAGTGCCTACGGAATCCGATCCCCGTAGACATTTATCATGCTGCACATTTTTTTCCTTCGTAACTTGAACAAATTTTTGTAGATTTCAGTACCCCCTTCCTGGACAGTTGAGGGTCTCCCGAATATTTTGCTTTTGGTGCTTTCAGATACCTTAATAAGCACTCTGAATACTAACTCTAAATTGCCAGGTTTATCAAATTGTATGCAACTTTTTTTCAGCAGAAATATAACTGAACAATAGAAATTTCTTCAGCTATTAGTACAGGTATAGTGCCTATAAGTGTAGTGTGGCATTCGCCTATTAAAAACTGGCAGAAAAAGTGTCCTATTCCAGTAGAGGGCGCTGGGAACGATATTCTTGCTTTGTTAACATTACCCTCTATGGATGTTTCACTTTTCAATTACTTTTAAACATAAAATCATGGCATAAATGCTTCTACCATTCAAATGCACATTATTCCTAAGTATTTTAACTGAATTAGTAAAATTTAGAAAACACTTGAGCAAGTATATTTTTTTATAACGAAGAAAAATTGATGGCCGTACGATCAAAACAAACCGCATTTCTCTTTATGTATCAGAGCGCTGAAGTGATCGTTTTGATTGGCTCTTTGGTAAACTCTTCGAATGACACGTGATGTAACATATGTTCTAACATTTGATGTTTGGACTCGCAAATTATAATAGAAGTCTTATGGCGTAGATATCCTTGTAAATTTCAAAAGCAATGTAAAACGTTGTAATTGGCTAAACAAGAATGCAAGTTATTAGTATGATGATTATTCTTTTTTGTTTAGCCAATTATAACGTTTAAATTGCTTTTTGCAATTTACAAGGATATCTACGATTGGACTTCTATTACAATTGGCGAGTCCAAACGTCACACATTAGTACGTATGTTATTTGTCACATCTTCAAATTAATAAATACACCCCTCCTCCCCCATACAAAATATATATATATTATATATATTTTATACTTTAAGTAATAAAAATTTGAATTAAGCAATAGGTTAGATCATTTCATTACTGCAAATTATTAGTATCATGATTATTCTGTATTAAAATGCTCTAACCTATCGATAAATTCAAATTTTTATTACCCCCTGTCAACCCACAACCCCCACTTCACTCCGAATACATCAATTGGTCATAAACAGACCCCAATAACCCTCTTACCATAAGGAAAAAAATTTTATGGTATCAAATATCCTTTAATTCACAACGAATACAGTTTGCACTGAACCCTTTCGATTCTACTTCACTGCATTCCACTTTATTATTATTGCTAATCTAACTGGCTAACAACCATCTCCTTACCCCCATATACCTCAATTCATATCCCCGTTAAATTAAATAGCATATTTTAAAATTTTAAGGACAGTTAATTAAAGGGCCCTCTCCCCCTCACCCCTAAAAATTCCATTTCTACAGTTAACTCCCTCCAATGCAAAAGGATTTAAAGAATATAAAAGTTCTGTCTTAGCCCCCCAATGCACAAATTTCCAACCCTATTCAAGACCCCAGACCCCTCCTCCCCACACCATTAAAAATTTATAACTATCTCAATCCCATACCTTTAACTATAATCCATCCCATTTCCCAGGTATTTACGCTACGCCAGCGCTAAAATCTACCTTATTGACACCAACTCACAGCATGTCCCACAAAAAGGATTATACATTTCACCCTCCATCATGCAAGATATTTTAACTACTCCCCACCATTTTTTACGACGTAGCAGCTTCCCTTTGCTTCTTTTTTTTTTCATTTTTCAACGAAACTAGGCGGCCTGCGAGCCATTAAGCCTAATTGCCGAAATGTGGGAAAACCAGCACTTTACGGTCCTGATCCTGCCAGTCGTTGCTTACAGCAACCAAAATTGAATTTTGCGATTGGACCAGATGATAAAGGGGCTGAGACCCCTTTCACAAAGTGTTCCAGGAAATGATGAAGGATTGTTAAACGCTGTTACCATCCAGTGCTGAATGCCACAGCATTTTATTACCATTAAGTACTGGAACATAGGTCATGGATTTGACAGGAACCAATAACAGCTTTACCATACCCACAATGCATATTAGACTTGAATGTTCTTAAACGTAAAAACAAAACCTCAGTAATTTATTTATATTTGAGTACTCCCTTATAGTAATAGGGTCTGTTTATGACCAATTGGTGTATTTGGAGTGGTGAAGTGGGGGTTGTGGGTTGACAGGGGGTAATAAAAATTTGAATTAATCGATAGGTTAGAGCATTTTAATACAGAATAATCATGATACTAATAATTTGCAGTAATAAAATTATCTAACCTATCGCTAAATTCAAATTTTTATTACTTAAATTGTATTTTATAATTTGAAGATGTGACAAATAACATGCGTACTAATATGTGACGTTTGGACTCGCCAATTGTAATAGAAGTCCTGGCGTAGATATCCTTGTAATTGCAAAAACAATTTAAAACGTTATAATTGGCTAAACAAAAAAGAATAATCATACTAATAACTTGCATTCTTGTTTAGCCAATTACAACGTTTCAAATTGCTTTTGCAATTTACAAGGATATCTACGCCATAAGACTTCTATTACAATTGGCGAGTCCAAACGTCACATGTTAGAACATATGTTACACCACGTGTCATTCGAAGAGTTTACCAAAGAGCCAATCAAAACGATCACTTCAGCGCTCTTGATACATAAAGAGGAATGCGATTTGTTTTGATCGAACGGCCATCAATTTTTTTCGTTTTAAAAAATATACTTGCTCAAGCGTTCTCTAAGTTTTACTAGTTCAGTTAAAATACTTAGGAATAACGTGCATTTGAATGGAAAAATCACTGCATAAATGCTTCTATGTTTAAAAGTCATTGAAAAGCGAAACGTCCATAAAGGGTAATGATAACAAGGCAAGAATATCGTTCCCAGCGCCCTCTACTGGTATGGGACACTTTTTCTGCCAGATTTTAATAGGCAAATGCCACACTATACTTATAAGCACTATAGTACTGGTATATAAGTTTATTGCCGTCCCGTGACCGAGTGGTTAGCGCACTTGGCTACAGATCTAAGGGACCTGAGTTTGGGTAAGGCATAAACGTTTGTGTTGTTTTTCTGTTGAGGTCCACTATCCTCTCAGATCATCTATTGTGGCGTATAAACTGACAGGATCATGGGAGATCTCTGTGGCAAACAGCTGCTTGAGGGGGTATTTAATTGGTCATGTTAGGTACAAAATACATTTAGTTCTAAACTTACGCATAAGATTTCAAAAACAAAAATGGTTTAACTGATTTCGGACATTCAAACGGTTGTTACATTCAGAAAAGCATTTTATGCATAATATCTAACGTTTTGGAAGAATCTATCAACAGTATCAAGATGTGGTTTATGAAAAGAACATCTTAGGCACTTTTCTCCATCTTACCCATTGCGGTTTATGGAATCGATTCAATCAATGTTGCCAAAGTACATTGATAAACTCCACTAAAAACAATAGAGCTAAAGAGATCCCCTCTCCAGCCGATAAAGACTGAATAGGCATATTCATACTTAACTAATTCATTAAATTACGGGAAGGGAGCTAAGCAGTTGTGTTTGTATTTTTTTCATCAACACGACAACAGAATCTTCTCGTGGAAATTATGCAAAACAGATTTTAAGAACTTTCATAGATATTTAGTTATAGGGTTGGTTTTCCTCTGAGAAATACATTTTCTTTTTGCACATAATGGGCTGAATGACCAGGTCACAAGGGGTCCGAAGGCTCGGAGAAGATTGAGAGAGGGAAGCCACTGGACAACTGTTGGGAGATGGTTGCCTCCCTTCAAGGCCATCCAGCACATGGCTTAACGTCCCATCCAATGGGCGACACCCTTTCCAAGACCATCGGCAGGGCGAGAAGTTTTGCAGAGATCTAGCTTACGATTCAATAAGCCATAACAAAGTTATGCAAATAACCAAATTAGAAGTCAACTTCATGTTAATTATTTACGTGATTCGTACAGCAAATAGAAACTTCGCTGATAGCACCTGCTTTACAGAAAGCAATCGATTTCTCTACTCTTGGATTAACTTCAATGTGGATAATTTGGGATTTTCTTATGCAAATTTACAGCTCCGAGTTGAAACTAATGGTTTTATACCTCCGATTTTTATCAGATTGCCAGTTTAAATGTGTACTTCCAAACAGAAAATGAATACACCCTTTTCAGGAAGAGCCATGTGGCACAAGAATAAAATTTATTTTAAGCTAAACTTACATAGATAGCTTTCTTAAATAGTTAAAATATGTTTTTATATTATTAATTACACAGCAGCAGATAGAAATGCAACACTTATCGCCGAGGCTGGCACTTCCTGAAAAGGCAGCTCACTTTCTTGGACGTTTAGCGGAAGTGTTTTGTTCATCTGTTCTTTCCAACCTGTTGGAAATACAGAATAAAAGTGATGAGCAGGAATAGACTTACTGTCTTTCGAATTCTTCAAAATATGTAATTGATTAACAGTAGTATTCATGGCAATTTTTGAGTAGGTAAATCCGTAGTAAGTCTCTGAGGGCAAGAGAACTTGACTTGAAGAAAGAGGTAAAACTTTAGTTCTAAGAAATATTCTCAAAACTAGGGTAGAAATCTTTTAAACGCAGAGAAATTTTTAACCAGTTAATTTTTCTGTCATCAGAGGCTTTTATCGGGAATTATTAATTTGAACCAAACAAAATTATTGGGGGTGGACTGGTCCAGCAGTAATAAATTTAAATACTGCTCTCGTTTTAATTCACTTTCCTCATTATCTTTAAGCGTCACTATCAGTCGACGTGTATTTGACACACTAATGATTGAAGGTAGGGGATTTCCTAAAATCTTAAATTAAAAAGTTCCTTTCTGTCAAATACCGAGAAAGCAGGTTGGGTTGTTTTACCCCTAAGCCAGGGACGTACCGGGAAGAGTGTTTCCTTGTCACCCCCCCCCCCCCAAAAAAAAAGAAAATATCCCGTCTTATACTAATTATAACTTTTCTAGGAGCTTAGAAATCCACGATTGTCATTGTACAATTTTATTTATCTGACACTAAAAAATATATTAAAATAAAAACAACTATAAAATTTTATTCCGTAGAGAATATCATTTTAACCTATCCTGTTCGGTGGAATATTTTAGTAATTAGGTTTTATCTCTGAGCAGCAGTTTTGCACACAATGGGCTAAATGGCCAGGTCACATTGACCCCGAGGACTCAAAGAAGGTTGAGGGAGGGGACCCAAAGAAGTCAATTGTTAGGACACAAAATAATTTGAAGAAATCCACCACCTCCCATCGAGGCCATTCAGCATGTTCTTTAACGTGCACAGGTTATGGCTCTCCTGCACAGGCCACAGCTTAATATCACATCTGAAGGACAAGTCTTTCCAAGCCCATTGACCTGGGGCATGGCGGGAGTTTTGCAGAGATAAATGTCAACGTTGGCCCAGATGTAACTTGAAAAAGAACTTTTAGTAATTGGGAAACCCTACTGGTGTTATTCTCGGGGCCACCCCTCCTCCCCTGAAACTAAATCTTGAGTACGTGTCTGCACTGAGCATGTTTTTGCACACAACAGGCAAAACAGCCAGAAGTTTACTCACTGGACAGCTATTATGTGACAGATGGAAGTCTCACATCAAGGCTTAGATTGGATTGGATTGTTTCACCTCTGAGCGGCACTTTTTTGCACACCATGGGCTAAATGGCCAGGCCACAAGGACCCCGAAGGCTCAGAGAATGTTGGGGGAGGGGACCCACTGGAACAGCTGTTGGGAGACAGATGGTAGCCTCCCGTCAAGGCCATCCAGCGTGTTCTTTAACGTGCACAGGGTATGGCTCTCCCGCACACGGGGCCACGGCTTAACGTCCCATCCGACGGACGGCGGCCTTTTCAAACCCATCGGTGTCCCCTACTGACCGTGGGCAGGGCGGGGAAATTTTGCGGAGATAAATCTCAACGCTGACCCAGATGGGACTCGAACCTGGGAACTACAGATTACGAGCCTGGCGCGCTACCGACTGAGCCACCCCGCCCCCCACATCAAGGCAATTCAGGGTGCTCTTTAATGTGCACAGGGTATGGCTCTCCTTGCACACAGTGCACAGTTTGATATCCCATAAGACAGACCTTTCCAAGGCCAATTCGTAGTGAAGAATATTCTCAATGAAGGTCCATTTGGAATTCGAACCTGGGAACTGCAGACTAGCCCCCCCCCCCCCCCCTCCAGAAAAAACGAATGCTATTTCTTAATTATCTTGCAAGCAAAATAACTTCATCTTCAATGCAAATGGGGGAATGGGAGGACCCAATTACAGTTCCCTTATATGATCTGGTATTGCTAACTGAATTAGCTCATTTGTTATTTATAATAGATGATATTCATATGCAATCCATCAGGTGAAATTCATGTGTATTTATAAATGCCCCAGTTTGTAGTACATGTTATTCTTAAACCATTAAGTTTACTTACCTGTAGGAGGAATTCCCCATTGCCATTGGAACTACCAATACCAAAGGGACCTAAAACATATTCTTCTCGTTCTCATCAGTCTCTGTGGGAGTGTAACAACAGATGACATTCAATATTTTAAATTTAGCTGCAAGAAATCTTTTATTAATGCAGTCATATCCTAGATGATCACTGGTGTGTCTGCTGAGAAGCAAAACTAAACATTGGAAATGCTTTCCATCCTCCCTCTCTGAAGAGAAATTTAAAATTATTTTCAAATATCGCACTTTTACCTGTCCATCTGATCTCTTGCAATATTAGGCTGGTGCAGATGAAATATCCACTTTCAGAATGTGGATATGTTTGATCCCTCCAGTGGATTGGTGTCATCCATCTGATGTATGCATTTCGTGCCGAGGTTCAACCAGGAGTGCACAGGCTTCGGTCAAAGTGGGCCATGGAGACAGGCCAGTTGTAATTTTTCTGTAAGAGTTCAACTCTGACATTCCATGGGTATAGCAACTCGAAACATTGATGCATTTGGGCAGGGTATTGCAAATGAATGTACCATACGCCAATGTTTCGCAAAATTCCAAGCAGATGTCTCTTGAAAATCAATTTCTGGTCGTCCACCAGTATCTGACAGATGAGGTGAAGAATATCATGGAAGCTGACCCACGGCAGTGTCCATGAGATCGCAGCGAAGGCCGTGTGCATCATTTGACGGTTGTCTGGTGCCTGACAGCCCTGGGGAAGGTGAAAAAGCTGGATGTCTGGGTGCCACACTATTTGACAGCAGCTAACAGGAAATGCTGTCTGAAGGTATGATTTCCCTCATTGCCCAGAATGGGATGGAATCCTGCATCGGATTGTAACCTACAATGAAAAATGGGTCCTCTAAGGACAATCGTCATCAATCAGCACAGTGGTTGGACACTAGGGAGCCACAAAACATTGTCCAAATCCACCCCTACACATGCAGAAAGTGCTGGTTCTCATATGGTGGTCTGTTGCTGATAAATCCATCATTCTTTTCTCCGACCAAGTGAGTTCATCAATTTAGACTGCTATTGTGCTGAAATGCTGCAGATGCAAGGAGAAATCCACCAGTGATATTAGTAAACACTGCCGCATCCTACATATTGCCCTAATCTTGCTCCTGTGGATTATCACCTCTTCTGGCATCTGGACCATTTCCAGGCAGAGACCCTCCAAATGACTGAGCTGTGTGTCAAGCATTACCACCTTCTTTCTCACAGACTCCAGTGTTTTATCACCGTGGGATCCATAGGTTTGTAAACCTATTGGCAGAAATGTGTCAACGGGGGGGGGGGATTACTTTGAATAGACATGTAACTGCTTCGTATTTTTATTTGTGCATCAATCTAATATTTAAAGAATTATGGTAGTTTAAATATGTAAATGTAGCACTTGCTACTCATTGTATAACGATTTTTTTTAGGTTTCATCATCATCGTTTTTTTTTTTTTTTTTTTTGGGGGGGGGGGGTTCTCGTCACTTGCTACAAGAGATCTCTAAGAGAAATCTATGAGTAAAGAACTGGGCAAAATGAGAGCATAAATATTAAGGAAAATGTTGATAATTTATTCCTGATTTAACCAAAGGTTCCTATGCACTGCCATTGGGATTGGAAAGGTCCCATCTGTAGGATGGGACATTAAACCTTGGCTCCATGTGTAGTACGGCCGCATCATATGCAAGCTAAAAATATGCCAAATGGCCTTGATGGGAGGTTTCCACATGTCTCCTAGCAGATGTCCAGGGGTTCCCTTCCCCATCAAATTTGATTCTTTGTGACCTGCCATTTAGCTCATTGTGTGCATAAAAGTGTATCTCAGAGGAGTTGCAGCCAAACAAATATTTTGCAACCGAAGTTGTTTTTCATATAAAAAAGCTTATGTTAGAAGTAACTGAGCTTCCAAATTTGGCTCTTCATTGTCCTAACGAGTTATTTGCATTTTACTGCTGCTTACATATAAGCTCGCAAAAAAGACAAAATTGTTTTTATCACGATAATTCCGACAGCAATAGTTCGACAGAAAGGCACTCCCTAAAACAAACAACAACAACAAAAAATTAATTGTTTTAGCAGTTAATGTGCTTGCATGCAGCAAAGGGTCATGGGTTCTTGTCTCAGGTAAAGAATGACAAACAGTTGCTTCATGAGTAATTTTTTTTTGCAGTATACAAAAATACATAAGAAAAAACTGCATCATATTTGTTGGTTTACTTGTAGAATTATATATCAAATTCCAAAAAATATTTACGGAACTGTAAAAGACCATATTCGAATGATTTGATTTCTTATGTTGCATTTCTTGCTCTTAGGGTAGCATTAAACTGAAAATAGCATTCACATACGTTTAAAAATCTTTATTAAAAAACACACTGGATTTTTCTAATGAACATTAAGTATGGTATTAACTTAGTTTTCAACAATATTAACAATCTGTACGTTGTACGTTATAGTACAAATTTATTTATAGCAAATCTACGAAATCTGACATAATCAAAGTGGTATTGGCCCACCAATCCTTTTTTTAAAACTGTCGTTATATAACTATATGATATTTCATGTTAACTTTATTAAACATTTAAAATACATCAATTAGTTCTGTGTTAGATATGTAATAGGCATAGGTCTATGTAAAGCAACCAAAATAATCATGAAAATATGTTATTATTTTTTGATACTCTTTTACAGTCGCATCATTTTGTGAATCTAGACATCACACTTTACTCGCAATTCTGGATTCACTATCCAATATTTATCATAAAGAATCATATTTGTGATCAATGTGAGTTTAAAATGAACTCTTAATAAAAGTCTCTACTGTGAATTTTCACCTCAATATCTGCAACACTGTAATGCGATAAAAAAAATTTTTTTCGGGTTAAATCTTTTACTATAACGTAGAATTTTTGAGTTCAACTTTCTATGATGCATAACTTTTCAACAGTTGCATACTATGACTAAATTAAATTATTGAAAAAAAAAGCAATAAGAATGAAATCTTGGTACTTATAGGGTGTAGTAGTAATGCACAACAATATACTGGGATAAATATATGCCCGTAAGCTATCAATTTGATGTGTAAACAACTCGGTAATTTAGTTAATTATGTAATATAATCCTATCAATAAAGTGCATATTATGCTTGCTAAATTTAAAATTTCTACAACTCTCAATACTTCACAAAACCAAGATGTAAATTATCAAGTCCTTGTTAATCTAAGAAACCCATGCCTTGTAATACAAAATTGTCCAGCTAATATTAATCTATAACAGCTCAGATTATTCAATGACATTCAATTCAGTTGATTTGAGACCTATCAATAACTACTGACTCAGGGACAAAGAGAAACTGTGCTGATACAAGACACTGATCAAATGGCAAAGTAAAATTTGAAGTTTGGATTGTGCTAGATGGCTACCATAGAACAAAACTGTATATTAGCAAAAATTATGAAGTTAAAAAAAACTTAAAACTGACCAAGAATCTATTTGATATATACCATGGCCAGCATGAAACCAGTGAGAATAGTGTAACTATACTGGATTTGCTGTCAGACAGACACCATGCTTGAACTATCAATGCACTGTTCTGCAGCAGACTTTGAAATGTTTTTTTTCCCAAGGTAATCCATCATACATGCGAATTTTTCTATAGCTACAATGATGATAATAACATTAGAAATTCTATCTCAAGAAATTAAGGAGGCATTTAAGGTAAGAGCTTTACATGCGATAACCCATAAAGATATCAGATATTATCTTTTGCCATTTTTTTAAAAATAATAAACAAGTAATTTTAAAATAATTTTTTTGCATGATTCACTATATATTTAATTTCTAACCTTTTATGTTTTATTAGATAAGGAGGTCCAGTGTCAACAAACTGACCCAGTCTTGTATAAATATATTCAGGCCATAGCAGTCAAAAAAATGCTATAAATTAATTACTGAATAATTGACATCATTGGTGAAAGGAGGCCTATATGAAAAATTGGTTTCTTAAAATCGACCACGAAAATATTTGTTTAAAATCAGTGTATTAGTTCTCAATACGACAGTGCTTAGAGTTATAAAAGATTTGGAGCACATCTGGTCCAAATGATCTTTACAGCCTTTCAGAAAAAATCATAGGATTAATGAAATGATTAAATTTTAGATTAATCTTATAAAAAAAATTACTAATGTCATCTTACAAGGATAATTTTGTTGAAATTGTAATAATACAAAACTTAGGTATCACATATATTTAAATACAACTTGTATATCATGGAATACAAAAGTTCAACAAATCACATAAAATGTTCATTATGATGAATAAGGAGTACCTGCATACAGATCAGGTGTGCAAAACACATTCTAAATTACTGTAGAAATATGTCTGAACACAGAATGTCACACATTAACAGGTGTCCCATATATAACTAACAGCAAATTAGTTTTGAAATTGACCTCAAAATCACATATATGAAATTCGAATGAATATTCTCAAAAACTACATTGTGGTTGGCCACAGCATATAGCCAGATTAGAAAAAAATGCTACAGAAAACTGCTAGTTTTGCTTCATTGAATTATTTTTACTCCTGATGTTAAAATATAAAGTTCACTAATTAATAAATTTTAAATTACTTCCATTTCTTCTTAACCCTTAACATGCTGGCTTTGTACAGCAGAATTCACTCTAGTGACCAGGTTAATTTTGGGCTATTTTCAGGAGAATAAAAGAACTAGTTAGAAACCTTATCCCGAAATAACTAATGGGCATAATTGGCCATGTGCTGTAATCAAATAAAAAGCATTTCATTGCAAATTTTCAAAAAATTATTTCAGAAAAACAGCAAAATACTATTTTAATAGTAGTTTTTAAAAACAATATAGCAAAAAATAAGTAATTTAGTTGGATTTGAATCTCATTCTAATGAACAGAATATGACAAGAAATATCTTAAACGAAGGAACATTTAATTACAGATAATAATGTATAAATATATTTTCCTGAAACATTTTAACAAACAAAACAATTTTAAAAACGCAAATATAGTAAAAATTGTAACACTAAGATATATGCATTCTTATGAAATGATGCATATATCTTCCATTTAAATCCATCCATCTTATCAGTTTTCTTTCGAGGCAATTCTAAAAGATTACGGAAAAATCGAATGCCAACAGTTCAAAGAATGATCTGCATGAAACTTTAGTTTAGAAACATTACCAGAAAGAAGAAAACTTAAAAATCCAGTTTGAAATGAGGTCATAAAAACGGCTGCAGCATAATTTTCTTTACTTTTTTTTTTCAACTTTACAAAACATCTAAATAATCAGTTATTTTTTATTATTATATTTAATTCATAAATTTTCAGGATTAATACAAAAATAAAGAGACTATTTCTATGGGGGAAAAAAAAGGAAACCTGGAGCATATTCTCTTGGGAACTATAGTTCCCACCGATATGAGATTGAATTTGGCTCTAGGAACTATCGTGTCGTCCGGCATTTTAAGGTTAAACATATCAGTTATGCTATTATTATTTTTTTGTTTGTTATGGAATGTGTCTTTGCACACTTCTGTGTAGAAAAGACTACAGTGAACAAATTAGTCGATGTGTTCAATTTTATGGGGCTTCCAAAGGTTACATGCAATGATCTTTTCATTGTTTTTGCAATTTGTATGTATAAAAAAGTTTAAAAATGTTTCAATGCTGCAGTTTTTAAAGTAATTTATTTTCATACAGGTTTACCTTCTATTGCTTACATACAGCTGGTGAAAAGTTAGCATCATGAAATTATGCATTTTTAAAGGTTCACACAAATTAGTGAAAAGATATCATTAGATCATCTTTGAAACACATTTAAGGTGACCAGACATCATAGTAGCTTAGTATCATTGCTGCTTTTGCTTTGTAGCAAAAAGTCAGATAGGGTTGGGTTGTTTTATCTCTGAGCGGCACTTTTTTTCACACCATGGGCTAAATGGCCAGGTCACATGGACCCCGAAGGCTCAGAGAAGGTTGGGGGAGGGGACCCACTGGGACAGCTGTTGGGAGACAGATGGTAGCCTCCCGTCAAGGCCATCCAGCATGTTCTTTAACGTTGGGTTGTTTTACCTCTGAGCGGCACTTTTTTGCACACCATGGGCTAAATGGCCAGGTCACATGGACCCCGAAGGCTCAGAGAAAGTTGGGGAGGGGACCCACTGGAACAGCTGTTGGGAGACAGATGGTAGCCTCCCGTCAAGGCCATCCAGTGTGTTCTTTAACGTGCACAGGGTATGGCTCTCCCACACACAGGGCCACGGCTTAACGTCCCATCCGACGGACGGTGGCCTTTCCAAGCCCATCGGTGTCCCCTACTGACCGTGGGCAGGGCGGGGAATTTTGCGGAGATAAATCTCAACGCTGACCCAGATGGGACTCGAACCTGGGAACTACAGATTACGAGCCTGGCGCGCTACCGACTGAGCCACCCCCGCCCAAAAAGTCAGATAGGTTAAAAGCTTCTATTATCATATAAAATAATGGGGGTTATTTTAGCACATAATTTTTCATATTAGTGCAAAAGTTCATAAATCAATGTTAAGTTTTCCAAAAAATTTCCCTTTCCTTTGTACAGTAATTTCGTTGGATTTGAATCTCATTTGAAATAACTAATGAACAGAATATGACAAGTAATACGTAAAAATATCAGCATTTCTTTTATCATAAGGCACATAAAAACATAATATATAAATAGCACTAAAACTATAATCTCCCAATTTCATGATTATAAAAATCTGGTCACCTTAAAAACACAACTGAACTTCTTTACTCCTAAAATGCCTCTACATTGGCACAAGTATAAAGACCTTGGGAGCAAAAAAAAAACGTTTACAATAAATATTTCTAAGAAAACTATATAAAACTACAGTTCAAGATTACAAAAATCAATGCTTATCTTTCCCATTTGGTGACTTCTCTGTAAAACATTTTTAATATCTGAGATTTTACGAATATTTTTATTATTCATCACTAACATTTCATGAAGTAGTCTCTTAATAATACAGAACTGGATTTTGGGATTCTAATGAGACACTTTGTTTACATTACCCTATAAAGTCTTCTTCAGTTGGAAGTAACCTGTATAAAATGCGATATAAATTTCTCCTTTCAAATGCCCATAGCTTACCAGTTAAAAAGGACACACACAAATATGTGAAAGTATTGTAGCTTGTGGCAACAACAGAATCATGATAATATCCAAAAGCTTAATATACATATGATTTAACTTGCTTTGTACTTGTTAAAACAATTTTGGGGACATGATAAAGACAATTATTAAACATCTTGTGTTAAATGAGATACAATATCCATTGCAAACCATTTAAATTTTATTTTCCTCTTCTATATTTTTTCACCCAATGTTGATTCAAAATTGGTTATGTTGAAATGTTATGCTAGTCATATCTTGGGATATTTCCCTCAGTTTCAAGAAAAAGAAATTGACATCATTCTGTATTTTCTAAAGGTTTTTTTTTTCAGCAAAAAGTTTACAAAAGTAATTTACATCAAAAATAACAAATATATTTTCAAGCTATTAATTCAATACAACATTAATAAAGGAACAAACTTTTAAATGATAAATTTTGAACTTCAATTAAGAAACTACAAAACTTATGCTTCCTTAAAGATAAATGTTTTAAAGAAAAAGCAAAAGTAGTGTGCCTAGTTTGTGTACCTTTTTCACAAACACTTTGCTAGTATTACAATAAACAATTGGGAAATTCAAATGAAAAGGCATTTAGTATAAGGATTTTAATATATAAAAGGATGATAAATGATAAAAACAGTTAATCTGCCAATGGAATATTCAAAGTTTATAATTTCTGATATTTTAAATTTCTCTTTAAAATTTCTTTGCATAAAAATGTTTGGAAAAGCAAAATTTAATTTGTTTCATTACCTACAAGTGTCAAAATTATATAAACAATCAAGCACAGAAAGACTAAATTCAAAAACATCACTGAAATATATTGTATGATACATTACAAAATAAAAAAAAAAATTACCACTGGTTACATGTAAGCGATGATAAATAACAAACTTAAATACCAGCAGAATAAAAAAAATATATATAAATAAACTACGACTTCTTTTATTCTGGTCACTCCAATGTAATGGAGGAGGTACACGAAGCATGCTTGTTTAGCTTTATTCAAACTCTATTATATAGCATGCCATAAATAAAGTTGTCACATTCAGATCTTTGGAATGGTGGTGTCCAAAATCATTTACTTTTACATTACACAAAAGAAAAATATTTGCCTCTACTGAAATACATTTCAATACTCAATGTACAAGATTGGGCATATTATTCTAAACTCATTTTAAATGTTCCAAATTAAAAAAATAATTTATTACACCATTAATACTTTTGACTTCAGTATAAAGGAAAATGCAATATTGATCTTTTCAATAAACTGGATAAGGCAAAAGGAGCTTTTGTTTAAAGGATTCACGTAGTTTTAAAAATTTATTGCACATAACAGTATCCTAAAGGCTTCCTAAGCAACTCAATGTTTTTGCTACTTACCAAATAATGAACAATTTCCCAAATAATGAATGGATACATGTCACAAATAAAAGTCTGATATTTTAAACTCAACATACTACAAATAATTCATACTGTTTATACACATAATAAACCAAAACTCATTTACAATAGTAATAGTTTGTTACTGAAGTTCACTGTATTAAAAATTACACTGCATATAAAAAAAACAAACGCAAAATATAACTGTGTAAAATACGAATTTTTGCTTCTTTTAGGGATGGGCAAAACCTTTAAACTGAATCAAGCTCAAGTTTTTTTTTTCACTTTTATCTTTAAAACAGAACCAACTTTATTTTTAATCTGGCCCAAAAGATCTATCCCAGTAAATTTATTTTCTTATTTTAATATTTATTTAAAAGTGGAAAAAAAATTCGCTTTTGAATATCTCATTTATATGAACAGAAATAAGAAGATTGCAAGCAAAAATGACATTGAGCTCATTGCAGAGATTTGATTCTGCAATCTGAGTTCCAAAGCTATCTTGAGTTTAAAGATTTACTTTCAGCAACCTTTAGGAGTCACCAAGCCTTTATAAATTAAAAAGTTACAAAATGGCAGGTTATAGGTTTTATCATTGTTAGGTTATTGAACTAGTAACCAAACTGAATCACTAATTAACAACTACAACTGATCATACAAGGACAAGAGTAAAATTAACTATTGCCTTACAATTCTACTAACTAACACTGACGAGTCATTCATTGCTTATTTAGTTTCAAGTTAAACCAAACATAACTAATAAAAAAACTTTTTTTTTGTAGATTTTTTCTTCTAAATTACAAATTAGAAAGAAATTTGCTTTTATAAGTTTGCTTTTTCATGGTCAACTAATGAAATCGATTGCAAAGTAATTGAAACTTTGACTTAGTGCAAATTACTGAAAACTGACTTTACTTTTTGCAATGACAAAAAGTGGCAGAAATGACTCTGGCCAACAAGAGGGACAACATTAAACATCAGCCATGTTTCATTATGTACTGCTGATCTAAACATTTTGCAGTTACCTTTGTTGACTCCAGGCATCTGCATCTATTTTTTTGCTATTCCTTTGGCGATTAGTAACTTATTAATAGAACATGACTAAGGGCAAAAAATAATAAAAACATGATTAGATGGCATTAAATTTTTGAAGCATTGTATAACTAACAGACAACACTTGTGTGTTACCTTGACAACATAATATAGATATTTTCAAAATTTCTCAGAATTACTAAATTTTGTTTAATACTGAGAATTATAAAAAAAAAAACTATTTCAGAAATATGCAAATAAAACAACAAGTCTTTTGGTACTGAATATTATATTCAGTACCAAACTGAATTTATACTGATATTTATACAAAGGTGACAGCA
Source organism: Ryuthela nishihirai (assembly GCA_038380435.1). Classification (NCBI taxonomy): domain Eukaryota; kingdom Metazoa; phylum Arthropoda; class Arachnida; order Araneae; family Heptathelidae; genus Ryuthela; species Ryuthela nishihirai. The sequence continues at coordinate 52,622,825 of JAWZYU010000027.1, forward strand.
TTTTAAAACGTAGTGAAACTTTGCACAAATTTTTTTGTTCAAAGCAAGTACCTGAAAATGATTAAGTAGTGACCAATGAAATGGTAATGAAAATGAAATTTTTTCCCTATTATATATTCTGATATTAGCAAATTAAATTACCTCTGATAAGGAATAAAGCAACTGCATTGTTAAACACTTATAAATAAGTCTTCTTAATATGTGTAGCCAAACACATACTTTAAAAATGTTCTATAATTTTTACACAACCAATGCTCTTATTAAAAAAAAAATGCAAGGGCAGTAAAGTTAAACAGCAATAAATAATTGATTTCAGTTTTGAAAATTATATGGCTAGGATAAGGAATGCTAGAAGCATAGCTATTTATAGATAAAATATCTGTAAAACTTTTATAAAGTTTGAATGAGTTACGACATAAATTATGGTCCCAAGTTCAAAAGCATGAAAATATAACTTTTTCAAAAACATATTATTGAAGGTAAATATCAGAGCTATAATACAGTACTGTAATAAAGTACCAATCCAGTCTTCCAATAAATAAAAGCATCACAAAAAAAACCCCAAAAAAACTAGGACCCAGTTTTTCAGTATTCAACAAATGCATTTTATCACAAACTACTAATTTGATGGATTTACTCAATGTTCTCAACCACATTATCTCCCTCCCCACCAAAAAAAGTGGGATTCTTGTTCATTTGCCACCTATAGTAAGTTTAACTATATCCAGAATAGATTTTTTGCATTATGGTGACCAGGTAAATCAGTGTATTGGATTGCTACATGCAGAGTCTGTTAGTGAAGCATGTTTGAAAACTAAAATATAGAAGTTTGACCAGAAGAGCAAGATATCTATAAAGTTTCCACTGAAAGTAAGATATATATAGTGATATACTACTTTGTTGTGAACTATACAAGTTTAGCAGATTACAGTGTAAATTATTTGCACAACATGCAAAGGTCAAAAGTGCTAATATATTCTATACAATGTAACAATATTTAAATTTATTAAACATTTTATAGTTTGAAATGCACAAACCCTTTTCGTGCTTTTAAAAAAACCAAATAGTAATGCACCAAAATCAAAATTTAGTAGTTATAGTAAAGCTAGACCCAGCAAAAAATTATACATTACTTCTGGTTTTTAACAACAGGACAGACTGCATGGTTTGAAGAAGCCTTAAAGAAAACGAACATATCTACAGATGACATTGACTCCAGACACTTTTAGTGTTGTCAATTGGGAACTTTACAAAACAATTGTCAATGAAAATGTTTCAGGATCATGCAAATCTCTTTCTCTCAGAAAGATAAATGATTCCATACTAACATTTACTGATTTGTTAACTGATTCCAGAAATGAAGCCAGCACTCTACGAAAACCTCATAGAGACTTTTATATTTTTCCAAAGGATCTATCGGATCTTATTAAACTTAAAAACAGAGCCTGACATAATTGGCAAAGATCCAGAGATGCTCACGATAAAAACGCTTATTACTCCCTCAAGATTGAGGTTCGACAAAAGATCAAGGATCACCGTAGCTTTATATAAAACAAAAAACTCAGCTCACTCTCTACAAGTGACAATTCTATTTGGAAGATTGTTAAATCTTTCAAGAACCCTTGTTCTAAATTTCCCCCCATTCATGGGGAGTCAGGTTTATGTTACAGTGAGGATGATAAATCTGAAGCATTTGCTGATGCCCTTGAATTACAGTTCCAAGAGAATTTTAATCTTTTTGGATCATGACACCTGTGAAGAGGTAGAAGAAACTCTTTTTCGTTTCGGCCAGGAAGAAAGATCAGAGCTACCCTTTACATCTCCTCTTGAGCTGTCTCAAGCCATCAAGAAATTGAAACCTAACAAGGCTTCAGGCCCCGAAAATATTTCCAACAGAATACTGAAACACCTTCCAAAGAAAGCCATTACGCATCTCTGCGGGATTTTTAATTTCCTTCTCCGTCACCATGTTTTTCCAGAAGCCTGGAAAAATGCTTATGTCAGACTGATACACAAACCTAGAAAGGACACTGTATTTCCTGACAGCTATCGTCCAATCAGTCTGCTTTCCTGCCTAGGAAAATTGTTTGAACATATTATCCTCAATAGATTGGAAGAGTTCCTCTCAATCCATCCTGTCTTACCTGAAACCCAATTTGGTTTCAGGCGTAAAAGATCGACAGAACATCAGGTCCTCAGAGTTGTGGAAACTATTTCTGAGGCACTGAACAAGAAGGAAACAGTTGCTGCTGTCTTTCTAGATGTGGCCAAGTCTTTTGACCGCATCTGGATGGACGGCCTCATTTACAAACTCTCCAAGATTGGAATGCCTACGGGACTCACCTGCATCATTCAATCATATTTCTTAAATCGAACATTCCAGGTTCATATTAAATCTTCCATTTCTACCAAGAGAGTAGTGGCCACTGGAGTTCCTCAAGGCTCTCTCCTAGGCCCTACTCTCTTCTCATTATATCTCTCTGATATTCCTTCATTTGAGCGAATCGTTATCGCACAATATGCTGATGACATTGCTCTCATCTCCCCTTCCTTGGGAGTTGATTTTGCACTCAGAAGACTTCAGAATTGCCTTGATAAAATGGATACCTGGTATGAAAAATGGAAAATAAAGATCAACACTGAGAAGAGTAATGCCATCCTCTTCAGGGGAAAGAGGATTAAAAATCCTCTAACTTTACAATTTTTAGATGAACAATTCAAGTGGCAGGAGACTGTCAAATATTTGGGAGTCACTCTGCATCAGAAGCTTAAGTGGGATCCCAATATACACGGGTTGGGTTGTTTTACCTCTGAGTGGCACTTTTTTGCACACCATGGGCTAAATGGCCAGGTCACATGGACCCCGAAGGCTCAGAGAAGGTTGGGGGAGGGGACCCACTGGAACAGCAGTTGGGAGACAGATGGTAGCCTCCCATCAAGGCCATCCAGCGTGTTCTTTAACATGCACAGGGTATGGCTCTCCCGCACAGGGGACCACGGCTTAACGTCCAATCCGACGGACGGAGGCCTTTCTAAGCCCATCGGTGTCCCCTACTGACCGTGGGTAGGGCGGGGAATTTTGCGGAGATAAATCTCAATGCTGACCCAGCTGGGACTCGAACCTGGGAACTACAGATTACGAGCATGGCGCGCTACCGACTGAGCCACCCCCGCCCCCATATACACAAGATCATCACAAAAGTTAACTCTGTCAGATGTCAACTGGGGACTTTTCTAGGAAGAAACTCAGTATTATCCATTGATAATAAATTACTAATTTATCACATGGTCATTCGACCTATGATATCCTATGCTTCCCCAATTTGGGCGAACACAACTCCCATGAACATTCACAAGATACAGGTCTTGCAGAATAAAATCCTGCGATGTGTGGTCAATGCCATGTCCGACGAGTGGTGCAATGGTAGTGCGGTCTGGCATGAATCTGGAGAGATATAGGTTCGATTCCCGCTGTGGTGGCAATGAATTATTTTCTGAATCTATTAATTAATGTTTGATGTCTATCTTAACAGGAATACTGTGCATTCACTTTGGATTGATTTTTAATGCCCCCTGGTTTGTAACCAATAAACAATTGCATAAAGATCTGGGCATTGATCATATTTACACATATCTTAAGTTTGTCTCGCAAGGTTTCTACGAGTCAGTGCAGAGAAACCCGCATGAGATTATATCCTGCCTTCTGGACTACGATCATGAAGTCCTTAACAGATACAAGAGGCCTAAGATGATGGCTTTTGCTAAAGAAAGTTATCCATTTTAGGTCTCTTGTGCATCATTACTACTCTTTGTTTTATGTTCTTTTGCCCTTTGGGGCCCACCATTGTGTGGTTTGCTTTTTTTTTTTCAAATTGATGCCAATTAGGCATATTTCCAGATGAAGAAGGTTATAGGTACTATTGTACCTGGTACTTCGTTTTATGATATAACGATCTATGACTACAGATGACATTGAGTCAGAAAATGAACAGTATGCCAATATGCATTGCTATTTGTGTGCTACATTTCACCCCTATCCCCTCACTCCCTCTGAGTGGGGCAATTTCAATGTTGTGCAGTGTATTTTTGTTATTTATAAATAATTTTGTTAAACAAACCCTTGCAGTTTCCATAATGGATTTTAATTCTGATTTGAGTGATTCTGAAGTTTTTATTAGTGAATCAGGAAGTTCATCATAAGCTTCAGAAATATTTTCTGATATTGATGAGGATGAAACTGCCCAATTACTCGAAACAAGAGTTTAGTGTTCATGTTTTCCCATCAGAAACCCGACTACCTCCTCTAAGGTTGCCTTTTACTGCTTTACCTGCAGTACATTAAACTATGAAGGTACTGCTATATTCTTCAGTATTTTTTGAGGCATATTATTGATGTTTCGCTAATAGACTTGATTACTAAGCAAACCAATTTATATCCTGACCAGTGTATAAAATCACCCATTTTGAAAAGTTTTTGGAGAGGTAATGATTGGCAGCCTGTAAAAACCAGTGAAATGCAAATTTTTTTTATTATTGTGCAGGGAATAATAAACCAATGTAAGAATGGTATAAGATTATCCAAATGCCAAGCTAAATAAAATTTGGCCTTTATTTGTTTATTTGAACAAATAGTTCTCATGTTAGCTAATTTTTGAGAGGAGCATTTCTATTGATGAAAGTCTCATGTTTTAAAAGAGTAAACTAGAAGTGTTCCCTAAAAAGAGCAAGATTTGGAATAAAACGTTTCATGCTAAAACAAGCAATAGAAATTAAATGCAAAATGAAATCTCTGTGAGGACCATTAAGTCTTTTCTGGATACTTATGATCCACTATTATACATTGGTTTCCATAAATTAAGGAAAATCCCTATGTTAAGTCGACGGAAAGCTAATGTTAAAAGCTTTATAACTTCTAAGCTTTTTTGTTTCGTTTTGTTTTTTGAAAAATGTGACTGCAGATAAAGATCTTAATCAAATAAATCCATATCTCGATTTTCAACAATATTCATTCAGTATTTAATGAGTTATGGAAGTTTAAATATTTTGCGATAACAATGCCAGCCACAAAAATTGACTTCAGAAGTTAATTAAAACTGAGTAATAAGTATTGTATCAAAGTATTTAATAAAATAAGTTTGTATTTTAGAACTTTGTGTGACGAATTCTTTCACTATTCTTCAGTTTTTTTTATGTTTCTCAAGACTGGCATTGCTGTTGTTAAATATTCGAACTTCCATAACTCATTAAATACTGAACAAATATTGTTGAAAATCGAGATACTGATTTATATGATTGAGATCTCTATCTGCAATCACATTTTTCAAGACAAAAAAAATTTATTTTAGAAGTTGTAGAGCTTTGACGTTAGCTTTCCCATTGAATTCCCATAGGAATTTTCCCTAATTTATGGAAACCAGTATATATACAGGAAAGGGGACAGTTTTGAATGAAGACAATAAAAATCTACCAATGTCATCCCAGATTGTCTTAGCATTATTTGAAACCCCTTCTAGGTAAAAGTTATTGTGTGACAGACTACTACTATACCTCTCTAGAGCTGGCTAATATACTGGATGCTAATAGAACCGATACATATGGGGCATTCAGAATTACAAGAGGTTCCAAATGACCTAAAAAAAGAAGTTGGAAATAAAGGGAATTTATTGCTTTTCAGAGAGAAAAATTGATGGTAATGAAATGGTACGACAAGTAGGTTGTTACAGTACATTCTACAATACATAACACGGAATTTGTTGAGCTGAATAGAAGGGAAAAGGTGATACAAATGCTGAAGCTTGTTATAGTGTACAATGATACAATGGGTACAGTAGATCAGCCCTTGACCTACTATCCTATTATAAAAAAAGAGAGAGAAAGAAATATTGTAAAAAAAATTTCATTTGTTAGACCAGGCCATTTGGGACTCATTTGTGTTGTACAGGAAGAAAGGTGGAATGACAAGTAATCTTATTTTAGAATGGAACTATTTTAACATGTAATTGAGAAGTATCACACAGAGAACATGAGATCTAAAGGTGGAAGGCTTCAGCAGAACCACATCTTTTGCATCTGACAAGCCAACACTTTCCTGAGTACATTCCACCAACAGAGAAGAAAAAGCAAGTTAGGCAATGTGCAGTTTGTTGTGCCAAAAGGGATGAAAAGAGTAAAAAAATGGGGAAAGAAACTAGGTTCTATTGCCAAAAGTGTGATTCTGTGTGTGGTAACATGTTTCAAAACATATTACACAATGTAAAAATTTTAGTACATTAAAATTTTCTGTAAACAAATATTAAAAACTATTTTTTTTCTCATTTAAAAAAACAACAAACAAATGAGATAATGGTTTTGCTTTGTCATTTGTCTGTCCATCTGTAGACATCAAACTTTTTTGTTTATAGAGATAAATTAAGATTTCTTTTTGTGTTGAATATGTATTGGTGAAATATGATTTGCACTTTCTGAATCTCCCTAAAACTATCACCCTCAAATAGTGGAAAAAGCTGAAAATCTCAAAATTTCAAACGAATATTGCAAATGACATACATAGTTAAGCTGAAATTTTGGAGGTCATGAAGTTCCCATTTCCCAATAATGAGTTGGCCCCTTAGATCCAAGGGGTGAATAAACACTTTTTTTTTTGTTTCAGCAGATAATTGTTTTTAGAGATAAATGAAAAATTATTTTTTTTGGTTAGATAGGAATTGATGAAACATTATGATTTGCAATTTTGAAATCTTCCAAGAACTATAAATGCACCCTCTAATGGTGGAAAAATTTGAAATTTCCAAAATTTTAAATGAATATTACAAACAATATAGTTAAGCTAGAAATTTGGAATTTTGGTGGTGGAATGTGAATGCCATAAGTTTTCACTGGCAACAATGAATTGACCCCTTGGACCCAGGTTAGAGGGGAAAACACAACCTCTTTTGTTTAAAAAAACAATTGCTCGTTTATAGATAAATAAAAATTTTTTTTAGGTTGGATAGGTATTGCTGAAATATTACAGTTTGAACTTTCCAAATCTCCCAAAAGCTATAAATGTGCAAACAGTGGAAAAGTTAAATTCCAAACTTATAAATAGAATATTGCATGACATATTTAAACTAGAATTTTTAAATTTTTATGGTGGAATTTGAAGGTTAGGAAGTTTTCAGTGGTAACAGTAAGTTGATCCCTTATTCCCAGGAAGTAGTGAAAATGCAACTTTTTTTTTTTACCTTTTCAACAGATAATTGTTTGTTTTTAGAGATAAATTAAAAATTCCTTTTGGGTTGGAAAAGTATTAATGAATTATAATAATGTGCACCTTTCGAATATTCTGAAAGCTATAACTGAATCCTCTCAAGGTAAAAATTTTATACAAATATTGTAAATGATGTCTTTATGTTAGAAATTTGAAATTTTGGTAGTGGATTGTGAAGGCTACCAAGTTTCCATTGGCAACAATGGCATGACCTTACTCCCAGGGGTGGTGGAAAATACAATTCCTTTTTTTAAAGTGATAACTGAAAAATGCTTTTTTAGTTCGATTGGTACTAATGAAGTATAATTCGTATTTTTCAAATAATTAGGTAGTTTTAATTTTTATCATTAGAGATAACTAAATATGGAAATGGCAAAACAAATTTTTCAAATGATCTGTATATGATAGAAATTTGAAATTTCAATGGCAACTCTTCGAGATATTCCATTGATAGCAATAATCTACCCACTTTTCTCAGAGAGGTTCAGAGAGGAAGAACTTTTAGGGTCAGAACTTTTTAAATTTAAGAAATAAAAGGCAAATACTTTTTTTATGTTGTATAATTACTAATAAAATATTATTTGCATTTTCCCCATCATCCACTAGCTCAAATTTAAACTTTTAAGGAGTGAAAAAGTAGGTAACAAAAAAAACTTCATTCTCTTTGAAAACGAGATTCCAATATGTGCCAGAGATGATATACATTCTTCTAGTTTCTGAACATTTTAATTTTAACCTGTATGTTACATTCAATAAAACACAGAAGTCTTACTTTTAAAAAGTGTAGACACTACATTTATATATCTGAACAAAAAAAAAATTAAACCCTATAAAAATTATTTTAAACCTTAAAGTTATTTTTTATTTTAATCAATAAAGAAAGCTTTTAAACGATAATATCCTTGCTCTGAACAGGTTTTAAGTTTACTCCTAAAAACTTTTTAATATGCAAATAGTTTGAAGGATAAACTTCAAAATTTTACTGCTCAACGACAGTGATTTTAATAATAATTCATTTTAATAAAAATAAAAATAAATACCCCCTCAAGCAGCTGCTTGCCACAGAGGTCTGACAGGAGCCTGTCAGTTTATATGCCACAGTAGGATATCTGAGAGGATGGCAGGACCTCAGCAGAAAAACGACACACACATCCATGCCTAATTCCGGGGCTCGAACCCAGGTCCCTTAGATCAGTAGCCAAGCGTGCTAACCACTCGGCTTTTACTAGCCATAAAAATCAGATAATAAATATAAAATAAAAAAAAACTGACATTTTCTGCAGAAAAAAATTTCAAAACCTATCAGGCAATTGATTCAAGTCACGAGAAATTCATTTTTTTAAAACGAGGTATTTGGAAACATACATTTCATTAAATTTTAAAACCACGAGATTGAGCCTTTTCCTTCCATTATGGCAATGAAATTTTACAAAGTAATTTTAACAGTATTGGTGAAAACTCTTCAGGAGGACCATAGCACCTCATGGAATTGGTACAATTAGCAGTTAGAGGATTGGATTGTTACCTCTGAGCGGCACTTTTTTGCACACCATGGACTAAATGGCCAGGTCACATGGACCCCGAAGGCTCAGAGAAGGTTGGGGGAGGGGACCCACTGGAACAGCTGTTGGGAGACAGTTGGTAGCCTCCCGTCAAGGCCATCCGGCGTGTTCTTTAACGTGCACAGGGTATGGCTCTCCCGCACACGGGGCCACGGCTTAACGTCCCATCCGACGGACGGCGGCCTTTTCAAGCCCATCGGTGTCCCCTACTGACCATGGGCAGGGCGGGGAAATTTTGTGGAGATAAATCTCAACGCTGACCCAGCTGGGACTCGAACCTGGGAACTACAGATTACGAGCCTGGCGCGCTACCGACTGAGCCACCCCTGCCCCATAGCAGTTAGAGAAAATAGATTGAGAGAAAATAAACTTAATACAAGTTTGATAGTCCTCACAGAGATTTCATTTTACACTTAATTTCTATTGCTTCTTTAAGCATTATTTGGTTTCTAATGCATCCCTATATTTGTTTTTGCAATTCACAAAAGGAGTGAGAGTCTTGGTCCAATGTATTCCACAATTAACATTTAAAAATTTTTTTTGTCAGGATATACTTAAAAACTAGTTGAATATTTCTTGGTATTTTTCAATTATATTGTTTGTGAAAGGAACATCATTCAAAGTCACATCTGTTCATATGCAAGAAAAACCCTATGAAGTCTCAAAAACATTCTCTAATGTTATATATAGATTTTGCATTATTTACATTGCTTGCTTTTGCCTTTTTTAATTCATTTTTTCATGATCTTCCAAACAGCTCATTGACTTTATTGTAATACCCTTAACTATTAATGCATTCAATTTAACAACTTGGAGCTGTTCTAATCCTATTTATTATAATTTTTTCAGTAGAAATGTGTTTAAAAATGCTTTGACATAAGTTTTATATATATGTTACAAGCTAAAGTTTTAAGAAGGGAATCACAACGACTAGTTAAGACTCTGTTAAACTATATTTACCTATTCACATATTATATTTTCATGTGAAAGATGACTGATGATCAGTACACACTATTTTATCACTGAAGCATTTGCTTTAAATGTCATAAAAAATACCATTTGAACAATTTTACATCAAGTTTTAATATTTCCCCTCAAGTTTCAATAAGGGTATTACTTCAGACATGGTTCCCTTTCTTTCAGGAAAGTTAGCAGCACATAACATTTATGTTCCAATAGATTAGTGGTAATTTTAAAGCCTAAATTAGTATGCAGATCATAGGTGTAGAAAGCAACAAAGTAGTAGGGCACAATTATATATATATTACATATAAAATGTATGGTTTCATAGGAAGAATAGTGTAAATTGGGGGACTGGTTATCTCTCTACTGGTGCATATATACACAAATACCATATTGAATCAAGTTATTTTGAGGAATCAATGAGTGAAAAGCAAGAGCAAGTTGCCTTTAATAGGAGCAGAGTGGTGAAAAGTGACAAAATTTATTATTAAATTATTAATTCATTGTGAAAAAAGAACCATACAATTCTGAAGCCAGTGATCGATTAATGCAGTTGATCTCAATAACATTCTGGCAACCTTCCACCATTTCTTTTTAGTGCACTTTTTATGCACAATTTACAAAACTACACCCATAGGAAAAAATTTTAATATATATATAAATTTGAGAAAAAACAACTAAAGCACTATACTTCATAAATGCAATCTAATTTTAAATTCAAATAAAGAAGTTTAGTAATATTTGGTATTTATAAGCACATTGTCCACATTGAATTCCATTTCAAATCATGCTTAATTTTTTTTGAAGTCAGGCATTACGAACATTAAAAATAATTTTGATTAATCTTTTCTTTGTAGATTAAACATATCTAGTACAAAGACCACATCCAATAGCTATTTTTTTTACTAATCCATGATCATAGGTTCCATGTCATATAAGTGTTATGCATACACTAATTATAGAACATCTTTTCAGAAGAACCAAGCCTACTATCAAGAGAAAATAATCATTGTAGGAAATGAATGAAAATGATTGTCATTTATTTATTTTGTGGCATTTAAGTAAAATTAATGAGGCACATATTTGCATATGATTTTCAATTCCAAGTTTTTATTATTAACATTATGAATAAATAGAATTATAAAAAAGAGTGGAATTTAACTGTTGAAGACAAAAGAAAAAATAATCTTGAGAAATTACCAAATTTGTCTTAAATATATTCCTTTTTTGAGAAAGGACAGCTCTTCAAGAATTATGTTTTAACATTTCGCAACTGATTGTTGTACTAATGATCAAAAGTTGTTTTTACACACAAAAAAATAATGTAATGCTTTTTTTTAATCCAATCTCGGAATCTTACAAAATTAATAGTAAAAAAAGAATTCTAATACTGATTAGCTAATATAGAATTAAAAGATTCCAAATGTCTAAATTGACATAAAAGACTACTATCATTCACTCAATAAAGAAAATTATGAAACATTATAAAACACGGGAGCAAAAATAATTATATGCAACTTGAATTAATAAATTACAGTGTGCCCCTGTATTACACATTTTGGTTAGGAATTTTACCTTTATGGAAATTTGGCATAAATATTACTTTTAAAACATACGAACAACAAGAAATTCTGCTCAAATTATTGTTTTTAAAGAAATTCGAATCACATATCACTAGAACTGAGGAAGATGCTGATTTACAAGGTATAAAACAGATGTCAGTTCAGTACTGAGCCTCCCATTTCCTCGCTATAATATTCTTCTCCTATTAAGATCAACCACCACTTAAAATTTCTGGTGAGTAAAACTTAAATTTTTAAAGTTTTATGTTTGTATATCTACCATTCTTTCTGATGGATAAAAAAAACGTGTTTTTATTATAACTATGAACCAAAAATTTCTGTAAGATGCATCTCTACTGGTAACATAGGAGAAAATGGAAAAATAGGGTTCACATTACAGGTTTTCATGCTTATGCACATTTCAAGAACATACCCCCTACATAACACAGGGGTTGCTGTAAAGGAATCCGATAATACAAATCATTTCTCCTTAGCAGTCATCATTAGAATAGGTTAACTACTTTAAAATAACATTTAATTCTAATAAACCAGGAGAAAGAAACTGAGACAAATAATAAATATAATTTAAAAAATGAGGTAAACAAATTTTACACTCTAAAATTTGAACTTATTTAGATATGCAGAGGGACTATTTATATAAGTACTCAAATGGAATCTGAATTTTACCTCATTATTTTTCTTATGTCAATCACTTAGTTTTCCATTATTTAAGAGTAGAAATAGCTCACTCATAAAAAGGAAACTACTTCATTATACTGGAAATTTGCAATATAAACATCAGAGAACTATTTAAGCTACTACATTAAGACAGTATGTTGCAAACACTTAATACCCATTCTTTAAGCATACATAAATTTTAGTATTTAAAACCAATAAAGTGCTATTCAAAGTGATTTGACTGTTATGGTTATTACTTTAATAATCAAAATAACGCATATAGGAGTCCCTGAAACTACAGACAACAGTACAAATAAGATAACTTCCAATGTGTCATGTAGCATCATCATTACTTTAACTTTTATTAGCATGAATTAGTTGATAACACTATTGAATTTGTAAATAAACTTTAATACTATATTATGTATGAGTAATGCTTGGACAGAATTGAAAGCTTATGCCATAATGTTTTAGACTGTGTATTGCTATAATGAGTCTTGTATAAAAATAGTAGGTAATCATCATTATTGGTTTGCTGTAAACTGCAATTCAGCAAGCTAAGTAATAGTAAGTTTGTGCATGGTCTGGGCTCTTTTTGTTCATGGTCTGGGCAAAGAGTTTAATAGTGACTAATCCTAATAGAAATTGCTTATTTGAACAGGCAAAAAGCTGATACTTAAAAGTGAAAGTTGATTGTTCTTTCAATCCATAATGGCAAGATCAGTGAGTAATTGCTTTTAATTAAAAGTACTTTGATTATCACTGATGTAAAGGTTGCAATGAAAAATGCATTTTGCATTGAGTTGGGTTGTTTTACCTGTGAGCGGCACTTTTTTTGCACACAATGGGTTAAATGTCCAGGTCACAAAGACCCAAAGGGCTCAGAGAAGGTTGGGGGAGGGGGCATTTTGCATTGATATTATGAAGTTGTTTATTACTAATCATAAGTTCCAAATACTTGTATATCAGAAAAATTTTGTTTCACTGTTTAATTCTAAATGTCAGAAACTATATTAATCACTACAGTGGCAGAGATATTGAAATACCATTCTAATTTTCATGACTTCAAAACATTACTATTACATATTAGACCAACAAAATCCTTTGCTGCTTAATAAAATGATTTGTAAGAAATACTTGGAATGTAATAAGAATAAAAGCTATTAATTTGAAATAAAAATGAGAATGGGGATAAAAAGAGTAACACTTGTGACAGAAATAAATAAAATATTGAATAAAGATTAATTCAGAATAGAGAAAAAGAAGTGGAATTTTCTGTTTGATATTCATAGGTATTGTTTGTCCATGAAAGTAATAATTTATGCTTTCAACTAAAATTCAGAGCTCGAACAGTAGAAAATTAATGTTTCCCAACTTCCATAGTTTTCAAGCTTAAAAACAACTGTAGGCATAAATGTATTAAATTTACACTGCAACAGTTACATCAATATGAATGACAACTCGTAATTTGAAAGGAAGTTAAAATAATTCTTAAATTATCAATTCTCTTTTTAAATGTTACAACGCATTGTTAGGATAGTCTACAACAAGTTTTATAGGCACACTTAAAAATGAAAAGGATACATGATCACACGCCTTTATTTGAAAGAGAAATTAATATTCTTAGCTCAGTGGGTTTCTAGTATGAAGCTTCTATTAAACATTTAGAACTGTGTTTCTCAACCATTATTTTAAAGTTCATAGGTGTTACATAAAATATTCTCTCCAACTAAAAAAAGCTTTAAATTTCATTAATATTTTATTTCATAAAAGTTATTTAAAATAACTTATATCTTTACATAAAAGTTATTTAAAACAGCTCATATCTAGTACAAAAGCCTACAGTTGATTACATGTTAGAGCAACATATGCCAACCACTCAAATTTTACAGTATTTATTGTGTTCTGCCAATGAAAAAAGGTTGAAATTACTGGTTTAGAACATTGGGAATTTCTTGATGCAAAATATTTGCAGTTTTTGAATTACATTCTCTTTACTAAGCAGAGCCAGTTATTTTAATGGAACACTGATATTTCAATCCAAGTCTCATAAAAGTGAAAATTTCCAAAATTGGAATACATGTCTTCTAAATGCTGGCAGCTTTTTTTGGGAGCTCTGGCAATCTGCTCAGAAATACAGTGCCTTTAACTTTTATCATGATTCCATGAACTTAAATTCACTATTGTCTTTCACAAGTATTAACTGATATTGATAAGGAGATGTAGAATATTTTCATTCCCTCATATTAATACAAGCCTTGTAAATGCAATAGTAAATGGAGATTCTTTGTATCTGTTTCGATTATGTGTACTTATATGTTGTACAAATGTAGCGAACTTTGAAATTTCATAAAGATAACAATGGGAGTCATCCAGACTATGTTGCTTACAGTATTGACTTAGCACATGGAAATCATCCACGTTCTGTCAGGGAATCCAGTGGAGTCCCAAGGAACAAAAATGAATCAATAAATTCAATTAGGCCAAATTTAATGCATAGATATTTTTCTATAGTTTGTGGAATATATGAAATTTTCCTCTTATTGCTAAATTTTTAAGATATACAAAAATTTATTTCATATTACTTTCCTAGGTGTACAGGAAAAACTTAATACAGTTAGAAGTTATTAAATATTAACATTCCAGACTGTGTAACAAAGGTTTGTTATATTATCTTCAGTGTAAAATGTTAATGCAGAGAATAAAAGACATTATAACATATATTTCACATTATAACATTTTAGTTAACTAATGTTAAATTGCATTACATTGAGTGTTTTTCAAATACTGTCAGAAATGTAACATAAAAAAATAATAGAATTTAAAGCTGGGGTGCATTTTTTCTAGCAGACACAATCTCAATTATTTTAACAAGCTGAAGATGGTTTATAAAAATACCCAAGAATGATGGTCTCATATTTGATATGAGACTATAACAAAACTAAAAATGCATTTAGTGTTAATGAAAAATGTGTTGATATATTTGATAAATGAGCAACTATGTATCTTAAAGGTCATATATTAAAAGCTTGAAGAGATGAGTGAGTATTCAATCCTGAAGTTTATAATTAACGCACAATTTTGTAAATTGTCAAAAGAAAATGGCACTTGCTCCTCTCATTAACTGAGAAGTGAAATGGAAAAAACACGCAATGGTTATTAAGATCTGAATTTCAAAAACTATAGCTTAGACCATTTGATGTAAATACTCAGGGCAAAGCCATAACTATACAATCTTAACTGTTTATATCCTTACTACAGATGTCTTCTTTTTGCAATACTTGTATTTCAGACAGATCATCATACAAAAGTAATGTGGTAATCTGAAATTCACTTAGTTCTTTTTTAAAGAGCTTCTACATTAACATGTTCTTTTCTTTATTTTGAATTTTCTTCAAATTTTGGATACTTAATATAATTTAATCAATTCATTTTCAATGCTAATTTTTTTTACAAAACCTACAAAAAACAAAGGAAGAATTAAGATTAAAACACATTACACACATTATTAACTACTATTTTCCTGTGTCTTAGTTGCCACGAAGTTTATATCACATTGTGTTCAACTAGACAACTATCAAAGATGGAGTTACAAATTTCTGTTCCTGTTTTTTTTTTAAGAAATATTTATTACTGGGAAAAGAATTTGCTTATATAACTTAACAAAAATATTTTTGAATAATTTTAATATTACTCCAAGGTTAGAATTTTACCTCAGGCAAGTAAAATTGCTAACCTTTGGAATAATATCTGTATACAAGAACCCCAGTCCCAAGAAGTAAAACTAAACCTAAAGAAATGCGTTTTATTAATGACCTGCGGCGTGCCCATATTTCAGACTCCCTTTGCTTCTGTTTAATTTTCTGTACTATTGCAGCAGTCTTCTCCAATCTTTCTTTTCTTTTACGATTTCTCAGCTCTGTAGCACTGTAAATCAGAAGGAAAAATTGATTTTTCAAGGAATAAATAGTTATGCTACATAAAAGTTCACATTTTGACTCATGTATCTACTAAAACAGCCTTACAGACAGCTACTATATGGAACAAAATTGATTAGAGGCAGAAAACACAGTAAGGTCATTCTTCAATTAGCAGCAAAATTTATCAAATTCTTCTTTTTTGAGGAAGCAGGACACAATATTGGAGGGGAGGGGGATAGGACATAGAAACCTACTCCTAGCTGACACAGGATTGGGGGGTTGTTTTACATCTGAGTAGCACTTTTTCTTTGCTTATAATGTGATGAATGGCCAGATCATAAGGACCTCAAGAACTTAGAGAAGGTCAGGGAAGTGGATCTACAGGACAGCTATTAGGAGACAGGTAAAAGCTTCCCATCAATGCCATCCAGCATGTACTTTAAACACACGGATATGGCTCTGCTAGCTAGCTCTCTAGCTACTATTCCAGTTAATTACTGCAATAGGTAATAAAGAAAAAAATGTTATTTTGCTTGGGATTGTCAAATTATTTCACAAGCTGGTATTTTTTCTATCTGCAAATCTATACCAGTAGTTTCTATAAGAACCCTTACTATTAGGTATTTATACTTGAACTCTTACTTGAGCTAGTTGGTCGTCGCCAATCCTACACTGTAGTAATGTGTATCAGGCAGGTCAGTTTCCAGTTCTTGAAAATGTGGTGCTTGAAGTTCCTACCAACATGGGCGACGTCAGCTTTTAGCAGTGGAGGAATGGGTTTTTGGCCCTACCTCTCTCAATATGCCTAGTTTCTTTTAAAATCTCCTAATAATTTTCTCTATGCAAGGTAATGAAATGTGAGGACATTGCATAGAGATTATTCTAGACATACTCACACAGGAATTCCAACATTATAACCTATATATTCTGCACTTGCAAGAAACCAGGTGGACAGGTAAAGGCAAGATATTTAAAAATAATTTTAAATTTCTCTTTTCAGGGAGGGAGAATGGAAAGCATTTCAAAGGTGTAGGTTTGCTTCTCAGCAGACACACCAGTGATGATCTTCTAGAATATGACTGCATTAATGAAAGATTTCTTACAGCTAAATTTAAAACAAAACTAAAGACTTGAATGTCATTTGTTGTTACACTCCCACAGAGGACTCTGATGAGAATGAGAAGGATAAGTTTTAAAATTACATTGAAGTCTAATTCTCTATGACACTGTTAAATGTTTTTAAGCACTTCAACAAATGTTCTATGCTATCAGGTATCAAAAGTTATTAAGGAGAGATTTACGTACCATATCACACAGGATGGGTAGTAATGGAAACTTCTGGGATGCTACTACCCATCCTCTGCAGTATGGTACATAAATCTCTCCTTAATAATTTTTGATACTTGATAGCATAGAACATTTGTTGAAGAGCTTGAAAACATTTAACAGTGTCAGAGAATTAAAGACTTCAATTTTTTAATTACTGCACTGTGAACTTCTCCTACGATAAGTTTTACAGATAACTTCAGGATATTTTGAATTCTGTCAAGGAGATATTTCTCTTGTGCTAGGTGACTTGAATGCTAAAGTTGGCACTGACTCTGACCTTTGGGCAGGATTTTATGTCTCTTTGGCATTGGTAGTTCCAATAGCAATGGGAAACATCTAAAGATAAGCAAACTTAATGGTTTGAGAATAACTAACATGTACTACAAACATTGGGACATTTATAAATACACATGGGTTACACCTGATGAGTTGCACATGAATATGGTAATTATCGTATTTTTCTGTGTACAAGACGATACTTTTTTCTGAAATTTTTAGACCAAAAATTAGGGGTCATCTTATACATGGGGTAACTGGTTGAGAGACCCTGCGGTTGCCATGGCGAAACTGCTGGTACCTTGTCTCCGCGAACAGGCTTCCGCCAATCGCTAGCCTTTTTTAACTCTGTCGATTGATGCCATTAATGGCTGATTCTTAAAAATATTACTTAATTACTAAATATACTTTGAATATTTAAAAAAAATATCAAATGTGTTCTATGTTTAAAATAATGATTTCTTAATTTTGGGTTCAAAAAAAAGTAGGGTTTGTCATACATGGAAAAATACAGTACATTTTAATTAATAACAAATGGGCTAATTTAATCCTTTATATGCAAATACAAATTTATTTTACAGAGACATAAGAATAAGGCCCTGTTATCATAAAAGAAAGAGAATGAAAAATTACCTTTCTTGTTCTACAGTGTTGACAATCCCAGAAGAGCGCTCTTGATTTGACAAAAAGGAATCTTTACAGATTCTGTTTTCACTACTTGCATCAGAATGATGCACCAAATCTTGGCCTATTGTGGTATTCATTGGTTCTCCCACTGCTCCAGAGTTACAAATGTTATTTGAACTAGTAGAAACTTGTGTAGCATTGTTTTTAACTCGCTCATTATTTGAATATTTATTATTGGAATTTTCTATTGAATTGTTCACTATATTTTCAGAACAATTTGGTTCACCTTGGGAATTTAAATACGAGATTAATTCTGCAGATGTTGGTGAAATATCTTCTGATCGTCGAACTGTACGTGGAGGAAGAGGAGGAGGAGGTTCCGTATCTCCACTACTATCATTCATAGATTTTGAAACTCCTTCTTCTGAGCCTTCTGAATTAACTAGTTCTATCGTTTCTTCTTCAGAGTGTTCTGCATTAGAATTTTCACTCTCTTCGAGATTATCTTCATGCATTGTATTTTGAAGCTTTTCTGGCTGAAATTCATAATAAAAAACTATCAATAACAGCAACAAATTAACAAATAGCAAGCAGCTGCTTGAGGGGTAAATTTATTTTTTTAAAATAATGTTAAAAAACACATACAAAATATTTGAATACTAAAAATAGCTACCTACAAGGGAAATACTGCAGCCTACAACACTACCAGAAAATATTTCAGAATAATTAGTGCATATACAGCTATTACTATCTATTGTTATAAAATTGAAAAAAAGTTTAAAAGGTGTAACATAGGGAAAAAAACAATCACATAGAACTATACAAACAACAGAGAAAAGGAAGGAATAAGGTAGTACAATTGCCAACTAGATTTAAGACCCACATAACATTAAAATTCATACATCTAACTGGTATAGATACAACAGTTGGAAAAAAAAATAACCCTTAAGTGCAGAAGGAAATCTTAAAAAATTTAGTCAAATACAAACACAAGGCAATTAAATGAACACAGATTCAAAATCAACAAAGACAATAAGAAAATGGAGACCTTCCTAGTAACAAACTGGTTTTTAAGCTGCACTTTCCTATGTGCATTTACACAATTGGCTTGCAGTGTGAATGCATATTTTTTGCATATTCCACATTTTTCTAAAATTCATTTGATAAATGAAGCTCAGGTCTTTATTAAAAGCGTAATAATGATACTATTATTTCACTGACATTTCGTGCTTTCATGGTGTTATATCAGATAACCACTGAACATTTTTTTGTATGGAATTAAAAACTATGATCCAGAAAAGTTTAAAATTCAATATTATTTAGTTCTCTACTTTTCAAAGCAATTATCACAAATACCCAAAACAAAAGAAATATTTCCATCCAGATATAGGAAAATAATATTTTGCAAGGTTTAATTTTTGGTGTACATAATATATATACAGGGTTCATAGGAAAAATAACTGAATCACCCAAATAATTGATGAATGGAGAATGCTATGACTGAAAGAGTAATGGATGTGATAGGAAAAGAATTCTGCCCAAACAAACTGACTTAACTCACAAATTATGAAAAATAGTGAATTCCATAGTAGAGCAACATCAAAATAGGAGGTAAAAACATATTTGTACGTACAAAAATGATCATATCTAACACTATATAGTGATTTTTCAAGTCTCGGAAACAAGCAGTGCAGGGATCATAGGCATTATGTGCAGACATCAAATATCATGCTCCATAACCATGATCACACACTCATTGTCACATAGCAGGAAAGTCAGTGAAGTGTACACATGTCAATAGATTGAAGATAATTGTCCAACCAATGTAGTCTCTCACATGACTGTACATATACATATCATCATCATCATCATCCTCAAGCAGCCATGGGCTATGGAGGTCCAACCAGACCGTGCAGTTTAATTCTCCAAGCATATCTGTCCTGAGCTACATCTGCTGCATCCGGCCACTGTACACCAATTCTAACAAGGTCCTGTTTGACATTGTCTGCCCACCGGATCCTAGGTCTCCCCCTCCTTCTGAGGCCTCTAGGCACACTGTTCATAACCCTATTCGCCAATCTATAATTATCCATACGGGCAACATGGCCAAACCAGCGGAGTCTCTCTCTGCACAATATGCTGCTTAAAGGAGGTTGCAGACTCCTTTGCCTAACCTCATCATTAGTTACAAAGTTAAACCACCTAATACCCAAGATACTGCGTAAGCATCTAGAATCAAAAGCATCTAGTTTCCTGTTATCTTGCTTACACAGCATCCAAGTTTCACTACCATAACTAACCCTAGAAAGAACCAAACTCTTATACAGTCTAATTTTAGTCTTTAGGTGTATACGCCTATTTCTCCACAATCTCCATAGATTCTTAAAAGTCCCGGCAGCAATACCTATTTGTCTGTTAATCTCATGCCGCACATCACCAGTATCAGTTACGCAGCTCCCAAGATAATTAAACTGTGACACCTGCTCAAGACTGCAACCATTCAGATTAACTGAATCACAACCTGCCTGACCAATTTTCATCACTTTAGTTTTCTCTCTGTTTATAATCAAACCTACTCTACTACCAGTCTCATCAACAGTTCGAATGAAAGAGTTCATCTCATCAACATCATTTGCCAAAAGGGCTAAATCATCAGCATAATCTAAATCAGAAATTTTCGTATCTCCAGCCCATTTAAGGCCAAAAGCTTTCCCTTGAAGTGAATTTCGCATAACATAATCAACAACCAAACTAAAGAGAAAAGGAGACAAAATGCACCCCTGTCGAACACCAGAAGTAATGCTAAACCAATTGCTACAAGACTTACCAACTCTCACACATGACTCAGTGTTATTATAGAGAGCTTTCATTATGTTAACTAACTTGTCTGGTACACCATATGATCTCACAATCAACCACAAATTATGACGATCAACAGAGTCGAAAGCCTTTTTGAAATCAACAAAGCTAGCAACCAAAGGTTTCTGAAACTCTAAACATTTCTCAAGAATCTGCCTAAGTGAAAATATCTGATCTACACATCCCCTACCACTTCTGAATCCACATTGCTCATCACGCAATTGCCTGTCAACCAGATTCTTAATTCTATTAAGCACAATCATGGAAAGAACTTTACCTGGAACGGAGAGTAGGCTGATACCCCTATAGTTATCACAAGAACTGCGATCACCTTTTTTGAAAATAGGGATAATAATAGCTCTGGTAAAATCTTTAGGAACCATGCCTTTATCATAAAAGTTATTCAAAATTTCAGTCATCCAAATGGTAACTGAAACATTCCCAGCTCTAAGCATTTCCGTAGTAATTTCATCCACCCCTGGAGATTTATGAAGTTTAAGTTTAGAAATAGCCAAACTAACTTCAGATTGTGTTATAGGGCCAACATTAAAGCCAACAATGCATCTATCATCATTGCAAACAATGGGAGTAGAACTAACCACATTGTTTAGAACATCACTGAAATGCTCAGCCCACCTAGCCATGACAGAATCCTCACCTTCTATAACCTTGCCTTGTTTATCCTTCAATCCCTGTATACCTGTTCGTTTTCTACCACACAAAACATTAACTATCTGGTACAGCTCTCTGCTGTTGTGCTGTCTAACTGCTTCCTCAGCTTTGTCAGCAAGGCCATCAAGCCAAAGATTCTTATCAGTAGCTAACTGATCCTTTACACGTTTATTAAGTTCTTTGTAATGCTTTCTATTAGGACTAGTAGGGTACTGATTAAGGACATTCCTGCAGTTCCTTCTTTCTGAAATAAGCTCAAGTGCCTTATCACTTAAATAATTCTGCCTCCTCTGCTCCTTTTTCCCTAAAAGAGTACTGTTAGTTTCCAAAAAAGCCTGTTTAAAATGGCCCCATTCTTCCTCAACTTCAGTATTAAGCAAACCATGACTGTCATAATGACTAAGTAACCTATCATGGTAAGCTTTAGCTATAACTGGGTCTTTCAGAGCTTCAGTATTAAAGGTAAATTTTTTAACCCTAGCACAACACTTTTTAAGTTTAAGTTGCAAGACACTTTTAACAAGGTAATGGTCAGATCCAATTTCAGCTCCCCTATATGCCCTGGTATTTCTAACAGAACTAGCCCATTTGCTGTTAATTAATATACAATCAATAATATTCTTATGCAGCCCATCAGGTGAAACCCATGTGTATTCATGTATGTCGCGGTGTTTGTAATGTGTATTAGTTATTCTGAAACCATTTAGTTTACTTACCTGTAGGAGACGTTGCCCATTGCCATTGCAGCTACCAATACCAAAAGGGCCTATTACTCCTCCCCAAAGGTCAGAGTCGGTACCAACTTTGGCATTGAAGTCACCAAGAACAAGGGTAATATCTCCTTTCTTGACAGAATTCAAAATATCCTGAAGTTGTCTGTAAAACCTATCCTTCTCATCCTCATCAGAATCCTCAGTGGGGGCATAACAGCAGATAACATTCAAGTCTTTAATGCTTGTCTGAAATTTTGCTGTAAGAAACCTTTCATTAATGCACTCATATCCTAGAAGAGCATCACTAGCATGTCTGCTGAGCAGCAGACCCACGCCTTGGTGATGCTTTCCATCCTCCCTCCCTGTAAAGAGAAATTTAAAGTTATTTTTAAGTATCTCACCTTTACCTGTCCATCTGGTCTCTTGCAAGCCTAGAATATCTAGGTTATAGCGCTGGAATTCCTGCATGAGGACATCAAGAGAATAATCTCTATGTAATGTCCTCACGTTCCACGTTCCTGCAGAGAGAAAATGATTAGTAGGATTTTTAAAGAAATTAGGTTTATTGAGATTGGTAGGGCCAACAATATCAAACAGCCCCCTGATCGCAGGCATGGGGCAAAGACCTGTTCCTCCTCCGCTAAAGGCTGAAGTCACCGATGCTGGTAGGAACTTCAGGCACCACCTTTTCAAGTGGACTTTTTCAAGAACCATATGGCCTGCCTGAGACACATTACTCCAGTTTAGGCTTGACGATGCCCAACTAGCTAAGTAAGGTTCAGGTACCTGCGATGGCCTCTGATTAGGATTATCCACCAGCTGATATAAGGTATCCCATGCCTCTGTTCACTTAGAGCTGGCAACCCAGAAGCAAACAGAAAACACAGCGGCAGACTCTCCCTCAACAGAGGCCCACCAGTGCAGCAAGTCCAGGATCCATAATCAAGCTCAAATCCATAAACAAGTCCACCAATTAATTATCCAATAAATAAATTCAAAATATTGAAAACAAAAGAGAAAGTTATGAAAAAAATCATCTATTTCACACACCCATGATTACAGGAGGCAAATTCCATTGCAAGAAAGTGCTGAACAATGAAACATGTGTAATGCACCCATAACCTGTCTCAGAGCACATCTGGATACGATACAGAACAGCTCTACCAACAGCAGCTAACATTACAGGAGTCATGTTGCTGTAGACATTGACAACCAACATTGTATATCCTGAAGACTCTCAGTCCCAGTGGTATACACCTTGGATTAGTGATAACTCCTTATGAAGAAGTCCATTAGGGTAAGTCTGGTGATTGAGGAGGCCACTCCACAAGACCAATGTAGTTGATGACCTAGTAATCAAATGTCAGACAGGCAAGCATGTACAGCTCCTGGTTGATAAGACACTGCACCATCATGTTGGTACCATATACAGGGTGATTCAAAACTTATCGTTCAAATTTCGTGGGGAGGTAGGGAATACGTCAGGAAACCGATTTCACATAGGAAAGTATGTCCGCAAATGTACGCATGCGTATGTAGAGGGCGCTGTGTGTACCCAACCAGTGTACAGCTCGCCAGACCACTCCCGCTGTCATCAGCGATCGCTTGGCCACCCAGGTCACCTGATTTATCGCCCATGGATTTCTTTTTGTGGGGGGCCATGAAATACCATGTGTACGAGACCCCCGTCGACAGTGAAATGGACCTGGTTGCACGAATAGTGCCGCCGCAGGCATTGTCCGTGATATGCCAGGCGTCTTTGAAAATGTTCGGCGGTCAATGCAACAGCGCTGTGAATCCTGTGTCAGTGTAAATGGTCGCAATTTTGAGCACCTACTGTGAACCTGTACTTTACCTTGTTGGAATAAAAGTCGCATTTGTTACCACTTAACTGTACTGTTTCCTTGTGTTCACTTTACTTGTCCATTTTGTTCATGTAGATGACGTTTGCGGACATACTTTCCTATGTGAAATCGGTTTCCTGACATATTCCCTACCTCCCCACGAAATTTGAACGATAAGTTTTGAATCACCCTGTATACTGTAACTCCCTCAGGGAAACATAAACCAACCAGTCAGATAATGTATCCTGTAAGGTTGGAGGTACTACTATTCCTATCCCTTTCCATCAATGCACGAGTATAAACTGTAAAATATGGGTGGGTGCCATAATCATACAGGATTTGCCATCCACAGCCTGTTGTGGTACCTCATGCCTCACTAATTTCTGTTGCAATGCAGTGTAAGTGGGTTAGGGCATAGCCCAGAGTACTTTAGCAGCACTTCATATTAGAGATCTGTGTGGCCTTATGATGCCAGTCTCTCAGAGATGACAAACAATGCATCTGATGGTGGATGGACTTGAACCTGCCAGAAAATGCATCATGTTGGGTTGTTTTACCTCTGAGTGGCACTTTTTTACACATAATGGGCTAAATGGTCTGGTCAAAGGGACCATGAAAGCTCAGAGAAGGTTGGAGGAGGGGACCTACTGGAACAGCTGTTAGGAGACATATGGTAGCCTCCCATCAAGGCCATTCAGGGTGTTCTTTAACGTGCACAGGGTATGACTCTCCCACACACAGGGCCATGGCTTAATGTCCCATCCAGCGGACGACGGTCTTTCCAAGCCCATTGGTGTCCCTTACTGACCGTGGGGCAAGGTGGGGTAGGGAGTTTTGCAGAGACAAATTTCAATGCTGACCCAGCTGGGACTCGAACCTGGGAACTATAGATTATGAGACTAGCATGCTATCAACTGAGCCATCCCTGCTCCAAATGCACCATGTATTATCATGCAGCTTCCTGTTCACTTTGTTGACATTTTCCTCCCAGCAACACCATCTCACATTACTGATGAATGGAATATCCCTCCTTAATAGTCTTCAACCAGTTCATTTAGAAGTGTTATCCCATATCGCCACAAACCTTTTCTCTTGCAGCACAAGTGGAATATTGCCACCATTATTTGCACATATATGTCATTATGGAGCAAAACACATTTTTCAATGTGCATGCATTGAATCTACATTTTGAAAAATTGGCGTTTACAGCTTTAGATTCTCTCATTTTGCACATCGATGTGTATTATTTCAATGCTGTTCTACAATTCAGAAATTTATTTGTTTTGTTATCTTTCAGAGATTATTAGTTACAGTTGCTAACTCCTTTATGTTCATCATCAGAGCACTACAGTTGTGTTCATTCAATCATTCCTGTAGATGTCTGTTACTCTTTCAGTCATAGCTCTCTCCATTCATCACTTATTTGGGTGCCATGGGACTTTCTTATAAACCTTGCATAGCATAACATGTAAACTTTATTGTAGATCATATTTAATACACTATTTATTATTTGATAATATATTCTCACCTGAATATGTTTTACAGTATCTAAAGGCACAATTTTGTCAGTCAGTTTCTCAGCTAAAATTTTCTTGGCTCCTTCAATAATTGCCACATAAGAGAAACGTAGCTGATCAGGAGTCTGAATAAGTCCCATGCGATAACGACGCATGTCCAATAGAAGCTCCCGAATGTTTACTGAATTCATATCACCACTTCCATCAATCTGAAATTTAAAAATAAAATAAAAAAAACTTATTTCAACTAGCTTTTCACAGACACACATAAAAACGATTAACAATAACACAAAATATAGATAAAGGCGTTTTATCAGTGGTTTCCAAACTTTCTGCAATAATAATGCCCCCCAACCACCCCCAGCTGTGCAAAGATTTCATTGTGTTCCCTTAGGTATCTTCATGCCTCCTCCAAGATTCAGTAACATGGATTGTCAATAGTTGAGATGTGGCGGGCAGATAAAACAACTCAAAATGTACGTGACAATTTTGCCAACTGTCCAGAACCAACAGCAATTGTTTGTAATTATGAAAGAGATGCAATAACTGAAGAAAGCTTTTAACAGAGCACTCTTGTAGATGCAAAGGTTGCATTCCTAAAAGCAAAACATGAAACCAAACAATCAATCTCTAATATTTGAAGAATTATAATAAATTCAATTTTACCATAAAACTTTCCACCAAAATCCCCACAATGTAGAAGCAATGGCATTATTCTGGCTTGCTTAACACAATTTTAATTAATTGCACTCAATGATCACAATTTATATTTTGTCCTTTCAATTAATATAGAATCTATAATACTGTCACCCATGGTTACAGGAAACTAAATTGTTTGACAAAAATAAGATAACACAAACAAAATGTACTGTAACTTTTTTATTATGCAATGTAATTAAATGAAAATTTGACTGTAAATGAATGCATTACAATATTAAAACAAGAAAATATTGTGTAACAAAACTTTATATGCTCCAAAATATGTATATGACATTAACATGGAGTATGATTCCTTCTGGAGGCTGAAAAGGTTTGATTTATGCTCAATTACAAGGTTGTTCAATAGAACCCTAAGCAATAAATCCAATTCTCTTGCAAATGCTAATTTTATCTTGTGGAGCAACCAAGGAGGTGGCTAATAGTTTGTAATGCATCCCCAAGACATCCCATACATGTTCGATGGGATTTAGGTCTGGTGACCTTGCTAGCCAGGTACATTCATTGGAAATCTTCTGTTTCTAAGTATTTCTGCCAGGCTAACTCTAGGCAGATAGGTACTGTCATCCATAAACAGGAAATCAGTACCAACTGCACCCTTAAAAAGTTGCACACAGGGTTCAAGGATCTCTTCTATCTCTGAGCAGTTACTAAGCCTACATAAAAGACTACCAAACTCCAGACTACCTCCACCATAAGTAGTATCCCTTTCTCTGATATTGTAGGGATGGTATTGCATTCTTCATTCTCTCCAGATTAAATATACAGAATTTGACTGAAGCTAAATTGAGACTTGTCTGAAAAACAGAACATTAGCCCATTGTTCAGGGTCACTTACCAAGTGACTTACTGATGGCACCAGTTTAGATGAACTTTTCAGTATTTAGGGGTTAGTGCAACACAAACTACTGGCAGAGAGGCCACTAGAATTAAGCCTTCACGGAACTGCTCTGCGAGAAATCCTTTCATCTGTGAACGCAAAAATCTTAATACAATTGATACAAAAACCTTGAGAGACAGTTGATGCAAAGTTATCGTACTGCTCAATCTTTAATTAGCAAAAACAACCATACAACATATATGCAACTGGTAATATGCTTTAACATAGATTATTTTTACTTTTACATGGTAAAAGTTTAAATATTAAGTTGTATAAAAGAATGAGTATTTAACATAGTGAAAATGTTGATATCAGAGCTGTATAGCATTGAAGTTTATCTAAGATAACACACTCCTATGTCTTCATACATAATGGTACATTTATAGAGTCTAGTAAACAGTATAATTGTTTGTAATTAAAGTATTATGCTCAGTCTTGCCACTAGAGCCAGATAATGATCCATTCAGGTTGAAGTAACTCTTAAACAACCTTGGCCAACTCTTGTGGTAATAATTCCTGCCTCCTGGAAGCGTTTCCAAAGTATTGATATCACCTTTCTCGGCACATTGAGTTTTCTTGCTATTTCCACCTGCAACTGTCCTACTTCGAGTCTTTCAACGATTTGTCACCACAAGGAATCATTTAAATGATGGCTTTCAATCTTCAATAGAAATAATGAGATTAACCCTCCTTGCAAGCAATAATAGTGAAATGGGATAATCTGGTAGCAATCTGTGTTGTTATAGACATTAGTAATTTGGATATTTAAAATTTGCCTGCAATGTTTATAATGGCATATTTTCACCTTCATGGATGTTGTGAAAATTAAAATATCGATAAAAAAAATGCTCTGATACCTTAAATTTGTCAGTGAGTGTACCTAGTAGTGACCATATTTAGTTCTTCACTTCATAATGATGAGGAAACTTGGGCTATCCCAGAGATAAAACCAGCTGTTATAAAGATTTTATGCTTGGTGTCTGTTGCATCTTCATTAACAGTAAAGCCTAACCACAAACGCATCATAAAACTAAGCCATGAATACACTCCAGGTGCTGCTGCAATTTATTTGAACTTAAAATACCTTCTCTTTCCTATGTATACTGATTCCACAAATACCTAATTCAATGTGAGCAATAAATATTAAACTTCATCCTAATCCACTAAAACTGCTGGCAAAATTAAATAAAAAAAGCAAACATAATTTAAAATAAATTTTACCCAAAAACTTTGCAAGGTTCAACAATGCACTATTATCATATCAGTCAATGATATCAAACTAAAACAAAAGGAATTAATCAGGAATGACTTAACCATTTCTGATATGCAACAAGAAACTAGTTGTTTTATTTTCCTATATAAGGGAGAATTTTATTTTCAAATATATAAATTTTATTCTACATTTCATAAAATCACTTCAAATAATTTAATAGGTACAATCATATTATGATTGGGCTTATTTACATAAAGGGAAATTAAAATTTTAGTAAATAAATTAACTTTAAATCTGATACCTTGTTTATATATTTATGACACTGATTTACTAACTTCAGTCTAGTATATAAAACTTCTATACAAAATTTCAATTTGTAACCAAAGTTACAGGAAAATATTACTTATAGAAAACAAGTTTATGTGCATAGAAAAGTTACCTACAAGAACAAGGCAGGAATCAACAAGGCAGAATGTTCCAGAGCGTCCAATTCCTGCACTGCAGTGAACAACAGCAGGACCCACATTTGGACTAAGGGCACCTGACTCACGGACGGCCAGGAGAAAATTGAGAAATGCAGCAGGTGATTCCGGAACACCAAAATCTGGCCATGTTGTATAATGAAACTGTGAAACAACTTGAGACTGTCCACTCTGAAAAATTAAGTACACACATTAACTATTTTTGGCATGGATGCAAATTGGGTAGTTCCATGAAATTTAACCTAATCTGTTTATGGCACGTTTATATTTGCATTACATTTTTCCATACTAAATAACAAAAACATAAATTGCCCCGCAAAAAGCTGCTTGCCACAGAGGCGTAACAAGGAACCTGCAGTGCAATACACCACGAATAAGATTTGTGAGGAACACAAGACCTCAGCAGAAAGACAAAGCAAAAACATTTCACCACTCAGTGATTAGAATGAACAAAAGCATTTTTTTTCTGGCCAACCATTTATGAACTGCACATCCTCCAAACTGGATGGAATGACCAAAAAATTAATTCTTATGGATTTACGGTACTACTCAAAAAATGTATTCTTCAACTACCAGAGATAATTAGACCATTCAATGGCAATCGTGAAACTTAAAATATTCCCTATCATTTTAAATAAAGTTATATTATGCTCAGACAATTTTCTGAGAAAAACCTAAAGCACATTTTTTCACCTGAGACTATCAATGTTACTCAATTTTGAACAGTTTAATTTCTTATGGTAAAAAAAAAATGGCTTGGCAGTTGGATAAAAAAAAATATTCAGCTTCCAGTTTTAATATAAGGGGTTAAATTAAAAAATCTCAAAATTTGCCTAAACGGAAAAAAAACAAAACATTTTCATACTGTAAACACATATAATTCTCAAGTAACCAGTACACAGGTCGAACCAGACCATGCAATTTAGTTCTCCATATATATATTGAGCTACTGTTTGTTGGATTTGGCAAAGGCAGGCCAATTCTAAAATTATCCTGTTTGATACTGTCCACCCACTTCATTCTAGGTCTTGTTTTTTGAGGACTTTAGACTATTCACTATATTAGCTAATCAAGTTCTGTATGCAGGCGACATGAGCAACCAGCATAGTCTCTCTTTGCACAAGATGATGCTCAAAGGTGGTTGATTACTACTTTGTCTAACCTGATCATTGCTTACATACTCAAATCATCTAATATCCAGAATATGTCTAAATGTCTAGAATCAAAGGCAACAATTTTCCTGTTGTTTTCTTTACAAAGGATATAAGCTTGACTATCATAGCAAATTTAGAAAGAACAAACCATTATACATCCCATTTTAGATACATATGCTTATTTTTCCACAATCTCCAAAAGTAACAGCAATGATGCCTATTCTGTTTATCTTATGTTGCACATTCTTAATATCTGTCACACAATCCTGAGACAATTAAACTGAGAAACTTGCTAAAGACCAATTCAAAGGAACTGGAGCACCACCCAACTGACCAATTTCATTACTTTAGTTTTTTTCTTATTTTTATCACCATATTTATCCTATTATTAGTCTCATCAATAGCTTTAACACTTACAGGTCAGGTTTCCAACTGAACTGTAAGGTTTAGTCTAATTAACCAACTCAGTGGTGGCCATATAATACTTTCCAACTTTCCAACTCAGTGGTGGCCATATTTATTTTAAAGTGTTTGAAAAACTAAAATAAACAACTTTAGAACCTAATCCTGAAGTAACTAATGATTGGAAATATGTCATGTTATATACCAAAAGAAAGAGCATTTAATTGTACTTAATTAAAATGGCAAAAATTTGAAGAAAAATAATGGTTAATTAAATTTTTAAGCATCTTTTAAACGTTGCCAAATTTTACTGTTTTTCAACTTTATCTTTAGTAAATTTTTTTTTAATACATATTTCCCCCCATTTTTCTATATTATTTTATTATTCTAATATAAACAGTTCATAATATTTCCATTAATGCTTAAATATTTCATTTATTCAATCTTTTTCTAAATTTTTAGTCATTTTTGTAGTTTATTAGTTTATTTATTTTTTATTATGTTAATAACACACAATGCATATTCTTAGACTTTTGATGATCGACAAACTACAAGCCTAAAAAAGGTGTCATAAAAATAATTTTGCTTTAAAATCAAGATAATTTAAATAAAAATATATCTGAAAAATGATAAAGAACTATGAAAAAAAAATTCAATAGAATGCTTTAAAGCATTTTTAAGTTTAACTGAAGCACTGAATCTGAAAATGAGTTGCTTTATTATGTAACTGATATGGAAAAGTTTAATTCTAAAATTCCCATAAAATTATGTTTAAAAATCACTTCCTGACCATAATTAGTTTATTTGGTTGAAATGTAATTAAAAGTAATGCTAAATAAAGTCATACCTTTTAAAATTAAAGCTTTGAGTAATCTTAATGTTCTTCTGACTGCATCATTTTAGATCACTAGTGGTTTCATTTTCGATTGTTTCAAATAAATTATTGTTTATAATTGCAGTATCTATTTGAGAAGCAATAGAATATAGTTTCAGAAGCATTAGAGTAAAAAAAAAAGTCTATAAAAATCGAAAACTGATATGAATAGTTCCTGGATGATGCAATTTCAGGAGTTATAAAATCCATATCTTTACTTTAAAAGTTAGAAATTATTACAACTCTACTAGAGCTATAAATAGCCCAAACTATTGGGAACACAATCAATTGATAACACTATACAAAAATGAAAATGTTTCAGAAATGAAAAAGCCATTTTTTACTAATATCAAAGTGCTAAATACGATTATAACATTAAAAATTGGTGATTGGCCTTTGTTTTGAAAATACAGGAGACTGTGTTCATATGCAATGTATACTGAATTGAGTCTTCCATGCGCTGTACAAAGTGCCGAGGTGAATAATACCAGGGAACTATTGCATCATTCAAGGCAATGCAATACCCAGGAGCAATTGCATCATTCGGGAGTTACCCTTCCTGTTATTATCTGTTCATGATTGTATGCAGGTGCTGTATGAGAGCAATATGCCTCGTTCTTATGTGAACAATGCAGGCCATTTTTGTTACATTTGTGGCGAAGTTACTTTTGTGCTACAGAAGCGTGAAACAATACCTGCCATCTTTACTCCAGGTGTAACATTGGAGATCAACAGAGGAGCTGCTGGCTAAATGGCAATAGACAGTTGATGCCATTCCTATGATATGGTGGAAACCTTCCAAACACATGAGTAACATATTTTTGTGTGACACCTCCATTGGGAAATGGTATCATTAAAGCAAAAAAGCAGACAATTAACTACCCCAACATACCATCTGCCATTCACCCAGTGACACACAGGGGAAACCTGCCCATCCCAGAGCCACCAGAACATTACGATGTGGACTCGGAGGACGAAAAGGAAGAAACAGGAACACAGAAATAGCATCTGTAGATCCTGACTTCACACCCACAACATTGGATTCACCACAGAATATCATGAAGAATGATCTTGTTAGAGAACTGGAGCTGTCAAAGAGCAAAGTGGAACTCCTAGGATACAGACTGCAGTAATGGAATCTCGATAGAAATGTGAAAGTGTGTATCATAGCTGCCAAAATGATCTGGTATCATTCTTTACCAAAGTAGGTAACCTGGTTGCTAGTGATGGTTTATTGGTTTATTCACATCCCTACACATGACATATACTTTAGAGGAATAGAGGTTATTTATAGATTCGTCTAAATTAGGTATGAAAGCCATTCTTCTACACAATGGGAATGTGTTACCTTCTGTTCCAGTAGGTCATGCAGTTAATATGAAGAAAACTTATGACAATATGAAACAATTACTTCAATACATAAATTATGACAAATACAAGTGGAATATTTAAGTGTACTTAAAAGTCATTACTCTTTTGCTTGGGCTACAGTTCAGATATATAAAGTTCTGTTGATTCCTTTGCGAATGAAATAGCAGAGGCCTTCTTGGCTATCACTGGAGCCAGTGAAGAATATATAACATCATCCACTGGTACAATCCACAAAGATTTTGTTGCCACCTTTAACATAAAATTTGGCCTAATGAAGGATTTTGTCTAGGCTGTGGATCGGATGCAAACTGCCTTTCTGCACCTTCAACAGAAATTTCCAAGATTTAGTGACGCAAAGATAAAAGAGTGTGTTTTTATTCGTTCACTGCTAGATGATGAGATATTTGATCATATCATCACTGGTGATGAATGGAGAGCATGGCATGCATTCTGACAGGTGGAGATGGGCTTCTTAGAGAATAAAAAAGCAGAAAATTACAAGGACCTTATGGGAGAACTGCTATCATATCACAAATTGGGATGTAGTATATCTTTGAAGGTACATTTCTTAAGTTCTCATTTCAATTCCTTTCGGGAAAATGTGGTGCTGTGAGTGATGAGCACGGGGAACATTTTCATCAGGAAATTGCTACAATGGAAAAGAGATATCGAGGAAGATGGAGCCTATCAATGCTAGCAGATTACTGCTGAAATGTGATGCAAGATTCTCAAGATTTGGTATATAAGTTGAAGGCAAAAAAGGTGGCTTGATTGCTGTAGACTGATATGCAACCTTCATTGAATGACATAATACATGTGACTGTATCTCGAAAACTGTAGTCAAGCGTTTTTGTTGTCATTTTTGTGTTCAGCACCTCAATTTACATAAGAAACAGCTGTTTGCACTCCAAAAACACACCAAAGGTCAAAATTTGTTGTACAGTACAGCAGAATAAAGATATAACTAAATCATTATACTTGTTGCTATTTATGGTGACTGAACATGTGTATATGCTCACTGCAGATTCAAATAGAATTATTTTTAAACTTTATCATAATTTTTTCAAGTGGAATCAACAGGTAAAATATATATCATAAATTTAAATGCTATTTTCAATATTTGATTAGAAACAGTTGAAAAAAATTCAGATTTCTATTCAGATTTTTTTTTAAACCTTGTACTATGGGAATGAAATTTACATATCCCATCACTAGAATTCAAAATATGAATTATTAGGGCACTAACATGGAAAGGGTTAATTAAAAGAGTTCATCCCATCAACATTATTTAGCAAAAGTGCCAAATCATTAGATAAGATGATTGTTTTCAAATGATCTTTTCCTTGCAATGAATTCTTTATAACAAATTAATAATTAAGCTGAAAAGGTGACAAAAATGCTGTTGTGTCAATCTCCTGTGGTAATGTTAAACAAATACTGCAAGATTTACAATATGCATGATTCAGTGTTATTGATAATATATAATTTTAAATCAAATATGTTTCAGTGTTATTCTAGAGAGCCATCATTATACAGAGTCTTTATAAAGAATCCATGCATTTTAAAGTGTAATATTTTATTAAAGTTAAGTAATCAAAGTAGTTGTCCAGAATATCAAAAAATTCTCTAAGCTTCCTTGTTATTACATAACATAGAATTAGTATCGCACAATGTCATAAATGACAAATTTTTAGATTGTGGATTAGTAGAGGTGTCCTGATCTTGTGAACTCCAAGATGTCCCAATTTAATACATCATCATCATCATCATCCTCAAGCAGCCATGGGCTACGGAGGTCCAATAGACCGTGCAATTTAGTTCTCCAAGCAAATCTATCCTGAGCTACATCTACTGCATCTGGCCACTGCACACCAATTCTAACAAGGTCCTGTTTGACATTGTCTGCCCACCGCATCCTAGGTCTCCCCCTCCTTCTGAGGCCTTTAGGCACACTGTTCATAACCCTATTTGCCAATCTATAATTATTCATACGGGCAACATAGCCAAACCAACGGAGTCTTTCTCTGCACAATATGCTGCTTAAAGGAGGTTGCAAACTCCTTTGCCTAACCTCATCATTAGTTACAAAGTTGAACCACCTAATGCCCAAGATACTGCGTAAGCATCTGGAATCAAAAGCATCTAGTTTCCTGTTATCTTGTTTACAAAGTGTCCAAGTTTCACTACCATAACTAACCCTAGAAAGAACCAAACTATTATACAGTCTAATTTTAGTCTTTAGGTATATACGCCTATTTCTCCACACTCTCCATAGATTCTTAAAAGTCCCGGCAGCAATCCCTATTCGTCTGTTAATCTCATGCCGCACATCACCATTATCTGTTACATAGCTCCCAAGATAATTAAACTGTGACACCTGCTCAAGACTGCAACCATTCAGATTAACTGAATCACAGCCTGCCTGACCAATTTTCATCACTTTAGTTTTCTCTCTGTTTATAACCAAACCTACTCTACTACCAGTCTCATCAACAGCTCGAATGAAAGAGTTCATCTCATCAACATCATTTGCCAAAAGGGCTAAATCATCAGCATAATCTAAATCAGAAATTTTCTTATCTCCAGCCCATTTAAGGCCAAAATCTTTCCCTTGAAGTGAATTTCGCATAACATAATCAATAACCAAGCTAAAGAGAAAAGGAGACAAAATGCACCCTTGTCGAACACCAGAAGTAATGCTAAACCAATTGCTACAAGCATTACCAACTCTCACACACGACTCAGTGTTATTATAGAGAGCTTTCATAATGTTAACTAACTTGTCTGGTATACCATATGATCTCACAATCAACCACAAATTATGATGATCAACAGAGTCGAAAGACTTTTTGAAATCAACAAAGCTAGCAACCAAAGGTTTCTGAAACTCTAAACATTTCTCAAGAATCTGCCTAAGTGAAAATATCTGATCCACACATCCCCTACCACTTCTGAATCCACATTGCTCATCACGCAATTGACTGTCAACCAGATTCTTAATTCTATTAAGCACAATCATGGAAAGAACTTTACCTGGAACAGAGAGTAGGCTGATACCCCTATAGTTATCACAAGAACTGCGATCACCTTTTTTGAAAATAGGGATAACAATAGCTCTGGTAAAATCCTTAGGAACCATGCCTTTATCATAAAAGATATTCAGAATTTCAGTCATCCAAGTGGTAACCGAAACATTCCCAGCTCTAAGCATTTCCGTAGTAATTTCATCTACCCCTGGGGATTTATGAAGTTTAAGTGTAGAAACAGCCAAAATAACTTCAGATTGTGTTAGAGGGCCAACATTAAAGCCACCAATGCATCTATCATCATTGCAAACAATGGGAGTAGAACTAACTACATTGTTTAGAACATCACTGAAATGCTCAGCCCACCTAGCCATGACAGAATCCTCCCCTTCTATAAACTTACCTTGTTTATCCTTCAATCCTTGTATGCCTGTCCGTTTTCTACCACACAAAACATTAACTATCTGGTACAGCTCTCTGCTGTTGTGCTGTCTAACTGCTTCCTCGGCTTTGTCAGCCAAACCATCAAGCCAAAGATTCTTATCAGCAGCTAACGGATCCTTTACAAGTTTATTAAGGTCTCTGTAATGCTTTCTATTAGGACTAGTAGGGTATTGATTAAGTGCATTCCTGCAGTTCTCTCTTTCCGAAATAAGCTCAAGTGCCTTATCACTCAGATAATTCTGACTCTTCTGCTCCTTTTTTCCTAAAAGAGTACTGTTAGTGTCAAAAAAGCCGGTTTAAAATGATCCCATTGTTCCTCAACTTCAGTATTAAGCAAACCATGACTGTCATAATGACTAAGTAACCTATCATGGTAAGCTTTGGCTATAACTGGATCTTTCAGAGCTTCAGTATTAAAAGTAAATTTTTTAACCCTAGCACAACACTTTTTAAGTTTAAGTTGCAACACACTTTTAACAAGGTAATGGTCAGATCCAATTTCAGCTCCCCTATATGCCCTGGTATTTCTAACAGAACTAGCCCATTTGCTGTTAATTAATATATAATCAATCATATTCTTATGCAGCCCATCAGGTGAAACCCATATGTATGTACTTATGTATGTCGCGGTGTTTGTAATAAGTGTTAGTTATTCTGAATCCATTGAGTTTACTTACCTGTAGGAGACGTTGCCCATTGCCATTGCAGCTACCAATACCAAAAGGGCCTATTACTCCTCCCCAAAGGTCAGAGTCAGTACCAACTTTGGCATTGAAGTCACCAAGAACAAGGGTAATATCTCCTTTCTTGACAGAATTCAAAATATCCTGAAGTTGTTCATAAAACCTATCCTTCTCATCCTCATCGCCATCCTCAGTGGGGGCATAACAGCAGATAACATTCAAGTCTTTAACGCTTGTCTGAAATTTTGCTGTAAGAAACCTTTCATTAATGCACTCATATCCAAGAAGAGCATCGCTAGCGTGTCTGCTGAGAAGCAGACCCACGCCTTGGTGATGCTTATTGTCGTCCCGCCCTGAAAAGAGAAATTTAAGATTATTTTTAAGAATCTGACCTTTATCTGTCCATCTGGTCTCTTGCAAGCCGAGAATATCTAAATTATAACTGTGGAATTCTTGTTTGAGGACATCAAGAGAAAAAGCTCTGTGCAGAGTCCTCACATTCCAACTACCTATGGAGAGAAAATGGTTAGTGGGATGTTTAAAGAAACTATGTTTATTGAGAGAGGGAATGCCGACAATATCAAACAGCCCCCTAATCGCAGACATGGGGCAAAGACCCGTTCCCCCACTACTAAAGGCTGAAGCCATCTACACTGGAAGACTTCCTCCAATGTAGAATTTGACGATGCCAATAGAAGCAAAGAGTTCAGGTGCCTGCGATGACTTCTGCTCAGGATTATCCACCAGCTGATAAACATATCCTGTGAATCTATTCAATTGGGGCTTTCAACCCACAAACAAACAGAAAACACAGCGGAAGATTTTCCCTCCACAGAAGCCCACCAGTGCAGCAAAATCAGGATCCATAATCAAGCTCAGAGCCATATATCTGTCCAGTCCAGTAGGCTTATATGGTCAGCACCAGGACCCTGTGTGGTTGACCACTCCTCAGCAGGGTAGAAAAAAAAGAAAAGTAGCCATAGTTGTCCAGATCAGTAGGCCACACTAATCTGGCAGCCCTCCCCGTCCGTTCACTTCCACAAGAGAGTATATCTTTTGAAAGTTATTAACGGTCCGCACCACGAGAAGGCGGGGTCGGACATTAGGTGCTAGGCCTGGCCGGTTCTATGCATCATCACAGGGGATTGGTGCATAGCTCTCCTTCCAGTGACTACCTAGCTACCATTTACAGACCATTTAATACAACTGGACTTTTTTTCTTGTTTGAGAAACATTGTTTACTAAAAAAAAAAATCAGAATTTACAGCATTTAAAGAAGAGAATCACTGCAACTGTTGCATTACATCAGATATGCTGAGTATGGACAAAAGCTGAATATGGCCCCACATTGAAGCCTGCTGAAGATAAAACTTTGAGTTTTTTGACATTTTGCACAGTTATTTTGTTACTTAATATAGCATTTTAAACTATGAGCATTCTTTTATAATGACCCAGCATTAAATTACTTTTCTAGTATGCCATATAATTTCAGTCAACTACAAATTATGGCAGTCAACAGAATAAAATGTCTTTCTGAAATCTACATAGCTAACTAAAGGTTTTTGAAACTAAACCTTCTCAAGAATGTCTAAAGGTAAAGATTTAGTCTATGTAGCCTCTACATTTCTGAACCCACACCATTCATCAACTAAATTTTTTAACTCTGTTAAGAACAATAATGGACAAAACAACAGAGTACACTGATGCCTATATTATTATCATAACAACTGCAATAGTTTTTCTTGAAAATAAGGAATAAGTACCTCTGGTAAAATCTCTAGGACCCCTTTATCATAAACAATACAACCAAGTGATAACAGTCATTTCCAACTCCAAACATTTCAGCAATAATTTCATCTATCCCTGGTGATTTGCATAGTTCTAATTTAGTGATAGCCAAACTAACTTCAGATCATGAAACAGGACTAACATCAAAGAAATTAATACATCGATCTTCATTACGAACAATGAGAGTAGAACTAATAATATAATTCAGAATATCTCTGAATGGCAGAAACACCAATTTCATTAAAAAAGGTTAATTAAAAAACATGAATGTTTTTATTCTAAACCTCTTAATACACCTAGTTTTTTTTTGTTTTTTGTTTTTGATTGGGTTGAACTTTCTTTTTATCACAATATTGCTCAGACTATTTAAAATTCCTCTGCATAACATTCCTTTACATATTGAGGATTTTGCAATTCTGCCTGTTACATTTTAATTTTTTTTTCTTCTTCAAAACTTGTATTCACAGTGGCAGGACATGAAACAACAGATGAGGAATACAGGTAAATTCAAAATACGATAATGAAATGTGGGAAACCCATCTTTTTTCTTTTCCATTTATGCGAACAGGAAGAAAAGAGTAAATAAATATCAGGTTCGCATTGCATTTATATGTAAATTTTTTTATACTACACAGCAATATCACTGATTGATTTTCCAAGCATCCAACATCAATTTTACCCCTAAGTTCCTGCTTGATAAGCACTAATTACTACAAATTAATTTTAACTTCAACTGACACTGTATCTTTAATGTTTTATAAGAATAATGAAAACAGTAACATTAACAGTATAAATAGAAAGACTTATAAATGAAAGCAGTTCTTTCTGCATCACTGATTCTTTTTTTAATCATCTTATTCATATTATAAGTTTATTATTATTATTTCTACTAGATGTCCTACTTTTGCTACACATTTAACATCTCTTTTTGCATGCTTCTTAATTCTTTATCCTCTGTAAATGCAACAAAGAAATTCCCCCTAAAAAAAGCATGGAATTGGAGAAAACATTCACTGATGTATAAGAGTTAAGCATGTCACTAAGTGTTAATAATCTCAAAAATGACTGAAATTATTAACATTTCATTTTGTGCATCAATAAAACAGAACACATACAAGGTTATACACCTCTCAAAAACAACCTGACTAGACAAAATTTTCATATGGACACAAAAATCAAATCTGGGGTGCTAAAAAAACTGGCTCTGATTCTGTGCCACTAATATCTTGTTGAGCAAGTATAGCATTCCTGTTGATAGAGAATTTCGTAACAACCGTATGACACAGAGATATCATATGGGCAGATTATACATGTGACAGAACAATCAGTATGCTAGAGTCTGGCCAAACCCAGACCAATCGAGATAAAATTGTAAATGTCTCCCAATCAGTACTTTCAAGACTTCAGAGATAGTTCCAACAAACAGAAGACATTAGACATGGATGAATAAGGATGACCAAGAGTGACAACAGTGCATGACGACTGTTATCTTGCAGCCAGGCAACACTTTCTGCAGCCATTGGGAGGACAGTTTTGAGGAATATTGTTTACAGAAGGCTTCACCAGAGAGGGGTTCTATGCAGCTGACTGTCATTTTTATTCCTCTCATTCCTTAACACAGGAGAACCCGACTAACAATGGATGCAAGTGCTCTTTACCAACAAATCACAATTCAGCCTTAAGATTGATTCTTGATGTGTTAATCTGGAGAGAGTAAGGAACTCATTACCAACCTGCTAACATAAGAGAATGATACCACTATGCTTTAATGGTCTAGGGTGACACATTGTTATTGCCTGTCACGTAAATATGGCAATCTCAAAGCACAAATTATTTAAATGTTTTTAAGTATTGCGATTCATATAGTCATAAAATTCAACTCAGTTTAAACAGTAATATGCATTTACAGAGTCATAGCAAACTATAAGAGGTTTATATAAAATTACTAACTTCAATATACATAAGATTTTAAATGTTGAAGTGATGAATAATGTTGAATTTTAAATGCTGAAGTATTTTCTTTACCTCCAAATCAGACAATAACAGCTCTCTCACAGTATAATAAGATGCTTCCCTTTGATCTAAGTAAGTAACTTTGAGACCTACATCAGTAAGGGTTATTTCATCTTCCCCTCCATTTTTGCTACCCATTGGCCAATATTGATGACATTTTACCTAAAAAATATGAATAGCATTTGAAAGAAATATAAGTAACTAATAATTTTAAATAATAAACACTGATTTATAACATTTTTAACATCTCACAAAACTGTTAGTAGCTTAACATATAGAGCAAATACAGTATTACATATATGAACAGTTCAAATATAAAATTTAGTTTCTACTATCACATCAAGCTTTTAACCTTGTTTTCATTTTATCAGCCATTCATTCTTCCATCTGTCTGTCTGTAGACATCCATCTTTTAGAGATAAAAAGACATTCTTTTTGGGTTGGGTAAGTATCAATGAATTAGGATCTGCATTTTCCAAATTTCCCAATTGTCTTAAGAGTACCATTATAGTGGAAAAAGTTGGAAAATGGCAAATTTTAAATGATCTACTCATGCTAAAAATGTTGTAATTTGGCAAATAGTGTGGTGGTCAAGGGGTTTATACCAATAGTAGCAATTTGCTCCCTTTTACACCCATGAGAATGGTAAAACAATTTTTTTTTTCATTTTCTTTTAAGAGATATGTAAAAAAATGTTTCTTGGGGTTGGATAGGTATTAATGAAATATTATTTATATTTTCTGAATCATCCATTAGTTCGAATTTCATCAACAGACTATACAAAAGTTGGAAAATCACAAACTCTGTTCTCTTTGAATATGAACATTCCATATTCTCCAGAAGCGACATATATTGTTCTAATAATATACATGGTTAAAGTGTGATACATCCTTGTAATTAAACTTTTAATTTTTATGCTATATTAATCCATGTTACTTTATTAAATCAAAAGTAATGTTTTAAATAAAACAGCAATTATATTGAAATCTTGTGGAAAACTAGAAAAGGGTCTTAACATCATTTGCAATCTCATTTAGCTGTTAGAACTGGCTAAATATGACAGCTTGCATCATGAAACAAACAAAGTACTTGGCAGAAACAAACAAGGCAGCAGAAGTGTGTTATGATCCCAGTTTTTACTAAAATAACATAGTAATTAACGTATATGTCTTACACGATTCTTTTACACATTACATTT
Source organism: Ryuthela nishihirai (assembly GCA_038380435.1). Taxonomy (NCBI): domain Eukaryota; kingdom Metazoa; phylum Arthropoda; class Arachnida; order Araneae; family Heptathelidae; genus Ryuthela; species Ryuthela nishihirai. The sequence goes on from JAWZYU010000027.1 coordinate 52,664,841, forward strand.
ACTACACACTGTTTATCTGTGTTGCTTCATCCAGTGCTACTAAGATTACACATATGTCCTACACACTATAGTCCAAATCCTTTAAAGGTAAATCGAAAAATAGCTACAAAAATGTGACTTTTTCTTCCATGCACAGTGCCATGGATTGCTCTCAATGTTGCCTTTCTGAGTGTAAAGTAACATAGTAAAATGTAGAATTGGCATAGTAATTTAGAAATAAAAACATATATTTGATTTATCTGTTGTAAAAGCAGATAAAATCATATAATTTATACACAAAACTGGCACTGCAGAGCACTACACTGAAATGCTGATTCACCATGGCATCCATATATCGAATAATTGACTGAGCCTAATGAAACCATGCTAAAATTTAGAAAAAATGTTGTCTTAGACAGCTATGCTAGTCAATTTCCAAATCATGAAAACAGTGCAAAATATAATCATACTAAAGAGGTACTATATCTGCTTATAAATTGCATCCTAGTTTCAATAGCATTTTATGTATAATGTACCTAGACCCTATTTGAATAAAGTGTAATGAGTTGAACTGATTGGTGATGTGAATTCTGATGGTAATGGTGATAATGCAAACTCCATTATAACATAACATTTTACATAATAATCAATAACAGTGAGTGAAGATGACAAAAATGATGACAAGGATATTTGTTTAGTTTTAAAATGTGTAGCTTTTTGTTCAAACATTATGACTGCCATTTTTGCCACTGTAAACTTTATTGATTTAGTAAAAAATTATTCCTGAAATTTTTTCAGACAATAACAAAATAATCTGTACTGATATTATTGGTTTCCAATTTGTATTTCCTATAGGTGAAGAGTTCAAGGATTTTTAAGTTTTGTACAAGGTTTCAGCATTATAAAACAAAGATCATGGTTAAACCTTAACAATGGCAAGTTCCTAGCAATGAATGTATTGGGTTGTGTAAAAAGTCCCAGTACTTTCACACTGTCTTAAAGAGATACACCTGATGTTCACAGAGAAGTATCTTTATTTACCAAAATAATCACCAGCATATGCAAAAGCTTACCGCAATGTTGTTCAAGGTCAAAAATACCCTTCTGATAGAATTGAGTATTCTTATGGGTGGAAATGCTGCAGCTCCCTTTCCAAGATATCCTGGCTACAGAACCATCTCTGCCACATATGATTGTCCACTGCATGAATAGATGGTAGCCCATTGGTCAAATACTAGGGGATGTGGCAGAACCTCCCATCCAAATTCAGCAAATGTGTTATGGGTCACGACAGATGTATGATGCAGCCTTGTGTTATCCTGTAAAAGCAGTAACCCATGATGATTTTCCAGAGCATGCTGTAACTCTTTAAGTTTAACATCTGCACAATGTAGTATCCTGTATACAACAGCAGTGATTGTTTCTCCCTGCTTCAACAGCTCATAATGCATGATACAGGCCATTGTCCAAAACAGTTAGCAGCATCTTGTGTGGATGCAAGTTGGTCTTTTTAGGTGGTTCCTTGTACAATAACCATTGATATGACCATCAGCTGTTATTATACAGGATCCATTTTTCATCAGACATCAGGATACTGTGGAGAAGAGGCTCACATTTGATGCATGATAGGAATTGCAGATTCTCAGCTGTTGCACTTTGTTCTATTCAGTAAAAGCACAAGGAACCTATTTGTCCAACTTTCTTACCATTCCTGACTGGCATAGGTAGTTCCACCCAGTTCCTGCACAGGTATGAAGCTTGGCAGCCATTGCTTCACATGCTTGAGGTGAGGGGGGGGGGGGGTCAGCTCGAGCACTGATTGTAGGACCTAGTTGTCCAGTCATCTGAAATTCCAGGTCTTGTAATTTTCATAAAACTGTCTGAACCATATCTTTGCTATATGAGCCACTACCCTCTCCATATGCTATGGGCTACAGCATACCCAAGTTTAAACTCGTACAGTAGTGCGCCACGAATTTTGATCTACAAACGCACCATTGCATTAACATTTTAACACGATTTGAAGAGCAACTCACACTATCCAAAAACAAATTACACCTGATATCTTATATAATCTGCCCCATAGTGGACCGGATTCACAGCACATAGGATTGCATTCTGATTGGACTGTGCAAAGCACTGAAACTTTTTACATGACCCAATATTTGGAACCATGTTGACATTCTTTTCAGCTGAAAAAAAACTGAACTTAGAATTTTATCTTGAAGTAACTAGCAGATATCATTCATTTTACATACTAAAAGAAAAAGGATCCAACTTCAAATAAATTCAAAGAAAATGGAAGGTTACATATGCCTAATTTCTAAAAATGGATTTTATGGCTTCCAATATTTTAAAAGTTATGCCCAGAAAACATATCTATACTTTTGTTAGTTCTAGTATTAATAATATAAAAGTCACCAACAACCCTAAAAGTGAATAAATTTCACTATCTTGATTAGGTTTAGATAACGTTGTAATAAACAAGTTTTTCCAACCTTGGCTTCAACTTTTAGATACTAACTTGCATTTTGAACTAATGCTAGAAATAAAATCTAAATATATTTTTTACCAGTTTATACTGTTCTCAACATTTATTACATTTTTAAATTTCACCAACATTCATACATATATACCCACCGTATTTTTTTCAATAATTCTATTGAGCATCAAAACAGCCTTTGATTTCTGCTCCCAAATCATTAGCCAAAAATGTCCAGTAGTACCTGGTAATGGACCCTGTTTCAAATATATATATATTAGTATAAAATCCATTAAAGATAACAGTAATATTAAGTGCTTTTTAAAAATGATTAATTAAAATAAGGAAACAACTTTAAATTAATACTGTATGCACCTTTCCCTCAAAATTTATCCTCTAAAATTGAAGGCAATACATGGAATATTCAAATAAAAATTATCAGTCACTATGGATATCTCTATCATAAGTGAAACTATTTCTTTCCCTACATATTACTCAATGAAAAATCAGTTTAATTTAACGTGATTTTTGTTGTATTTATGTTGAGCAAGCTATATAAATTCACAGTTTATTTATAGATTGTTCTTAGGCAACAGTAGAAAACCTATCAATGAGTTATAATGCTTTACACTCTAACATTTCTTAACCTTTAAGGTCCTGGTATGTTAAGTAACTAAAGAAAAATTATCTTACTAGTGGCATTAGTTACCACTTTAACTTATACTAACACAGAGTATAAGATGCCAGAAGAAAATGTCGCATATGCGACACGAAACACATTACTGCCTGATTTTAACTTTTAGTTATGAGTTCATTTAAATGTTTTTAAAGTGCATTTATTAAGCAAATTTTAGCAGAATGTTAAAATCTAAAAGGCTTAATTATAGTAGTTGAGCATGCTATAAATTACAAGTAAATTGGAAAGAATATGCAACATGTTATAGCATAGAAAACAGGATTGGTAATCTGAATCCAGAGTATGTGCCAGCCAAAAATAAGAGATGTGACCTACGGCAGTAAACATCAAACCTAAAAAAGATTGATCACAACAAACTACTAGAGTCAATGGAAGTATCTAAAGACATCTGACATCAGTGACTCCATGTTGCATGGATATAAAACAATGGACACCATCTCCATTATTTGTGATCTATTAATTAATTAAATTAATTCTAAAAGGTGCCCTCAAGCACTCTGGAAAACTTGAACTTTGAAGGGACTGGGTATGTTTATGCTCACATAAGAGTTAAAAAGTAAATGTCAGAATGTCAAAAGGCTGCCGTCCGTCGGATGGGATGTTAAGCCGTGGCCCCGTGTGTGGGAGAGACATACCCTGTGCACGTTAAAGAACACGCTGGATGGCCTTGACGGGAGGCTACCACATCTGTCTCCCAACAGCTGTTCCAGTGGGTCCCCTCCCCCAACCTTCTCTGAGCCTTCGGGGTCCATGTGACCTGGCCATTTAGCCCATGGTGTGCAAAAAAGTGCCGCTCGTAGGTAAAACAACCCCACCCAACTCAGAATGTCAAAAAGATAATGTAATATCAACTGTCATAACAACAATGTAGAAATTACTTAAAATCTGTGTTAGTATAAGTTAAAGTGGGAACTAATGCCACTAGTAATATAATTTATCTTTAGTTACTTAACACACCAGGACCTAAAAGGTTAAGAAATATCAGAGTGTAAAGTATAATAACTCATTGATAAGTTTCTATCGTTGCCTAAGAGCAACTGATAGATAAACTCTAACTGACAGGCTCCTGTCAGATCTCTGTGGCAAGCAGCTGCATGAGGGGTATTATTTTTAGAGTATACAGCTTACTTAACATAAATACAGCAAAAATAGTGTTAAATTACACTGATTTGAATCACTGCTGTGTTGAAAACTTTATTGAAGATCAATGAAAAATATAAGCTATGAATCAAAAATTATGCTTTTGCACAATTGAACCCCATGAACTACATTTGTATTTTTGTTTAATTTTTGCTTATCACTTTCATGATGATACACTAACTCATCCCAATGCCACAGTGTTATGGCATTGTCTGATTTAATGCAACATTCTCAAGTTCTTCCTCTTTTCTAAAGTTTATTCAAATATTTTAACCATAAAAATAGCAATTCAAAGTTTATTAAACACATTTTTGATTGACTATGAAAAAGAAGTAACTAATGAAAAAAATCCTCCTGGTGATGATGGATCTTTAACAGATGAAAGAACTCCAAATGAAGTACTAACCAAAAAGTTAATAACAGCCTAGTGTAATCTGCAGCTTATATATATTTTTTTCACCATAAATTAGATCCTTATAAGAGTTCTGTTTATATAAATTGGTTATATAAATTTGACTTTAAATGTATCTTTAACCATTATAAATATAACATACAGTTACCTGTGTCAAGATATAAGAACGATTTGCTGCAGGAACACTAACGAGGCTGGCATTGATATAATCTTTGTCACCTCTCTGAAGTCGAACACGACTATGGTCATCTAAACAATGAAAATTGAAAAAAAATTAACTAGCATTTATAAATTTAAAACTATTTATTTAAAAGAGTAAAACACACAAATGTTGTATGTCACACAAATGAATGTATGCACAGAATGTTTATTTTAGTAGCTAATCCTCATTAGAGGTAATCACAAGTAACCAGTACATTTACTTCTAAGGCAGTACTAATCCTAAAGTTGAAGAAAATTTCTCAAATAGGCCAGCCTTGCTGCCTTTTGAAAGGCCTCGCACTGATTCTGATGCTGCAAATGGGTGTTTGATGTTGCTCCCAGTCACATGGCTTTATCCCTTAGTACTTAGATACAGGTTTTAATCCACACCTGCAATCAGGAGTCTATCTGATATTGCTGGCTCTCTCTCTTGTCACCTCAGTGGCACAGTGGTATTGCATTGGTTCACAATGACACTGCAACTGCCAGGATTCATGATCGAGTCCTAGGATGGAAGGGTTGTGTGCTGTTGGCTCTAACTGAGGCAGTGGTCAGCAATGACTTTCATCTTAGTCAGGCTTGTCCTTGTATGAGAAGGCCTGCAAAAACTAGAAATAGCTTTTAGAATCCTTCTCTGTTCTATAAGTATAAAAAAATAGGTCTCCAAATGCACTGAAAGACAGCGACTGATCCTAAGGAGTATAGCTTAACATCAGCAATAGAAGAGAGCTTGATCAGAAGCCAGTAGCTCAGTGTTCAGAGCACCTTACTTGTTATCAGGAGGTCATGGATTCAGATCCCATCTGGCTGAAGACAATTTTTCTCTACATCCATTGTCATCATGATACATAAACAGCCCAAGAGTGATTGCTACTATAGCTTTATTAAGAAATAAACTTGCTATTACTATCAGTCTGAATACTCAAGGCAATTTCCTTCAGCTCAAAACCATGAATAACTATATAATTAAAATTTATGTGAATGAAATTAAGTTAAACTTGACATTTTCAAGAAATACTTTAAATCTTTCACATAGTGTCAACAAATTTTACACTCCAGTCTCTCACAATTTATTCACTGCAACCTTTCACTTATCAGTTACAATTCATTATTTGGTACAGTATACCATGAATTCCTAGTTTGTTCCTTTGAAAAAGGGCAAAAAGTTAACATGTAAATGACAAGCTGTAGAAATAATGGATAATATTTTTCTGAAAATACAGGAAGTTTGTAAATGATTTGCTTAATCTCATTTTTATTAATAATGAAAAATGGCAGGTGTATTAAAAAAAGCAATTGTGTGCCCTGTGGGCCACACTTAGGGAGACATAAGGGCACACAGCTGATTCAGGAATTACTTAATGCCCCAATGGATACTGAGAGTGAGCTTCTTGCAATATTCTGCAAAAATGGAAAGCACTTTTTCTAAACATTTATCATTTCAAACACAAGATGCATTTTAAAGGTTATTAATATGTAAATATTATAACAGTACAAAAAAATTACTTACATGGGTTGACATCCCTATAGCGATTCAAATTCTTATTTTCAACTCTTTTGGCATCTTTGTATGTATAATTATAATTACTTGACTCATTTCTTATTTGCTAAAATAAAATTAAACGTAATAAATACCTTGTGTAGTTAAGAAATATTTTCATGCATATAGACAAACAAAATGTAACAAAATTTACTATGCACAGGCTACAAAAAGCCTCAGTGGTCCCACTGCTGGATGACAAAACAAAAGGCTTAGTCAAACCACAGACGATCTACCTGACATACGGAAGGTCTGATTGTCAGCATGCAAGTCCTTGTTCTCCAAAAAACTCTTCTCTTCTTTGAATGACCTGCCAGGTGAGGTCATGTGATATTTCTTTGGGGGACATTAGGGTGTCTTGGCCAATGGGACATGCACATGATTTCCCATGCCACGTTGACTCTTGCTCACATGTAAGGAGACCTCGGGCTTTACCCAAGCATATGTTGCCTTTCTTCACCAAGCTCCCCATACTGGATCCACTGCTGGTGCTCTGTTGCTAGACAGAAAGGGTTCTGCCACCAAAATGGCGATTCTGGTTCTCACACTTTCCACCCTAGCTGCCTTCAAGGACCATATCATTGACATTTCTGGGAGATGTTCTTTGAAATTGTCCTGGTTACACAGTGGTTGGGTTTGTATATATTCAATCATATTCTGATGCAAACCATCTAGTGGGTTGGGGTGTTTTACCTCTGAGTGGCACTTTTTTGTGTACAATGGACTAAATGGCCAGGTAACAAGGATTCCAAGGACTCAGAGAAAGTTAAGGGGAAGGGATCCACTGGATAGCGGTTAGGAGACAGATGGTTGCCTCTTATCAAAGCCATCCAGAGTGTTCTTTAACGTGCAGAGGCCATGGCTCTTCCGCAAATGGGGCCATGACTTTACATCCCATCCGACAGATGGCAGTCTTTCCAAGAGCACCAGTGTTCCTTACTGATTGAGGGTAGGGAGGGAGTTTTGTGGAGATAAATCTCTGTACTACGTCCAGGTGAGACTCAAACCTGGGAACTGCAGATTACGAGTCTGGTGCACTACTGACTGAGGCACCACTGCCAGCACAATGGTATCATGTTAGTTCACAGTGCCATTTCAACTACTGGGCTCCAGGTTTGAGTCCTGGAATGGCATGGTCATTTGTTTTGTCATAACCTGCAAATAAGCTCAGATCTATTCCTAAAATGAAAAATAAAAAGGTTACTTAGTAATCAGATGTTAATGGCAATTGATCATGTTCTTTATCCAGCATGAACAGGGAGTACTATTTTAAAATTTTTATTTACCAAGAAAAAATACACTGAGTATCATTCTCATTAATGTCAAACATAAGTTTAGTTATCTATGAATGAACCAACTGACAAAACAAACCACAACTATAAAAAGATTAGTATTATTCTATGATTCAATTACAGGATATGCCCAGTGGCTGCACAAAAGATGATTTCTTGCTTAGATTTTTGAACCTGAATTATTTTGGTAATTACTAAGCCCAAGTTACTGGGGGGAAAAAACCACACAATAATAAAACTTATGTACAGAAATCAATTGAAAAAAAAATTTTATTTTTTCTTCCAGTCTTCATATTTCTGGCAATTAGAAATTTTAATCATAAAAAGAGAATATTAAAATATCAATGTTTTGGAACTAAAAAATACTAAATTTTTTATAGAAATCAAAAGTGGGTAAACTCTTTATAAATGCTAAGGGCAATTTATTAACAAGGGGGATAAAATACAGAAAAATAATCGAAAGCTCAATAATGCTTATTAATTTTAATTTTTAATTAACATTTAGTAATATTGATTAAGAAACTGAAATCACAAAAAAATCAGAATGAAAAATCATTTGAGTCTACAAAAGTGCTGAATGAGAAATCCTTAATACCTTTGTAGACTAACATAGTGCTATTATTTTGTGTCATTAAGGATGCTTCTGAAGAAGGCTAAGTATGATGAGTGAATACAGGGCAGTAATAACTGTGGGTACAATGTTATATCACACTTGGGCAGCAGAACAGCACTGGCAGCAGGGAAAGTTTATGAGGTGACCCCCCCCCCCCACACACACACAAAATAAACAAACTTTATACACTGAGAGCTAAGAGTAAGCAGTGCTTAGAAAACTTAAAACAATTTTAGTCAACAGTCTATATACTATGAGGAAAATAACAAATACTAAACACAAAAAAATACTAAAAAAAAAAACTCACAATAACAAATACTAAAGAATGGCAGCCAACATTCCAATGAAAATAATCTTGAGGATTATTATTTTAATATATTTTTTGGACATAAATTATTACCTGAAAAAACGTTTTAATATACTACTGTTTAACAATTTTATATCATTTCATTATTCACTAACATGTGAAAAATGCAATTTTTGGTGGGTCAAAAAAGAAAATTTACTTGTGCTAGGAATGCCAAAGTTTACTCTGACCTCTGGGGGAGAGTAACAGAGTTTATGGCATTAATAGTTACAATAGCAATAGAAATGTCCCCTACAGGTAACTCAAGATGACATAGGAAAACAATAGCTAAGCAACTGTCTCGTCAGCTCTGTGGCCACAGAGAGGAGAGATTCAAAACATACTGGGTCAAAGAGGCATCACAAATAAGATCTGTTAACATGAAGACCAATTGTTTGCAACCCTCCACCCTTTGAAAGATGTGCTTGTTTAACACAGTGCAGGCCATATCTTTGGAGTCAAGTCCAGATGCTAAATATGTACTTTATAGGTATGTCCAGATTCAGCTTTTACATTGACAGTTTAGTGATTAGAACACCTGATATGTATTCAGGAGACACGGGTTTGAGTTCCACTCAGGTGAAACTAATTTTTTCAGCAAAAATAATTCTCGAATTCTCTGTTTACAGGCAATCTGTGCATTTATTATTGGATGATTTCTAACTTTAATATTTTCAAAAAATATTCACAGTAATAATTAGAGGAAATCAATTAGTGGTTTTGAATGAGCAGCATTTTTTTTTTGCATACAATGGGATTAATGGCCAGATTACAAGGGTCCCAAAGGCTCAGAGAAGGTTGGATGAAGGGAACCACTGGATAGCTGTTATGAAACAGCAGCCTCCTATTAAGGCCATCCACTGTGTTCTTTTAATGTGCTCATGGTATGGCTCTGATGCACAAAGGCCACAGCTTAACATCCCTATCTGACACACAGCAGCCTTTCTAAACCCATCAGTGCCCCCTTTCTGACTGAGGGAAGGGTGGTATCTTAGTGGAGATAAATCTTAACACTGGAACAGATGGAACCCAAACCTGTGATCTGCAGATGCACTAATTATTGAGCCAAACCTGTCCCCAATTAGTGGCTGGTAGCTTGAAAGTAGAGTACCTGACAAGTGGGTACTCTGTCAAGGCTTTCAGTTGTATTTCCATGCAGTTAAACATGATTTTCTTCTAAAATTGTTGATATAGTTTTTTTTTTTAATTCCTGTCAGACCTCTGTGGCAAGCAGCTGCTTGGGGGAGGGGAGGGGGTACAGTATATATATATATATTGGGTTCTTTACAACTGTCTTGTGGTTGTTCCCAATAAAAAATGTCAGTAGTAAAATGGAACAATTGTTTAATTTTATTGCTGACATTTGAATGTTTAAATGTCTTTTATCACTGCATTAATTTTTGTGATAAATTACGCTATACAAGGAAAACTTTGGAAGCAAGAGAACGGAGTCTTATATGGTATAACAAACCAGGTACCAACACTATGTTCTGTAGAATGATTTTCTGTAAAAAACTGAGAAGGTCAAAGAAACATTCGGCGATTCAGCATTTGTCTGGCTTGCATGCAACAGTTAAGGAATATTTCCTGCCCTGAGCAGAAAATTAGATTGGCTTCAGTCTTTTATTGTATCGAAAATGTGTCTGAATTAAAATTAAAAATGTCACCATCTGATATTTCAATTGATTTCATATTATATAACAAAGTTTTGATACCTGGAAATTATAAATTTATAGATTGTACTTTTAAAATATTGACACTGCCATTCAGTTTTTGATAAATGCTCATGTCTTTCACAAAAACATATCTCTCTGAGCGACTTTCTATAAGTTGCAGATATAGAAACAATAAGAGATAACACTTAATGCAGAAGACAAATTGTGCTTGCAATCAGGTCCAATCTAGAAAACAATTAAGGGGAGGGGGGAATCAAGAGACTGGATTTCAATTGCAGTGTAACATTTTCCCATTTGTTTTAGAGGTTTCAAAAACATTTCTTGAAAAATATGTCAAATATGTACAAGTTTAACAACTTTTGGGCATCGTTACCCTTACTATCATTCTCATTGGGGTAGATCCAGTCCTGCTTGTCATTTTGTTCGATACTGAGCTCCAATTCAAGCAAAAACAATCCCACACAAGACACTAATTTTTTGTTTTGCTAAAAGATATGAAGATTACTTTATAAATATGATACTAAAATGGTACTAAAATAAATTACCTTTCTTATTTTATAAACTGTTATGAACTTTAACTATATCATGAATATATAAACTATGTAACAAAAACAATGGGTATAACTTTACTTGATTGGGATTGTAGGAAAAGGAAAATTAATTATAAAGGTTCTGTTACATTATTTCTCTTGGTCTTAAGCAGGGGGTCCACAACCTTTTTAAGCCTGGAACACTAGGAGAAACACCATGACAATAATATCATACCAATAAATGTCATACTATGAAAAGAATAAGAAGCAAGGTAACAGATTGGTGGAGGCAATATTAATTAATGGCATATGGATAACATGCTCAAACTATGACAATAATATGTGCTTAAAACAATGACAAGCACTCACTTTATCAGCAATTTTTTGGGTAAAACATTACTATTATGGTTGGATAACAATATGAAGGACCCAAAAATGGCAATTTTGCTTTCAGGTCCTCAAAAGTATTAAATTACCCCTGCTTTAGATATAAGACATAATGAGGCTGTATTTTTGCAAAAGACCATTATTAAAGGATTTTGGGGTACATTTGTAATCTAGCCTTGAAACAACTGTGCTATATTGCAGGATATTGGTCTTGAGATTTGAAAATAAGATCTTAAATTATGCTGACAATCTGGCCCTCCTTGTAAATGGTATTCAAGATAATTCTCATTAGAGCTGGTAGAGAAAGTATAATGATGAATATAGATAAATAAATGAAAACTTTATAATTATGTATTGGTGAATGATGATTCAGTTCCTTTGAATCATTGCACTCTGGAGCAAATACCTTATTGTCCGTGGAAGTTGTGTAACAGATACTAGGGATATGCTATGAGATAAACAGAATGGTCATTCTATATCAAATCAACCAAATTTTTAGTTGGGTTGTTTTACCTCTGATAGGCACATAATGGCCTAAATGGCAAGATCTCAGAGTAGGTTAGGTGAAGGGGACCCACTGGACAACTGTTAGGGGACATCCTGTTAAGGACATCCAGTGGTTCTTTAATGTGCACAGAGTTAAGGTGCATACTTCTTTCAGCAGCTCTTCGCATATGGGACTTTGGCACTATTGTCCCTTCTGGAAGACACCAACATTACCAAGCTCATCGGTGTCCCCTTTCTGACTGAGGCAGGGGGTAAATTAGTAGAGATAAATCTCAATACTGGCACAGATGGGACTTGAACTTGGGAAATGCAGATTACAAGACAGGCATGCTACTGACTATGCCAACCTTGCCTTCATTGCAGAAACAAAAATGAAGATTATTATCTTCCTATATAGGATGAGTCCTGATGAAAAAGAATTGGAAACAAAATGATTAACACAACAACCAGTGTAGTGAGGTGGGTTGTTTTACCTCTGAGTGGCACTTTTTTGCACACCATGGGCTAAATGGCCAGGTCACATGGATTCCGAAGGCTCAGAAAAGTTTGAGGGAGGGGACCCACTGGAACAGCTGTTGGGAGACAGATGGTAGCCTCCCGTCAAGGCCATCCAGCGTGTTCTTTAATGTGCACAGGGTATGGCACTCCCGCACACTGGGCCACGGCTTAACGTCCCATCCGATGGACAGCGGCCTTTCCAAGCCCATCGGTGTCCCCTACTGACCGTGGGCAGGGCGGGGAGTTCTGCGGAGATAAATCTCAATGCTGACCCAGCTGGGACTCGAACCTGGGAACTACATATTACAAGCCTGGCGCGCTACCGACTGAGCCATCCCCACCCCTACCAGTGTAGTGAAATTCCCAACACTATGTGACCTCTAGAAAATAAATCAGTGCAATGGAAGTCAGATGTGCATTACACATGTGAAAGCAAACCAAATCAATAACACACATGCAATGACCTCAACCTAAAAACCTGCTGTCAGCTGCAAGTTTTCCTCTTGTTGAACTCTATGTTTTCTGTTCTGGCAAAAATACATCAAATGCTTCTTTAAAAATGCTATGAACGTACAAAAATCTTCTGTGAACATATTTTTTTCAAAGCATTTTTATGTAACAGTACTCTGCATTTATCAACTTTTTCCTCATGTACATAGATAATGTTAAAAATTAGAATTTATTACCAGTTTCCCATTATTTTTAGTCATTATATACTAATTCACATTTCAGTGAAAGACTATGCTAACTTTGCCAGTAAAATAAACATGTTAAATATCCAGCTACTGCAGAATATATATAATTAACGTAAAAGAATTTCACTTCACTAGTTATAATTAATATTAATAAATTTTTCCACAAAATATTTATTGATATATTGATGTTAAAAAGTCAACAGATAATGTTGTGATTGTCATCTATTTTTAATGATTAATACTGATTATATCTCTTAATATTGGCTTGGTTTGTTTTACCTCTGGGCAGCACTTTTTTGCACACCACGGGCTAAATGGTCAGGTCACATGGACTTTGAAGGCTCAGGGAAGGTTGGGGGAGGGGACCCACTGGAACAGCTGTTGGGAGACAGATGGTAGCCTCCTGTCAAGGCCATCCAGTGTTCTTTAATGTGCACAGGGTATGGCTCTCCCTCACATGGGGCCACAGATTAACGTCCCATCTGACGGACGGCAGTCTTTCCAAGCCCATCGGTGTCCCCTACTGACTGTGGGCAGGGCGGGAATTTTGCGGAGATAAATCTCAACACTGACCCAGCTGGGACTCGAACCTTGGAACTACATATTACGAGCCTGGTGCGCTTAATATTGGAAAATGCAGTCAAAACATTAACTATTCAAAGTTTTTTTCCCTCCACTAAACAATTGAATTCAAATTATAGTCATGCCACATGAAAAGTCACACCTCCACGAGACATAGGCTTACCATCAATCTCTGCAACATAATTATGAAATTGATACTTGAAGCACTTAGAGTGAGCGAATTATTGCTTCTCCCACCTGTTGCAAAATGCCCATCATATCTATTGCACCATTGTACAATTTTTTTGTTGGGTTACACTTTTGGGAAGAATGCTCCAGTTTCAGCAAATTGAAATCTGCTCACCCTAAGTACCACTCAACATATGTATTGCTAAATTTGTTCCCTCAAAAACTGTGTATTTTCATTTGTTTGTGTGTACCAAAGAATATAACATTCATTAACCATTATAACATTGAAGTGGCATTATAGGTGTGAGTAGCAACCAAATGGTAGTTGGAGACATGAAGTCATGCTTGAGTGCAAAGAGTGTCAGCTTTATGCAACATGTGGTCTCCTGAAGTGCATTATTAGAGATCATCCTCAAGCAGCCATGGGCTGTGGAGGTCCCACCAGACCGTGCAATTTAGTTCTCCAAACAAGTCTGTCCTGAGCTGCATCTACTGCATCTGGCCACTGCATACCAATTCTAATAAAGTCCTGTTTGACATTGTCTGCCAACCGCATCCTAGGTCTCCCCCTCTTTCTGAGGCCTCTAGGCACACTGTTCATAACCCTATTTGGCAATCTATAATTATCCATACAAGCAACATGGTCAAACCAATGGAGTCTCTCTCTGCGCAATATGCTGCTTAAAGCAGGTTGCAAACTCCTTTGCCTAACCTCATCATTAGTTACAAAGTTGAACCATCTAATGCCCAAGATACTGCGTAAGCATCTGGAATCAAAAGCATCTAGTGTCCTGTTATCTTGTTTACAAAGTGTCCAAGTTTCACTACCATAACTAACCCTAGAAAGAACCAAACTATTATACAGTCTAATTTTAGCCTTTAGGTGTATACGCCTATTTCTCCACACTCTCCATAGATTCTTCAAAGTCCCAGCAGCAATCCCCATTCGTCTGTTAATCTCATGCCGCACATCACCATTATCTGTTACATAACTCCCAAGATAATTAAACTGTGACACCTGCTCAAGACTGCAACCATTCAGATTAACTGAATCATAGCCTGCCTGATCAATTTTCATCACTTTAGTTTTTTCTCTGTTTATATCCAAAACTACTCTACTACCAGTCTCATCAACAGCTCGAATGAAAGAGTTCATCTCATCAACATCATTTGCCAAAAGGGCTAAATCATCAACATAATCTAAATCAGAAATTTTCATATCTCCAGCCCATTTAAGGCCAAAATCTTTCCCTTGAAGTGAATTTCGCATAACATAATCAATAACCAAGCTAAAGAGAAAAGGAGACAAAATGCACCCTTGTCGAAGACCAGAAGTAATGCTAAACCAATTGCTACAAGCCTTACCAACTCTCTCACACGACTCAGTGTTATTATAGAGAGCATTATGTTAACTAACTTGTCTGGTATACCATATGATCTCACAATCAACCACAAATTATGACAATCAACAGAGTCGAAAGCCTTTTTGAAATCAACAAAGCTAGCAACCAAAGGTTTCTGAAACTCTAAACATTTTTCAAGAATCTGCCTAAGTGAAAATATCTGATCCACACATCCCCTACCACTTCTGAATCCATACTGCTCATCACACAATTGACTGTCAACCAGATTCTTAATTCTGTTAAGCATAATCATGGAAAGAACTTTACCTGGAACAGAGAGTAGGCTGATACCCCTATAGTTATCACAAGAACTGTGATCACCTTTTTTGAAAATAGGGATAACAATAGCGCTGGTAAAATACTTAGGAACCATGCCTTTATCATAAAAGATATTCAAAATTTCAGTCATCCAAGTGATAACCGAAACATTCCCAGCTCTAAGCATTTCCGTAGTAATTTCATCCACCCCTGGGGATTTATGAAGTTTAAGTTTAGAAATAGCCAAACTAACTTCAGATTGTGTTATAGGGCCAACATTAAAGCCCACAATGCATCTATCATCATTGCAAACAATGGGAGTAGAATTAACCACATTGTTTAGAACATCACTGAAATGCTCAGCCCACCTAGCCATGACAGAATCCTCACCTTCTATAACCTTACCTTGTTTATCCTTCAATCCCTGTATGCCTGTCTGTTTTCTACCACACAAAACATTAACTATCTGGTACAGCTCTCTGCTGTTGTGCTGTCTAACTGCTTCCTCGGCTTTGTCAGCCAAACCATCAAGCCAAAGATTCTTATCAGCAGCTAACCGATCGTTTACACGTTTATTAAGGTCTCTGTAATGCTTTCTATTAGGACTAGTAGGGTATTGATTAAGGACATTCCTGCAGTTCTTTCTTTCCGAGATAAGCTCAAGTGCCTTATCACTCAGATAATTCTGCCTCTTCTGCTCCTTTTTTCCTAAAAGAGTATTGTTAGTGTCCAAAAAAGCCTGTTTAAAATGATCCCATTCTTCCTCAACATCAGTAGTAAGCATACCATGATTGTCATAATGACTAAGTAACCTATCATGGTAAGCTTTAGCTATAACTGGGTCTTTCAGAGCATCAGTATTAAAGGTAAATTTTTTAACCCTAGCACAACACTTTTTAAGTTTAAGTTGCAAGACACTTTTAACAAGGTAATGATCAGATCCAATTTCAGCTTCCCTATATGACCTGGTATTCCTAACAGAACTAGCCCATTTGCTGTTAATTAATATATAATCAATCATATTCCTATGCAGCCCATCAGGTGAAACCCATGTGTACTTATGTATATCGCGGTGTTTGTAATAAGTGTTAGTTATTCTGAATCCATTGAGTTTACTTACCTGTAGGAGACATTGCCATTGCAGTTACCAATACCAAAAGGGCCTATTACTCCTCCCCAAAGGTCAGAGTCAGTACCAACTTTGGCATTGAAGTCACCTAGAACGAGAGTAATATCTCCTTTCTTGACAGAATTCAAAATATCCTGAAGTTGTCCATAAACCTATCCTTCTCATAACAAGTTCAAACTTCAATACACCGTCCCCCATTAAAATTTCCCCACCTGGGAAGAATAGCTGTAAAAAGCTGAAAATTTGCATGCACAATGACAATGTATACTTATATCACTGATTTGCATATGACACCAATAGATGCAAAAACACAATCAGTAGCCAAGCAGTTGTCCCTGTGATGTATCAATGGGCACTATAAAAAAGCAGTTACTAGCAAACAGAATGTGTGGGGCAGACCTCTGTGAAGTAGAAGCCATGTCATTACAATACCAAAAATGACATTATATGCACCTCACGGATTTTGAAAGGGGTTGTATTATTGGAATAGCAGAAGTTAGATTATGCACTCGACAAATTGCAACACGTCTGCCTGCACAATCCTACAAGATTACAAGACATGAGCCTGTACATATGCCTTCCCTTGGCTTGTCTTCCTCCGATTCCATCTCATCATCATGCATATCTGCAGTGGTGAAGGGGGATAAATTCCTGGGAACTGAAGTGACATTGTATAGACTTTAGTGATAGATCCTGTTTCATTTAGGTGCTAATGTATGGAGACAGCCAGGTGACTGATGTAATACAACATGTATCCATGAGTGCCAAATGCAACTGACGCCCAACATGTTCACTGGATCTGTCACCCATCAAACACATGCGAAATACAATGGGGCAGTACATTACAAACAGTGCTCAGCCACCTACAACTGTGGCCAAGCTGACAGCAAGGGTGAACGAAGCATAGCTGCATATCACACATGATCACATTCACCACCTGTTTGATTCACTCCCATGACATCTTGCAGTTCATGGCAGCCATACTGCCTACTGATGTACCTCTTGTTTTGCCATTAAATATTAGTAGAACTATCAGTTTTTATATTCATTGCTTTATGTGTATAGCTACCACTACAACTAATTTGGTTCCCAAGCAGGCATTCCTTTTAGGTGGGGCAATTTCAGACAGTGTATTTTCTTTCCCATTAGTTTAAAAAGACCACACTCCAAATTCTGTACAGAGGTTATAAGGAGTATAATGCACCACACAGTCAAGTTTAATTTTTTGTCTTCCCTGTATCACCCTTTCCGGACATCACCCTTTTTCACAATTTTAAGTTTGCAGTTTTTTCAATTTTGTTTTTTAAACCCTAATATGTTTTACAAATCTGATGTTTTTAAATTGAATTTATAATCAAAATCTACATCAGAACACTAAGTTTGTATTCTTATCTACTATATAAGCAAAGAAAAAAAAAAGAAAATCTTTATCACAATCATAATTTGTACATTTCCCCTTAAGTTAATCAACTATAACTCCATAGAAATATTTTTTGACTCAACATTTTGGGCAATTATACATCTTATGTGTAATAACATTTATGCCAATGTCACTGAAATCTGTGATGGATGGTGAAAAGGCCTGATTGAATTGACATGGAATGACCCAGAATAAGAATTATTTCTACAACATTTAATCTGGCAGTCGAATTGCCAAGGTTCAAGGTGTTGTAAGATCATGATGAAATTAACCTCCAATTTTAGTGTGAGAGTTCCCTACACTAATGACAATAGGAGGACAAGATAGCAGAGGCAGAAGATACTGTCTCTCTACTATCTCACAAATATATTAAACTATACTAATCTCGCTAACATAGAAGTGATAAAACAAGAGACATTAAACCTTGTAGAAAAGGCTAATGTTCTGAAAGAAATCAATAAGTAGCCCCATGTGCATTCAGTGCAGCTTCTTGTTCTGGTGGGTACCAAGAAGGGAAGTAATGGAATAATCTGTGGTTCCGATAGCATGAAACTCCCAAAACAAAGCTTCTCTTTCAGCAATGTGTTTGTTGAAAGAGATGGCTATTAATCTTGTTTGAAGTGTCAGTTGCATTTAGCAGAAGCAGCTTTTGTCACATTTCTTGGGAGCACTTTGATCTTTAGGCTTTCACTGACTGAAGGTGAGTTCGTTAAAACATTGTGTTTTATTCATTTTTTATTTTTTTTAAATTCTACACTTCTTGAAATATAAAAATATATTACATGCTTCATGTTTCAATGAAAGCATAAATGCTAAATAAACTACTTTTTCATTTGCAACATTTAATATGGTTTTGCTGAAAAAAAGAAAAGCAAAATATGAAAAATGAGGTGTGATTTAGCCCAAAGACCTACCCATGACTTCCCTACACTGTTGCATTGAAATCAATTGTCAAATAATGAGCTGAATATTTCATGAGTTCCATGTCTACAGGACTTATCCTGTGATTATTTACTACCAATTGTCAAATGTTATTTTCTTTTTACATCTGTGTAGAGGAACATCCAAGGTTAACTATTGGGCATGTGAACACTTACAGCTTCCCTACACCCATGCAAACAAAGTTCATTAATGGATGATCATGATTTCTCCAATGCTGTTTTGAGAGTGGATCTCAACAGCTGTTGGCATGCTGCACAGAAAGCAATAGTTTGCAGCAAGTGCATAAGTCTGTGAAATACTTAATTTATATTATTAAAATTTAATTTATTCACTAATAATTAATAACCAATATGTACAGATCATTAACCAATGAATAACTGATTACTGACAGTTCACATAAATTTATCCTGAAATAAACAGGGAACAACCACAAGTATAGTGACAGGTCACCACCCACCCATGACATACTAGTTTAAGAGTCCAATGTAACAGAATTGCACATATTAATGGTAATGTCTTTGCATTTTTTAGTTTCAAGACAAGTTTTTGATTCTGATTTAGTGCTTGTGTGAGTGGCAGAGACAAACTCCAATTAACCTGATTGGCTTGTTTTACCTCTTAGTGGCATTTTTTTTTTGCACATAATGGGTTAAATGGTCAGGTTTTCTTGGCCATGACAGCCCAGAAAAGTTGGGGGAGAGGACCCACTGGACAGCTCTTAGGAGACAGACGGTGGCCTTCCACCAAAGCCATTCAGCACGTTCTTTAATGTGTACAAGGTATGGCTCTCCTGCACATGGGGCCATGGCTTTATGTCCCATCCAATGGATGTAGACCTTTCCAAGGCCATCAGTGTCTCCTATTGATCAAGAGGAGGATAAGGGGTTAGTGGAGATAAATTTCAACACTGGCTAACTGAGCCACTCCTGTTGTTCGATAATGTGGTGGCAGAAATCAAATACCTTGGAGAGTTATTTAACACAGGAAAATAATTTCTTTATCAACATGAGCAGATCTTTCAAAATGAGGCTGCAAAGGAATACCAGAATTATAAAAAAAAGGCAATCTTCTACAATTATTTGAAGTTTTAAGAATATTGGAATATTGTAGAAAAGTGTTGCACAACCAGCCTTGACATTGCTAATGCAGTATTAGTACTGAGCCAGGAGCTTAGAAATTATTTTGAGGAAGCCCCAAAGCATATTGGTTGTGGTATTAATTCAAGTTTTTTGATAGCTAATTGTATTATTCAAGAGGAGATTGGCTGGAGTACTTTTGAATGTCATAAAGCAGAAAGTAAAAACTGCTGTTCTATGGGAGGTTAAACTTAGCAGGAGAAATGCTGATCAAGGTCTTCAAATCTGAAATATGTCTGGCACCGAGAATTAGGAACACAAAATGGTTTAAGAGAACATTATCTCTTACTCATAAGTACAAAGCGGTACATAACGTTTGGAATTCCATTCTGATTTCTGGTTGATGTATTGGCTGATAGGGGAAGGTGTTTGGAAATAACTGTTAGGAAAGGTATAAAAAATAAGATTCTATGAAATCTGGAAAAGTGATGTAAAGAATTAGGCCTTGTGGAAACCTATAGTAGGAACTAAAAATACATGAAAGTTACCTATTTTGATAATACCCCAGCCAGTGTCTTTCTGTGCAAAGCCAGAGCATTAGGAACAACTCTCATTTAAGCAAATTCAGATTGATCGCAGACATTTGTGGTATATGTGGTTTGGTGGCAGACTCTGTTGAACACATTATTTTGTAGTGTCATGTTGTTTTACATCAAATTAGTAGTGGCTGCAAGAAGCCTCATCATGGAGTTTTGAAGTGAAACTGTTGGCGTTTAGACTTTGGAATTGAAGGGAATGTTATCTACGATGAACTCAGCAGGGTTAAATCCTTGTTATAAAATATTGACAGAGCATTCAAAAGAAATGAAATACACTGAAGTGCCACTGAATTAGGGATAACAACCTAGTAACATGTCGGATCCCCTCTGGCCCTGATAATGGCCACCATAGGCAAGGACTCCACAAGCTTGGGTAAATGTTCCACAGGTATGGTGACCCATGTATTCTCCAGAGCTGTCAACAATTCTGTCAGGGTCATCACTGATGGGACACGGGCCCGAACACTCTGCTCAATGGTATCCCAAAGATTTTTGATGGGATTTAAATCTGGGCTTCTAGGTGACCATTTCATTATTTCAAAGTCAGCAGAATGCTCCTGCAACCATGCAGTAGCCAACCCGGACCTGTGAGATGGACAACTGTCTTGCTGGTAGACACTATCTCCATTGGGATGCATGTTGGCCATAAATGGGTGTAAATGGTCAGCCATGAGTTCTACATACTGGGATGCATTGAGAGTCATCGGTACACGTAGCAGAGGTCCCACAGACGTCCAACTGAAGACACCTCAGGCCATCATTGAGCCACCACTAGCTTGTACTGCTTCAACATGACATGCAGGATCCATGGCTTCATGGGGTTGGTACCATACTCTGTCTCCCATTGGCGTAAAGAACTTTAAATCGAGGTTCATCACTCTAGGCTATCCGTTGCCAATTTTTGATGGTCCAGTTTCGGTGTTCTTTAGCCCAAGCAAGGCATTGAACCTGGTGTCGTGCCGTTAGAAGTGGGACTCTTGTAGGTCTGCAGCTCCCGAAGCCGAGACAATGAAATGAGTGTTGCATGGTCCATGCACTGACTTCCCGACTGGAACCCGTGTTCAGATGGGAGGTGATTTCAGATAATGTCTGGTCCCTATCAGTCCCTATGATGTGTGTCAGATGGCGAAGCCCATGATCATTCAAGGCTGGTTGCATTTGCAGTTTGTCCAGGTGCTTGTTTTCCTGCCGGAATTTTCATATTCCCGGAACTTTTGAAACTGTCATACGAGAAAATCCAAGTTCATTGACAATTTCGGAAATCAAGTGTCCCATCCGTCAGGCACCTATAATCTGCCCTCTGTTAAATGCATCTAAATACCACACCTTTCCCATTACGCTTCTCACGACGAATGCTTGGGGAAGCCAAATATGACAGCTCTATATAACCAGAGTTTCAGCCACACATGCATGCAAACATGGGACTTGCAGCACAGAATTTGGATAACGTCTTCTATCCCTAATTCAATGGCACTTCAGTGTATAACTGCCAATTTTCTCTTCCAAGAAGAAGGAAGTCAACAACTGCAACTAACAACTAACTAATATTCCTAGTTATTTTACAGTTGTGATGAAAATGCAATATATTACTAAAGTTTACTTTAAAAAAAGATAACTTGACAGCTTTCAATTGGTGTGGCTTTTCATATGGCAAATAGATACTTATATAACATATCCATTGACAGGTTTGCTAATAACACAGTTATGCTTTGAAAAGGATGTTTCTTTACTTTTATTCAAAACTTTTATCTTGTTCTGTTTTACACACAAAATATTTGTAAGTAATCATATTTTTCTCTTTTTGCTGCTACTAATCACTGTCAGCAGCCTAGATGATTAGGTTCACAGTCAAAATGCACTGAGTAAAAAAAAACGATAATTATTTAGAAAGGAGTACTGATGTTGACATTTCCTTTTTTTTTAAAAAAAAAGTAGCCTGTTGGCAGAAAGTGCACCTTTACAGCCTCAGGTACAATTTTTTTTAAAGTGCTTTACAATCATTCCAACAAACCTTCAAACCCTAACCCAAAAAGGGGTTTCTACAAAAATGATAACAATAATTTAGGTTTATGTCAAATGGAATGATTGCTTTCCCACATACTACAAATTACTCCAATCTCCCCCTCCCTTTCCCAACATTTAAAACACTATAAATACATTTCCAAAACTAAATTCCTTAAACAAGTCACACAAACAAAAATTAACCTAAATAAAACACTAGATTTAATCTAATTTGAGACAACAAATATTAAAAATAAGAATATTGCAAATAATGCACCACCAATATGTATTATAAAAAAAGCCCCCAGAATTAAATAATACCATCAAAGACATCATCATCATCTTCAAGCACAGATTGTGCAATTTAGTTCTCCAAGTACATCTGTCCTGAGCTACATCTGCTGCATCGAACCAATGCAATTAATTCTAACAAGGTCCTGTTTGACATTGTCTTCCCACTGCATCCCAGGTCTTCCCCTCTTTCTGAAGCCTTTAGGCACACTGTTCCTAACTCTATTTGCTAATCTATAATTATTCATATGGGCAACATGACCAAACCAACTGTCTCTCTCTCTGCACAATATGCTGCTCAAAGGAGGTCGTTAACTCCTTTACCTAACCTCATCATTACTTACAAAGTTGAACCACCTAATGTCTAAGATACTGCATAAGCATCTAGAATCAAAAGTATCTAGTTTCCTGTTATTTTGTTTACAAAGTGTCCAGGTTTCACTACCATAACTAACCCTAGAAAGAACCAAACTATTATAGTCTAATTTTAGTCTTTAGATGTATACACCTATTTCTCCACACTCTCCTAGATTCTTGAAAGTCCTGGCAGCAATCAATATTCATTTGTTAATCTCATGCCGCACTAGCTCCCAAGATAATTAAACTGTGACACCTGCTCAAGATTGCAACCATTCAGATTAACTGAATCACAGCCTGCCAGACCAATTTTCATCACTTTAGTTTTCTCTCTGTTTATAACCAAACACACTCTACTACCAGTCTCATCAACAGCTTGAATGAGAGAGTTCATCTCATCAAGATAATTTGCCAAAAAGGCTAAATCATCAGAATAGTCTAAATCAGAAATTATCGTATCTCCAGCCCATTTAAGGCCAAAATCTTTCCCTTGAAGTGAGTTTCACATAACATAATCAATAACCAAACTAAAGAGAAAAGGAGACAAAATGCACCCTTGTCAAACACCAGAAGTAATGCTAAACCAATTGCTACAAGCCTTACCAACTCTCACACACGACTCAGTATTATAAAGAGCTTTCATTATGTTAACCAACTAGTCTGCTATGCCATATGATCTCACAATCAACCAAAAATTATGACGATCAACAGAGTCGAAAACCTTTTTGAAATCAACAAAGCTAGTAGCCGAAGGTTTCAAAACTCTAAACATTTCTCAAGAATCTGCTTGAGTGAAAATATCCGATCTATATACATCCCCTACCACTTCTGAATCCACACTGTTCATCACACAATTGCCTGTCAACCAGATTCTTAATTATTTTAAGCATAATCATGCAAAGAACTTTACTTGGAACAGAAAGTATGCTGATACTCCTATAGTTATCACAAGAACTGCAATCATTTGCGGCTTATTCTTATTCATTTTTAAAAAGAGGGATAATACATTTTTAAAAAAGAGGGATAATACATTTTTAAAAAGAGGGATTTTACCTTTGGTAAAATCCTTAGGAACAATGCCTTTACCATAAAAGATCTTCAAAATTGCAGTCATCCATGTGGTAACCAAAACTTATCCAGCTCTAAGCATTTCCGTAGCAATTTCATCTACCCCTGGAGATTTGTGTAGTTTAATTTTAGAAATAGCCAAAATAACTTCAGACTGTGTTACAGGGCCAACATTGAAGCCAGTAATGCATCTATCATCATTACAAACAATGGGAGTAGAACTAACCACATCGTTTAGAACATCACCAAAATGCTCAGCCCACCTAACCATGACAGAATCTCACCTTCTATAACCTTACCTTGTTCATCCTTCAATCCCTGTATACCTGTCCGTTTTCTACCACACAAAACATTACTATTTGGTACAGCATTCTGCTGTTGTGCTGTCTAACTGCTTCCTCAGCTTTGTCAGCCAAGTCATCAAGCCAAAGATTCTTATCAGCAACTAACTGATCCTTTACACTCCTTACAAAATTTTAACTCAAAATATTTTGGACAATTAGACATCTTATGTGTACTAATATTTATGTCAAAGATCATTGAAATCTATGATGGGTAGTGAATTGGACTGGTTGAATTGACATGGAATGACCCAACACCAATTTGGTGTTCTCATCCACCCTTGAAGAAAAAAAAAAGAAAAATGTTAGGTCACAATTTATGTTTCCCCCTTATCGACTATTATATATAGGAGTTATAGTCATTATAAACGACTAGTGATACTAATTATAGAACAGTGATGTTCTATAATTTTTTTTATTCAAAATATTATAGGGAATTACACTTCTTATATGTACTAACATTTATGCTATATTTTTTTTTTAAATGTGAACTTTTTCCAAAATTTTGGTTGATTTCACATGAAATGACCCCCATAGGAAAAACACAATCGTGTGCCAAATTCCCCACAATACCAGTTCAATGAATCAAAATCTGCCACCTATCAGAATTACACTTATTCACAACAATAACACACCCACTTACTCCTATCTACCACTTAATTCTATTCAAAACCACAAAACAATCATATCCCAATGCCTCTACAGACTCACTGTACTTGCAACTTCATAGACTTGACAGTAGTATCCAGCACCCACCAATATCCCTTAAAAAAATTTTCTTATTTCAACCAAATTTTAATTTTGAAAAGTCACTTTCTGATCTAAGTTTAGAAATCAAAATCACACCAATATACCATAATTTTAAACCCCAAACCACTTAATACCTCAGTATCATTTGCTAAACTAATGCTGAAAATGATGAACAGGATTTCAATTCCACATTATTTTTTGCATATCACTGAAACATTTTGCTGTCCCCATGGCAAAATTTATATTCTTGATAATATAAGTATTTAACAAACCTTTGGGTTAGCATAATGAAAAAAAAACATAAATTTCTGGAAATGCAAAAAAATTTTAATCAAGTTTTTTTTTGAAAATTAAATTCTCCTTAATACAGAAATAAATCAAAGGAGACCTACAGTTTACGATACTCAGTTCACTAGTTGGCACCATGAGTATAACTGAACATTCATAAGGTGTGTAAGTCACAAGTGAATAAGGTACAGTAGCTTTTCATAATATCAAACAATTTATTGGATTGTCTGTTAGTATGTTTCATGTGGTCTCTAGTTCTCATTTTTTTTTTCAGGTCTAACCATCTAAGATGAATAAAACTTATAAGTATAACAGATTAAACACAGCTGAATTAAATTAAAATCTTAATCACTATCCAAGCTGTTTTATTATTGTTCCAATAGATCAAAATAGCATTTTGATCGGTGAATACAGAATAGTAGGGATGCTATTCACTTTTTGTCGAAATATTTGAAGTAAGTCCTTTCCTGTTGCATAGATCACACAATGGTATTTAGAGCACTGTAATTTGACATGTTTCAACTATTAACGTCATCTTCAGAAGGTGGATAAACAATTCTACTTCGGAGATTGTATGCGTGTGAGTTGTTGTGCGGCTGCGCCATATTGTTTGCAGGAGGTGGCACTGTTGTGGTTTCATGGTCCTGCCCTCGGGTAGGGGTGGGGATGTGGATGCTTTAGCAGTGCTGCACTGATCCAGGAGCAGTTTCCATAAGTGGGGTGGGTGGTAAATTTCTTTGTTGCAGCTCGCTTCTCTATTTTGGTATATCACCAATTGTTCAGCGATATCCAATTGAAATTTAGTTGGGGGAGCACAAATAATTTTGGTGAAATCAAATTGTGGGATCATTCCGGTATTACACACCACTCTTGCCAATGAAGTGGTTTGTTTTTTAGCCGTACATCCCTTTCGTGTTCTTTTGTTCTAGTTCGGCAAGTTCTTTTTGTTTTGCCATAGTAAGGTTTATTGTTAGTCGGTGTTTTCTTGTAAGGGTATTTTATATACTCCTCCTGTTTTCTTGTTCTGGTCCTGATCAGTTTTAATTAAATTAATTATAGTATTGTAGGTTTTAAGTGAATAACATCCCTACTATACTGTATTCACCGATCAAAATGCTATTTGATCTACTGGAACAATAATAAAACAGCTTGGATAGTGATTAAGATTTTAATTAAACTCAGCTGTGTTTAATCTGTTATACTTATAAGCTCACTACAAATGAGCATGCTAAACAAGAGTGGTAAATGTTTTATGAGGAAAAGAAGAAGGCTGAATCATATGGTTTGCAAACTGCAATTTTTGCTCCAGTGTAAGAACTTGAATATCACTCCCAGATTCCTTTCCATTAATAAGAAGAAATTCCCGAGATATCTCAACAACATCTTATCAATGGCTGAAATAAAGATGTTGCGGCTCTGCATTAGAAACACCAGAAGTGAGCTGTTCAAGTTGGAAAAAGTATGTAATCTTTATTACGAGGTTGTCCGACACAGTACCCCAGAAATATTCAATGAAACCTTGAACCTAATGCACAATTTAATCAAAAGTGATACAAATATTTATTCTAGAAAGACACGACAAAAAAATGAATGGTTAAAAAGGAGGCACTCTTCAATTGAACACCTCCCCACTATAAAACCTGTGGACATTATTAATCTTTCACAAACAACTTTCACAGAAGAAGGAATGAACATTTTGCAACTAGATCCGAAATTCACATACCCCCAACAGTTACCTTCTGCCATATCCATGGTAGCTAACATAGAAGAAATCATTAGGCCCATCCCTCACCATCTCAAAGACAAAGCTCGATATAATATATATAGAGAGCATATAATAATAATACAAAAAAACACAACTTTCAACTGCAAAATGCAAAAGCACAAACACAAAAATTAAAAAAATATTAAAAACAATAAAGACATTAGAATTCTAGCTGCAGACAAGTCACAGCAAATTGTCATTATGGACGCTAACGAATTCAACACTAAAGTAGATGAAATGCTTCTAGAATTAAATTGTGTGGAAATAGATCATGACCCTACAGATGAGCTCATAGCAGAAATAGCCAAGATAAAAAATCATGAGCACCTACCGCAGTCAATACAAAAAGCATGCCTTCCACCTATGTACCCGAGTGTTCCACAACTCGTTGTCAAAGCAAAGACTCATAAACCAGGCATACCATTAAGACCAATAGTCGCAAAACAACAAGCCCCAACGATCAACCTGGAGAAAGCACTCTACACCTACCTTAAGAATTTCTTCGAACCCACCGACCTCACCCTCAAATCACCGTGTAAAGCTTTGGAACAACTAAAATGTCTTTACTTGCATCCTCAAGATAGACTAGCATCACTAGATGTTGTGTCACTATTCCCCAATACCCCTGTACAAGTCCTAAGCATAATCCAAGATAAATTAGAATGCCAAAACAGCGATCCCTCACCCATAACTTGCGGCGTGATCAAAACAATACAGTTTGTTACAGAAAATAATTTCTTCAAAATAAACAGATCTACTGACAAAAGCAAGGGGTACCTATGGGATCCCCTTATCTCCACTACTGGCAGACATAGCACTCCAGCACATTGAAGAAACTGCCATTAGAAACTCACTCCAGCAATTAAAATATTATAAAAGATATGTAGATAATATCATAATTACATACAGACAAGATTCAGAAATTTTACAAGAGTTGCAAGCACATATTAATGACATCTATCCAACCATTAAAGTAACCACTGAAAAGGAAAAGGACAAACAATTACCATTTTTGAACATGCTACTACATCGGCAGGAGCAAAAACTGGAAATTGAAGTCTACCATAAACCTACAGCGCCATCCATTATCATCCCATATGGCTTCCAACAGCCACTAGCCCACAAAAAAAATGCACTAAAAACTGCATTCCTAAGAAACATGAGATATGGTTCCACACCACAGTTTTATGAAAAAGAAAAAAATATACTTGGATGCTCAAAATGCAGATTACCTGCTAAAAATATTGAAACTTGGCAAAAATATGGCAAGACAAACTTGGAGAAAAATATCCCAACCAACACCAACATAGCAACCCAAAAAAAATAAGTTCCCCACAGGGATTCCAAACATCGCATGGCTAGCACATTCATTGAATAATGCAATTCAACCTTACAATTACAGAGTGCCAATTAAAACCAGCAACATTATAATTAATTTAATTAAAACCAATCGGGGCCAGAACAAGAAAACAGGAGGAGTATATAAAATACTGTTACAAGAAAACACCAACAATAACAATAAACCTTACTATGGCAAAATGAAAAGAACCTGCCAAACTAGAATAAAAGAACACGAAAGGGATGTATGACTAAAAAAACAAACCACTTCATTGGCAAGAGTGGTGTGTAATACCAGAATGACCCCACAATTTGACCTCATCAAAATTATTTGTGCTCCTCTGACTAAATTTCAATTGGATATCGCTGAACAATTGGTGATATACCAAAATAGAGAAGCATGCTGCAACAAAGAAATTTACCACCCAACCCACCCATGGAAACTGCTCCTGGATCAGCACAGCACTGCTAAAGCATCCACATCCCCACCCCTACCCAAGGCACATGGGCAGGACCATGAAACTGCAACAGTGCCACAGCCTGCAAACAATACAGCGCAGCCGCACAACAACTCACACGCATACAATCTCCAAAGTAGAATTGTTTATCCACCTTCTGAAGATGACATTAATAGTCGAAATATGTCAAATTACAGTGCTATAAATACCATTGTGTGATCCATGCAACAGGAAAGGACTTACTTCAAATATTTCGACAAAAAGTGAATAGCATCCCTACTATTCTGTATTCACCGATCAAAATGCTATTTTGATCTACTGGAACAATAATAAAACAGCTTGGATAGTGATTAAGATTTTAATAAAAGTTATGAATTTATCTTCATGCAAAGGTTGGCTACATATATAATTTTATTATTTTAATGCATTTTGGATTTAATTCTCATATATGTAGCATAAAGGTATAAATTTTGCCTCAGGTAAGTACTTGAAGACAATTTATGATATTTAATTAAAGCATATTCCCTATTGTTAAGCAGGAAATGGATGATTTCTTTCTCTGCAATGTTATGTTTAAAATGGTTGTCTTTGATGAGATTTTCTTGTTCTGGGTTTGCTTTTTTTAAAATAATAACAATGGCAGTGCATTTTTTATAATTTGTTTTTCAAGCTTATTGTCTCTGATAACATTATTTAGTTCTAAGGGCTTCTTTTGTATTATGGATCAGTGATGAATTGTTCACAATAATTCATGGTTTTTAGGTGTGTTGTCTCTGATGGCATTATTTAGTTCTGAAGGCTATTTTATACTGTGGATCAGCAATGAAATTTTTATGCTGATCTGCAGCCTTTAAATTCATGTTTTTTAAGCTTATTTTCTCTGATGGGATTATTTAGTTTTGAAGGTTGCAAAAAATACTGCAGATCAGCATTGAATTGTTTAAAATTTTGCTTTTTGGCTTATTATAAGATTGGTTTGTTCTTGTTGGGGGGGGGGGGGGTAAGAATGGTGGTTGTCCACTTTAGCAGTAATTTAGGTTAAAATGATTGTCTCCAATAATTTTGTTCTGGAGTTTTTTAACTTTGCAAAATGGTAATTCATTGTTTAGTGGTATGCACTTATTAGAGTAGCCACCTCAGAGATGATTAATTTTTGTGATTTTCTTTCAAATTATGAAATGAATGTTCATTTGTTAGTGATAATAAGCTGTTGAAACAAGTAGTCTTGGATGGTACTACCTGACATTTGTTCCATAATGATATGCACAGTTAGGAAAATATAACTTTGATACTATTACTTCTGGGGTCTTCTATTTGCGGAAAATTTTTTATGCCTACGAATAAGTGTTTATCATTATATCCTTTATTAACTGTATTCTTGTGTACAGCCTCTTCACTGCTAGTAATATGAATGTTTAGATTATTTGAAGAACTTCAAAGAAGTTGAATATTCTTTCTAATATGAAATTAAAATGCATTTTTCATTAGTTTAAATCACATATTTAAGTTTGTTTTTTGTTTTTAACAGAATTCTTTTTAGATATTTATTGTGTTCTATTAAAAAAATATAATTCACAATAAAATTCTGTACCTGTTAAAAAATAAAAGCAACCACAAGTATCTAACACTATAATATTTAACCATTAAAACTGGTATGAAGAGTTACTACTTTAAGTTTATATAAATATATACCATTATTTTACAATTTTTTTTCTTTGTGCTTTCATCATTTTACGTTTCGTGCGTATACATACGAATTACTTTAGCATATCTCTAGT
The DNA here is from genome assembly GCA_038380435.1 of Ryuthela nishihirai. Classification (NCBI taxonomy): domain Eukaryota; kingdom Metazoa; phylum Arthropoda; class Arachnida; order Araneae; family Heptathelidae; genus Ryuthela; species Ryuthela nishihirai. The sequence continues at coordinate 52,695,848 of JAWZYU010000027.1, forward strand.
AAGATCAGCGATTCCATAGTACATTTAGGGTTTAAAATGGAGAAAAGTGATATTTCTAAAAGAGTATAAAACTACCACACAACATCATGGGTTTCATAAGAATGATATACTACCGGTTTTATTAACATTTGTGGTCAAACATAGACATGAACTGGTTTACACTGCCTCCCACTCATGAAGCAATAGATTGACCCACCTGATACATAAGACTCCATGCACTCCTCCTATCAATATCCTGGAACTCGTCTTCCATGACGATCGAAAAATATTCCGTTACTTCAAAAAGCTAGCCATTTGAATATATAAAAATAATCACTAAAGAATAAAATTCTGTTTACTTTCACTCCTTGTTGCACGAACTACACGGCCATTAATTTGCATTGTCCCATTTTACAGGAAGTTGTAAAGGCTTATGATGCCACTTCTTAAAGGTAAATGCATTTCAATCAATTTCAGTATTTTGCAATGAATATATTGCGATGGTTCATATTAGAGCCCTATATAGGTAGAGGATGACCATCTCAAAATTGGATGCCATGTTTTGTCGTCGCTCAGATTGTTTAGCGTGCATAGCTGAATGGTATTGCACGGTATTTATGGATTCCGGAAAAGGAAACGGTAAAATTTGATACACATTTCAGTGTGCATGATTGGAAGCACTTTAGAAAACAATTGAAAAAGAAAAAGTAAATTTTATGGCTTTTTCCTATAAGAAAAAAGAATATAATTTCGCTTTGTTGTCTGTCCTTCTGTAGACATTGAACTCTTTTGTTTGTACAAAAAAAAAACCCCTCAAGCAGCTGCTTGCCACAGAGGTCTGACAGGAGCCTGTCAGTTTATATGCCACAGTAGAAGGTCTGAGAGGATGACAGGACCTCAGCAGAAAAACGACACAAACAGCCATGCCTTACCCGGGGCTCGAACCCAGGTCCCTTAGATTAGTAGCCAAGCGCGCTAAGCACTCGGCCATCCAGATAAATAAAAAATTCGTTTTGTGTTAAATAGGTATTAATGATATATTATGATTTGCATTTTTGAATCTCCTAAAAGTTATAACTCTAACCTCCCGCCCTCTAACGGTGGAAAAAGTTGAAAATTGGAGAATATCAAACAAATATTCTTACGATGTAGTTACGTTAGAAGTTTGAAATTTTGGTGTTGAAATGTGAAGGTTACGAAGTTACCATTGACAACAATCACTTAACCCATTAGACCCAGGGGGGGAGGTGAATGCAACTTTTTTTTTTTTTTGTTTTAAGAGAAAATTGTATGTTATTAAAGATAAATTAAAAAACCTTTTTTGGTTGGACGGGTATTGATGAAATTTACAATTTGCATTTTGCGAATTTCCCAAAAGCTATAATTGCACCCTCTAATGGTGGAAAAAATCGAAAAATTCCAAATTTTAAACGAATATTGCAAACGATGTAGTTATGCTAGAAATTTAAAATTTTGGTGGTGGAATGTGACAGTCTTGAAAATTCCATTGACAACAATGAGTTAACCCTAAGCCCAAGGTAGGTAAGAAACGGATTTTTTTTTTGTAAGAGATAATTAGAAATCTCTTTTTAGTTGATTACTAATGAAACGAAATTCGCATTCTCAAAATGTAGTTTTAATTCATATCACTAGAGATCACTAAACATCGAAACTGCAAAACTTTTAACAAATGTTTCAAGTGATCTGTTTATGGTTGGTAGGAATTTCGACACGTAGAATTCTGTTATGGTAGAAATTCTACTGACAGTAATGATCTGCCCAGTATTTTCGGACGAGCGAGAGAAAAGCAACTTATTAAATTTAAGAACTAAAAGACAAATACTTTTTTATGTTTTATAATTACTAATAAAATACTACTACACACATTTCCCCATCATACATTAAAAAATATGTAAATACCCCCTTAAGCAGCTGCTTGTACAGAGGTCTGACAGGGGCCTGTCGTTTATATGCCATAGTAGAAGGTCAATGAGGATGGCGGGACCTCAGGAGAAAAACAACACGAACATCCATAATTAAAACTTTTAAGGTGTGAAAAAGTAGGCAAAGGAAGAACTTCATTCTCTTTGAAAATGAGATTCCCATATTTACCAGAGGCAATATGCGTTCTTCTAGTTATTTTACATTTCAGTACATTCTAACAGTGGAATTTCGAACTACTATATAATTGAGAAAATAAACTATTGATATTTTATTAGTAACTGTAATGTGCAAAAAAAGTTTTTCATTTATCTCTTAAAGCAGAAAATTTGCATTTTACCAACGCGACAAATCATTACTATTAGGGTAAACCACTTGACCATTAAACTCGATGACCAAAAATTTAAGTTTCTACCAAAAGTAGTTTTTAATTTGCAATATTTATTTAAAGAATTGGTATTTTCCAGCTCTTTTTCCGCCGCTAGAGGTCGCCTTTCCGGTTTTTATACACCGCATTTAGCACTCTCTAACACTGGAAATTCCACTGAAGGGGATTCGAAAAATGTAAATATAATATTTTTGTGGAAAACAATTTCGCCGACATGCGGGATTCGAACCAGCATCTCTCCAGCAACATGTCAGAGTATTTTAACCTGTTGAACTAACGCCGACGTTTTTCACAAAAGACATGTATTGATTTATAAACGTTTAAACGTCTACAGATAACGCTGAGTTTATCAAATATTGTTTAAACCATTACTATTTTGTTAGTGCCTGTAAAACAAAAGAATTTTACATATTGTTTTGTTTATCTCTTAAAATAAGTTTCATTTTCGCACCCCTTTTTGGCTAAAACGCAAAACCTTATTACCATTGTAAACCTTCTGACCATAACACTCTATTACCAAAATTTCAGATTTCCAGTGTAAATAGTTTGTAATATTCGTTTGAAATTTTAGTATTTTCCATCTTTTCCCATCGCTAGAGGGCGCTATTAAAGCTATTGAAAACTTTCAAAATTGCTATTCGCAATATATGTTCCACACCTATCCAACCACAAAAGAATTTTTCATTTAGCTCTAAAAGCAAAAAAACATTGATTGTCTATAGACGTACAGACAGGTGGAAGGACAGATGGATAGACAACAGTTAACAGAGAGACGAACAAATACTGGCATAGGCAGATGAGAAAGTGAAAACATTAGGTCGTTTTCAAACGAACCTTAAAAGAAATTATTTCTTGGTTTTCAGTTAGCTCATTTCCCTTTTTCAGCCGATTGGCGTTTTCTGATGGAGTTTCTCGGAAAGAAATATTCATTAATTTATTTCTTTGAGTGAAATTTTTGCACCCAAATGCAGCGCAGTGATGCATTCATAAAATGCGACAACTTTTATAGAGAAAAAAGTTGTAGAAATGTATAAAACTCTAACAACTGAGAAGTTTTAACTTGGTACACATACTAACTCATAGGCTTTCGACTCACGGTTCGGCAAAACATGGTGCCCATAAACCACGTGACAATCAGCCAATGACAGTGAATCACCTAGATGGCCAGCCTCTAACTATACAGGACCTCTAGTTCAAATATGTGCTCAAATGAACTTTTAACTCTCACATAAAACATTTTGTCAAATATTTTCGTATAATTTCTTTTTTAAACACCATGAGTTGCAGCTTGGTTAATAAATACCCATATATTAGGACAGCAATGAAATTTATCGTCACAGAATAGGGAATATCGTATCCCAAACTGGGAGCCGTGAAGCCATTCGGAGGAAATCGTGAAGACATAAGAAAATGTTTGCTTAGTTTTCATCTTTAATTATGAATTGATATATTTGTTAATAGGAAAGTTTGCTAAAGATAAATAAGAGGTCAGACTTCCAATTTCGCTTTTTCTCAAAAATCAAAAGGGAGCAATGTCAAAAAGTTTTGGAACTCCTGAACTAGATGTTTTAGTCTATTACTTCATCTATAGCGCCTATAAGTATCACAGAATAATCTGTGCTAAGTATAGGCACTATAACTTCATCCATTAACTGGATAAACAGAGAAGAGGAGAAAAAGTTTATTGTAAACTATGTCTTTTCTTACTTTTGATTTTACAGGTAATACATATTTTTTTCTTTTACAATAGTTATTTTATTACCTTAATTTCTTTATTTATAAACTATAATTATTAACTAACCTGCATCCAATGATCTTAAATAAAAATAAATAAATATCGCCTCAAGTAGCTGCTTATCACAGAGGTCTGACTGTCAGTTTAAACGCCAAAATAGAAGCTCTGTGAAGACGGCGGGACCACAGCAGGAAAACAATGCAAACAGCCATGACTTATCTGGGGCTTGAACCTAGGTTCCTTAGATCAGTAGGCAAGCACGCTACCACTCGCTCACGGGATGTCAACCAGTGACCTTAGCCTCTTCCAAATCGCAATTTTAGTTTGCTTTGCTATAAAAAAAAATAAATACCCCCTCAAGCAGCTGCTTGCCACAGAGGTCTGACATGAGTCTGTCAGTTTATATGCCATAGTAGAAGATCTGAGAGGATGGCAGGCCCTCAGCAGAAAACAACACGAACATCCATACCTTACCCGGGGCTCGAACCCAGGTCCCGTAGATCAGTAGCCAAGCGCGCTAACCACTCGGCCACGGCCCTAGAGTTGAATAATTTTCCAGATCTCATTACCGCACTTCGTTGAAGAAAATTTACTATCATTACGTCAATCATACATATTTTTAAAATTCTATTTAAACAAAATGGTAAAGGTTGTAATCCGCTCCACCCAGTTGAAAGTTTCAATTTAAAAAAAAAGTGTCGGTGTCGAAATTTACGTTTATCCACCCTGTGTATAATTGATTGTGAGGGAAGCGGGTATCAGAAAATTTACTCTTAATGATTATATGTCACTAAAAATTCGAATTGTAAATCTCAGCAGAACTGTAAAATTTCAGCTCTGAACAAGAGTTGAAGGTGAAATAGAGGTCAAATATGAATCTAACTGCGGTTTATCTGAAGGTTCGTATTTGGGGAATATTTACAATGTCTATCTCATAAAGGGCGAGGAATGAAATATTTAATGCTTCGAAGTCTATCAGAGGTTCTATTCAGATTAATCAGGGGATCCCACTTACTGTTCAATGCTAAATAAAAGTCATAGTTAGATCCCATAATAATCTGTATATGCTGGAAATGCAAAATGTTGAACGATAATGTGTAATATACAGCTGAGAAACAGTGACGTAATGAAGTTTCCATATTATTTCAAAGTGAAATAGAGGTCCCATTCAAATTAATTATGAAGCAAATACGCTAAGTCTGAAACTTGTTCCTTAGAATTATTAGTATAATTGATTAAAAAAGACTTGACGACTTGAGGTCTATATTCAATGCCAAAAACGGTCATATTTCGATCAGCTTAAAATATATATAGCATGCCTTTCACCAATAGACTAGCTATAAAAAAATTGGCTCGAAAAATGTCCTTTAGTGGAAAAGGGATCAGGGTAGAAGTACTTTCTTCGGAAATGCTGTGAAGGGATATTGGTCAGCTGTCTTGGCATGCGTAATCCATTTTCGGCGAGTTGTCATAAAAAAAAGAATTTAGTGAACATTTTTGTGTATAGATAATAACGTGATGATGGAAAATACTGCTCTTTGTCCTCGAGAAATTCAAATCTCAAAAGTTATATATCTCAACAGACTAGACAATTGTTTTGCACATGTTTGCAGTTATGAATTCTGTAATATCGTCTATCATGCAGGAATTTCACTCATGCTTTATTTTGATGAATAACTTTATAGCCTCAGTTTTTTAAACAAAGTCATAACAAATTACCAAGTAATTATAATAAGCATTTATTATCAATAAAAAAAATTACTCTCCAATTTAGCAAGTTATATATGTAGTGTGACTGGTCAGTGCCGAAACTGACTGGTCACAGTTATAACCCTAAGCACGGAAACTTTGTCAGCTTTCCTTGATAGCTCAATGAATTATGAAGTCCCCTCGTTCAAGTGATACAATGACATTGTTCAAAAACATTGTTACTATGAAGTACTTTGATTTAAAGTGCTACTGAAGTAACAGATAATGTGTACTAGAGGTATCTACTAGAAATACCTATGAACTGATCTCGTGAAAAAAACATGCCAGTCAATCATTCCATAGAGGGTGGCCCGAGCCAGGATATCTGCAATAAAATATCCACCTGCAGTTATGAGATATCTCTAGCGGTTAATTCTACAATAATGAGATTTAACATCCGCAATACAGAATAACTGATCGGCAACTCATATGACATTTCATCAGGAGGTCTTGGGTTCAGATCCCACACTGCTCAAGAAAATTTTCTTCTATGCCCACGTTTACCTTCAGCATAATTGTGTTGAATAACAATGATACGGTCTATTATGAAAATAGTAAGAAAGATTTATAGGTAAATATACTTTTCATTTCAAAATTATATATATATATTATTCTATTGACTTTTTTTAATATTAATTTTATTTGTTTTAGAATAATTAAGTTTAGAACGAGACCCCATACACATATGTGACCTGCCCGATGAAATTTCTCTATGGACGTATCCGCTTGCGGGTGATCACTGCTGCTAGACTGCGGAATTGCCACCGAAAATTGTAAACAACTTCTGATGTAACGTGCTCAACGAGGTAGAGTTCGCAACCAGTTCTAAAAGTTGAAGCAATTTGAACGACGTCTTGCCCACCTCTTTACATGGTCGCTGTAATGTAAAGCATGGGTAGAGTGCCTATAAGTAATAGTGTCAATCGTCAATAGCCTAACCATTAAAAAGTGATACAAAAAAGGGTCCCCTACAGACAGGGGGACTAGAGTCGCATTATAGCTTCGTACATGCACAGTGAAAAGATATTGATATAGTACCGTTTTACGCCAAATTACTCCGCCACAAGTGGCTTCTAGATAGGAAAAAAGTAGTTCTACATAAAAAATTATATAGCAAAATATTTGGGCATAAAAAACATGATACTCTATAAGCAGCTAAAATGTTTCGTTAGTTTCCTCCAGAAATTTAAATATTTAGAATAAGCTTACATAATAAAAAAATGTTTAATTGGGCTGGCATCCTCACAAATCCCATTTGTACATCTATACTTTGGTAAATACATATAAAGTTATTTTTCAAATTAATCCATAAATCTTTGTGAAAAGATTTGTGTTATTCATTGTGAAAAGATGATTAAGGTATATGATAGAATTAACTTATTGTTAGGCTGTCTAACATATCCTGCTGTTATCATAGTGGTTTCAGAAATGGCTGTTTTTATTTTTACTAGTACCACAGCTAGGGTTGGAGTAAGTTGTGCAGTAAGGAAATTTGATTTCCTAAATTAAATAAATAAAAAAATTCGCAAAATTCAATAAATAAATACCCCCTCAAGCAGTTGCTTGCCACAGAAGTCTGACAGGAGCCTGTCAGTTTATATACCATAGTAGGTCTGAGAGGATGGCAGGCCCTCAGCAGAAAAACGACACAGCCATGCCTTACACCGGGGCTCGAATCCAGGTCCCTTAGATCAGTAGCCAAGCGCGCTAACCACTCTGCCATGGGACGGCAAAAATTCAATAAAAATAAATATTTTTAAACATTAAAAAGTAAAAAAATTTTTATAAAATAATTTTTGATACTTACAAGAATGGTTAGGTTTATTTTACATGTGGGTGTGGACTGGTAAGGGGCGCTAAGTGCTGTAGTGTCCTAGGTCCTTACTGTCGCAGGCTCTTGGGACCTCATAGGGGCATATGTGATATCTCATGCGATATCTCATGTGTTCGATTTAATTAAAGCCTTCAATAGATCCTTATTAATCGCTTCTCGAGTTGACGTGGTTTATTTTGAAGGCTGGTGTCACCCGATCTAAAATTTTCAAACCCACGTCGTGTTGTCCGTTCATTAGCTGTACCTTTCCCAAATTCTACAATGATGTTGTGAATTGCCTATGCAGCGTTACGTCCCACTCACAATACCTAAAATGACGAAAGGATATGCATTAGTCATCTCTGGTAACTTTTGGCAATATTCAGGATATTGTGGTTGGGTGGCCGTTTTAAACTCGTATAAAAACTCGAAGTTAAAATCTACTGTCGAAATGGATACTGTGTTACCGTAAGCAGACTTCAAGATTTAATATAACGCATCACAAGCGCCTTCTTGTAACATTTTCAGTCCTGAAAACATCGTGTCGCACTTTGATATACATACAACAGGATCAACTGCAAAAGGTGGATTACCATTTTGAAGTCGCCATGATACTTGATTGGTGGATGGGTAGACTCCCCCTACAAAGTAACCCGGAGTGGGCAAAATTCAAAGCGACTTCGTAAAATCTAGGAGAGTTGTAAAAATTTGTAATTTTTTATTTTTGAAAAATTAAGGGTCGTCGTCAAAATCTAGGCAAATCTAAGGCAGTTTGGAAAACGGAGGGACGACAAAATTTAGAGCAGTTGGCAAAATTCGGAGTGACTTGATAAAATCTTGGGGAGTTGGCAAAATCGGGACGACTTGACAAAATCTTGGGAAGTTGGCAAAATCGGGACGACTTGACAAACTCTTGGGAATTGGCAAAATTCGGAGTGACTTGGTAAAATCTTGGAGAGTTGGCAAAATTCGGAGTGACTTGACAAAATCAGGTGATATGTAAAAATCAGGATTTTTTATGTAAAATTATTGCGAGTTGGCAAAATTCAGGTGAGATGTGAAAATATGGATTTTTTTTTCTGTAAAATTATGGCGAGTTGGCAAAATTCGAAGTGACTTGACAAAATCGTGGAGAATTGGCAAAATTCAGGTGAGATGTGAAAATTTGGATTTTTTTTCTGTAAAATTATGGCGAGTTGGCAAAATTCAGGTGAGATGTGAAAATTTGGATTTTTTTCTGTAAAATTATGGCAAGTTGGCAAAATTTAGGGGCAGTTGGCAAAATTCAGATGTGAAAATTTGGATTTTTTTTTCTGTAAAATGATGGCGAGTTGGCAAAATCTAGGGGTAAGTTGGAAAAACTAGGGGCAGTTGGCAAAATCTTGGGGAGTTTGAAAAGTTTCAAGTGATTAGGCAAATTTAGGTGAGATGTAAAGACGGATTGGTTTGGTCAAATCAAGGGAAAATTCGCACTGACTGCTACAATTCAGACGAGATGTAAATATTGGAATTATATCTGTGAAATTATGGCTAGTTGGCAAAATTAGTAGTTAAATGGCAAAAAAAATGTTGGAAAGTTTTTGAAAGAAAATTGCCTTACCTCCCTTCCCATGGAGAGGAAAGCAAGTTTGCAAAATTTGATTGAGTTGGAAAATTTTTGATTTCTCTCCCCCCCCCCCCCGCAACCGTAATCCTTCGCTACGCCCCTGCCTTTGAGTGGCATTATTTTTGCACACAATGGGCTAGATGACATCACAAGGGCTCAAAGAAGGATGGGGGGAGGGGACCCACTGAATAGCTGTCAGGAGACAGATAGCAGCCTCCCATCATGGACATCCAGTACATTCTTTAACATGCACAAGGTATGGCTCTCCTGCACACGTGCCCATGGCTTATCCCATCCGATGGACGATGGCCTTTCCAAGCCATTTGGTATACACTACTGACCAAGGGCAGATAATAAATGTATAATACAATTTGCAGTTGTAGAGGATACAAACACAGAGGTAGAAGGTATTGCTAAATAATTTCTGATCAATGGAGAGCATAAAAAAAAAAGGTTGAGGGACTCGTGAATCCTTACTGAAAAATGTGTTGATGCATCAAATCACTTAAGTACTTATTTATATGCAAGGTGAAATTACACAAAACTCCTATCCTGACCAAGGGCACAGTGGGGAGTTGGGAGTTTTGTGGAGATAAATCTCAATGCTGGCCAGGCGGGACTCAAACCTGGGAACTGCAGATCATTACGAGCCTGTCGTGCTACAGTGTCCCCCCTACCAGTTAAGGGCCCAATAGACCTTGAAAGTTAATTTTTAAAGATAAAGTAGAATTGATAAATGCCAAGAAAGTGTAGACTTCATAAGTTATCTGAACATTTCAAAATTCAGTTTGAGCAGCATTAACAATTAAAAATCGAGAGATTTGCTAAAAACAGGTGGCTTAGAAATAAAAATGCAAATTGTACTATACATTTTCTAATGACAAAGATTCTTTAGTGGGCAAATTAACATTTGAGTGGTTTTGTCATATGCATTAAAAAAATTTGTATCTTTGATAAATTTACATATTTAAATTTACCTCGTCCATCGGATGGTTTGCAAAGTGAATCGCAAAACCATCCGATGGATGATGGCCTTTCCAAGCCCATTGATGTACACTATTGACCAAGGGCAGATAAATAAATGTATAGTACAATTTTGCTGTTCCATGGCAGAGTGGTTAGCGCACTTGGCTACTGATCTAAGGGACCTGGGTTTGAGCCCCGCATAAGGCATGGATGTTTGTTGTTTTCCTGCTGAGGTCCTGCCATCCTCACAGACCTTCTACTGTGGCGTATAAACTGACAAGTTCCTGTCAAACCTCTGTGGCAAGCAGCTGCTTGAGTATTTATTTTATATTATTTTTATAGTGCAATTTGCAGTTGTAGAAGGTACAAACACTGAGGTACAAGATATTGCTAATAAATTGTGATCAATGGAGAGCCCAAAGGTTGAGGGGCAACATGAATCCTTAACGAAAAATATATGTTGATGTATCAAATTACTTAAGAACTTTTTGAGATTTATTTATATGCAAAGTGAAATTGCAAAAATAATCTACTCTAAACACAGCAGTTTTTTTAAACCAAAAAATAAAATATATATTTGTATTTATTTCATTAACTTATTTTTGCTGTATCAAATTTATATGCCCTTTATATATTTTACTTGGTCAAACTGGCCACACCTCTCCTAATCAGACACCTTTGTATAGTGAATACCATATTAAACAGGTTCTGAAATTTATTGATGTCACGGAACCTTGAAATTCTTTGCATTATAAAACCTTATTTAACACTGAACCTTCTGGAACCCCATTAACCACTTGCGAATTGAGTTGTTTTATCTCTGAATGACACTTTTTTGCTAACAATTAGTTGAATGGCCAGATCACAAAAACCCAAAAGCTCAGAGAAGGTAGGGGGAAGGGGACCCACTAGACAACTGTTAGGAGACAGGTGGGTATCACACATTAAGGCAATGACACAGTATGGCTCTCATACACACAGACATGGCTTAACATCCCATTTGAGAGTTGATGGCCATTCTAAGCCCATCGGTGTCCTGCTTCTAAGGGCAGAGTAAGATTTAGTGGAGATGATCTAAGGGACCTGGGTTTGAGCCCCGGATAAGGCATGGATGTGTCGTTTTTCTTCTGAGGTCCTGCCATCCTCAGACCTTCTGTTATGGCATATAAACTGACAGGCTCCTGTCAGACCTCTGTGGCAAGCAGCTGCTTGAGGGGGTATTAAATCTCAACCTGGCACAGGTGAGACTTGAACCCAGGAACTGCTAATTATGAGTCTGGCGTGCTAAGGATTGAGCCACCCACACCCAACCTCTTGTGGAACCCAGTTTGAGAATACCTGCTTTATGCCATCACATTTTTTTTGGTTTAGTGAGATCTCACTGCAATATCAAAATTTTACAGCATTACATATTACGGACTTAAGATGGCCTTGCCCATTTCCTTTCGGAATCAACTTCAGATAACAACCCAAAGTTCATTATACTAATGAGAAATGACCTGTATAGGCAAGAAGAATTTGTTGCTGCCAGCTCCCTTCTGTCAGGACATCATTGATGATGTATTCAAAAGCACAAGATGGCAAAGTAGATAATTTCAAAACTCAGCCATTGTGGTATTCTCAAGGTACTTAGTACATTTTACTTATGTTAAATGTCATCAATGCAGAGTTTCTGCTAATCACATAATGGTAACACAGAATTCAGTGTTACGAGAAATTTATGTATTCCAAGCCATTGACTGGCTGTCTGCAAGCACAGTGTCAATTTAGATTTGACCTAAACCATGTTCCAATGAGAAAGATCACACAACAGAGAAGCTCAAAAGTGAATAATCTTTAATTCATCATGGTGAATGATGCAAGGTTCTGGTCCTATTCTCAGCTGGCCTAATGAGATATCTGAAGTACTCACCAGGGCAGTTTTCAGCATACTGTTTTACTAAATATATGCATTTAAAAAAAATGGGTAATAAACTCAGGAACAAATTGCAAATTATGATTATTTATTAGCAAATTTCACTTTGACATTAAATGGATCATAAAAAAAAAACCTATGAAGTGTATGTGTGTGTGTGTGTGGGGGGGGGGTTGGTTTCAAACATGATTTTGGGTGCAGTCTCATAGCATAGACTTGAATTTTTAATATAATATTGTGAGGCATTAGAAAAATAATGAGAAATTTGGGACACTAATGAAATATTTGGGAAGTCACAGGAATTGTCCATAGTTAAAACCATAAACATGGAGGAAAAAGCGATACAGGTTTCACAATCAGTTCACAATAGGTAGAGATTTGAATTTTGAACACAACACAGGATGGCAGGAGAAATCCATGTGCAAAATTTAGAGTGTGGGAATTTTGCATATGGATCTTTAGGGAATTATGGGGAAAGTAAATTTGTTAAAAGGGAAACTTTCTGAACAGTTAAACTGCATATGTCCATATTGGGTATCCCCATGGAAACTACTAAGTGTGATGCCATATGCTTTGCTAAAAGGAAATCAGTCAAACACACTAGCCCACTTGGAACGAATTACCACTATTATGTTAGATTCTCATTTGAGGTTTAAATATTCTAGTGTATATTACCAAACTGTTACCATGGAGCTTGATCCTTGTTGTCCCTAGTGTGAGCTGCCCCTGTCAGCTTGTAAACTGAAATTCAATAAATTATATTGTGCATTTTTCAAAATTAGAATAAAACAATGACTAAAAAATTGAAGCCTGCACAAAGCAATAATTTTTATGGTTGGTCTTTTAGAATATTTTAGTTAAGGCCCAAATAGGTTGTCAGTAATTCTATATATCTAATAAGTAGCCTCTGGCCTGCATCCACATTTCAGTTGTGCACCTGTCTTAGAGGTTTCACTACTAATGATCATTACACCACATCACATCACAGAAGCAAATGTTTTGGTAGAAAGGTTGACATTTGATATAAAATGAAAACGTATACACCCTAACTGAATACTAAATATTCAATTAGTTTATTATTATTTTCTTGAATACCAGCACAATGCTTATTTCTCAATACTTCTTGTCTAGAATCCTTTTCCAGCAAAGAATTTAAGAATTTATAAAATTTTTTTAAAAATATATCCAGCTATTAAATGAAACATTTAAAATGCAATTTCAGAATTTTAATTAGTTACCTAATGGATCTTATACAACACATATTTAATTAAAAGTTTATTTCCATACTGTACATAGGAGAAACTGTTAATTTCTTGACACTCTAAATGTAATTTTCTATATAATCTTTGTAAATTTTCAACATAAAAAAAAATCGTTTTACATAACAGATGCTATTCTATTGATCTCTTATGCCAATTTACATATTTACAGTTTTCCTGCTGGGTTAGAAACAAAGCATATACAATGTGTAATGGAATATTGTATAAAAAGCAGTGACATTTTATAATTTTCCTTAATAAAGGACTAGTTTATATATAATAGAAAACTGCATCAAAGCATCCTGAAACAAACTAGTCATCTACTATCCAGCTTAATGCATAATCTAACTAAATCAACCATATTTATTCTGTATTACAAATAAAATCTAAATGATACAAATTAGCTGGAAAGAAACTTGTCAGATCACCAGTATTCTATTCCATTTTACCATTAAAAATTGATTTTGCTTTTGAATACAAAACATAATTTCCTACTGCATAAAAACATTGAACAAGCTAGCACCCAAACTGGTTTATGTGTATACTTGGTTTCTGTTGTATACTTCATGTTCTTTTATATTAAAAAGCTTGTTTCCCACTGTCTTCGGCAACTTCAATAACTGTAATATCACATTGATACAAAAAAGATGTAAAATTTTCCCGTATTCCAATACTTGCTTCTTTGCTTGAAATAAAACTAGTCTGAAGCATTCCATCAAAAAGGATGCTGATGATACTACATAGCTACTCAGTTTTCATGGAATGAAGTGCAAAATTTCTTGCAGAAAGCCCACAGAATTCTTATGTCCTTTGCATTCCTCTCAGGAACGAATCACTGGGAAACCACTGATTATTCTCAATGGCTATAACAACAAGTCTTGTTATAAGTACATCAAATGACTGGCATGTCAATTCAGGTTATTCCAAATACTGTTTCTGCTATATTTCACTTGTAGCAGTTTATTCCTTGTCTTATGAATATTAGGAGAGTCTACAAAAAAAGAGTACATAATTATTCTACAATACATTATAGTCATACTTGGTTATAATGAGCACCAGGGTACCAACAACAAAATTTCCTTGTTATAACCATTACTCACTATATCAGTGATGAGTTAAATCTACCTCCTATTTTTTTTAATTCTCAATATCTTGATGAAAAGATAGGTTCATAAAACAAATAAAATATTAGAGAGAAAAAAACAATATAATTACATACCTACATATTATTTGTATTAATATGCTTGTATAAACTACAATACACGTAAAATTAAACACAATTTATTTCTCTGTAATTAAAAACAATACTAATTTAATAGTAAACACCATTTCTGTTAGTCTTTTCATTTATGAATCTTAAAATTGATGTTTGTTTTAAAGATATCACTTTGATATTGCTCCAATTTCTCTTTAAACACTCAACGTGTTAAAACTCTTATTTTTCGTTTCTAACCAATTTTAGAGTCATGATGGTGTTTGGGTAAAGTGGGGGTGCAGGACTTTTTTTTTTTGAGTTTTTTTTTTAGAGATAATGAGATCACGGCTCACTTTTATAATGAGCATACTACACGGATATACCATACAAATTTTGAGTGTGGGAACGGTCCTCAAAGGACAAAGTTAGGTCATAAACCAGCCCAAGTCTGATGTGGATGGTCATAAAAGCTAAGTCACCCATTTCATTTTTGTCTATTCCAAGAATTGGGTACTATTTCCGACTATAAGAGCAATTAGAACGTTTGCATGTTTCCATAGTTATCAAAATTTGTACGGTATATCTATGTAATATGTATGCTCATTGTAAGAATGAGCAATTCTATAGGAATATGTGCAAATTAAAATCATTATGGCTTTTTTTTCATTACAGCCGTGATATTATTTCTGTGCTCGTTACAACCAAGTTTGATTGCAATTATATTTTTATGTTCAAAGTTTATATAAATGCATACAATTACCCAAAACAATGCAAATGGTATAATTTTAAAATAAAATTAACTGCTGTAATAACAATATATGCTACGATATCAAATAACAATATTCAATTATAATTATACTAACTCAAATGATTTTTCCATTATTTACTAATTATTTGTATACAAAACATGCTCATAGTTTCCCTGCCATATCTGATTACTTGGAAGTTAAAAAAGCATTACTACTGCTTTCTGGAAATGATATTATATGGTTCTCATATTCTGATTTTGATACATTTTTATTGTATTTACCTTTTAAGCAATCCTCCTTAAAAAATTTATGAAAGGATAAAAAAAATACATTTTGGGTTACAGTAACTTTTCTAATCACAACTGGTTGTTTGAGGTTTTATGGCACAAGGGCAACTAAGGTCATGCCGCACCCAAATCCCAACTAAAAGAAAACAATCTTATCTTTCATTGCACATTAACTGGAAATATAAATTGTCTTAAAAGGCACTATTACTAATTTCCAAACCCAAAATAATTCAGTCTATCAATTTATTTTAAAAGCAATGCCCATATTTTTAAAACAATAAATTATTGCTGTTACATATAAACTGTCTTAAACACATATATACACACATATGATTGCATTCAAGGATATGAGTCAGTGATATTACAAACACAGGCAATTATTGGAGTTTAATGTTCAAATTTCTTTAGGATCTAACGGAGGCTTGGGAAAACTAGTCAGCTGAAATAGAAGGGTGGGCTACCAAAGAAATATGTAATCAACAACGTATGCATAACCAATGGGGGGGAGGGGAGTGGGAAAAGTGAAACAAACAATATAGTTTAATTAAAATTAATCATTTTAATGAGAATTTGCTTCACTGAAGTTGGACTTCTTATCTCCTCTAGAAGTTCTTTTCTCTTTTACAAATTTATTTGTCATCAATAGCTCACAGGCTGTAGTTTCCAGGCCTGATTTGACTATATTGGGGGATCTCAGAAAGTAAGTTTACAAGACATAAAAATCTTGCAACCAGAATACCTACATTATTGTGGTTATTTTGGAAGGATTTGTTAATCATGTTGGTAACATTTCATGCTCATTTGCCAGCCAGCCATCTACCATTTATTATGCATAAGAGTCAGTTGAACATGGTAACTTGACTGGAAACAGTGGTCCAAGAACATGATACCATCAACAAGCAATGCAACTGGGTTGGGTTGTTTTACCTCTGAGCGGCACTTTTTTGCACACCATGGGCTAAATGGCCAGGTCACAAGGACCCCGAAGGTTCAGAGAAGCTTTGGGGAGGGGACCCACTGGAATGGCTGTTGGGAGACAGATGGTAACCTCTTGTCAAGGCCATCCAGCATGTTTTTAACATGCACAAGTATGGCTCTCCCATACATGGGGCCTTTCCAAGCCCATTGGTGTCCGCTATTGACCAAGGGAACGGGAGTGAGTTTTGTGGAGATAAATCTCAACACAGGCCCAGCTGGGACTCGAACTGGGAACTGCAGATTATGAGCTTGGCAAGCTACCAATTTCTCCCATTTTTATCATCCAAATTGTACATTTCTAGATTTATTTGATCATTTTGAATAACAAAATTACTCATTTTTACAAATATTTCACTGTTTTGACTTTTTCATACCACTGACTAAATTGCATATATCTATATCTACATCAGACCTCATTTCACAAGTAAATTAATTTTAACAATCATCCATTTTCCTTACTACTGGCATAAAATTTTCCCCTAGACTTCAAAACATCACAAATTTCTATCAGGTGGTGGAATAAACATATTTACAAATTTATTTACATGAACTGATCATTGCCTATTATAAGTAGATTATACAAATGCAATACACTAGAAGTACTATCCACAGCTCCTTGTACTTGGTACTGCAAGCATCTTGTTCAGTGGTATTGCATTGGTTCACAGTAACACTGAACAAAACTGGGGTCCAGGTTTGAGTCCTGGGGATGGCATGGTCATTTGTTCTGTTATAATCTGCAGATAAGCTAATAGCTTTGTGGGTCTGATCACAAATTGAAAAAAAATAATATATATATACACTGCCCAAAATATCATAGCTTTATCTACAACTTAATTTGCAGAATTTAAATATGTGTCTCTGAAAAATAACAGAGCAAAACTTTAATTACAACTTCTTTTAATACATATCTGGGTTGACCTATAGAAACTAGTAATTCAATCGCTTCATATGCTAGTAGAAATGCAAACCAAAGAAAGATACCTAAATCCTATCAACACTTAAAATAAATTTCTTCCTTATAGTTCCCCAAGTTCTTAAGTTGAAGTTTTAAAAATGTACATGCACTATTAAATTGCACCACCCAAATAAAGTTTTTGACAATTATTGTCAAGAATAGTTAGGTTGTAGCAAAATCATATGATGTACATATGTGCAATTTCATATGATTCAGCCTCTTCAGGGTGAGGCAATCTTAATATCACAGGGTGGACATAGACTTTAATCATCTGAGATAATAAAAATACATATCCTTCAGAGTAAAATCATGTTTAAAATAGGCAAGTTGTTCTACTTACCATAAAGTCTACTGCCAAATTGTCGACGGAAAATTATTAACTTCTGCTTGCTCAAGGACAGAATTACCATTGACAGTATAAGATATCCTGATTTTCATACGCAACTGATTCTATAAAAATAAATACATGCATATTTTGTTTAAATATATGTAAATTTCAAAGTTAATGAGAATTAATTTGACTCACTTATGGCAAATAAAGTAAATATTAAAAGTAATAAGCTCCAGTTTCAATCAACTTACATAACTAAACTTCACAAGATCTGAACCAACATTTTATATACATACATACTTTCTGTACTTTAATAAGTAGTGAATTACACACATATAGAATCCTCAAGCAGCCACGGAAGTCCAACCAGACAGTGCAATTTAGTTCTCCAAACATGTCTGTCCTGAGACACTCTAGACCAATTCTAACAAGGTCTTGCATGGTAGAATATATATATTACCATGCAAGACCTTGTTAGATATAATGGGTAGACAACACCAATATAGTGGGTAGACAACACCAGATCAACCCTGGTGTTGTCTACCCACTATATTCTAGGTCACTCCCTCTTTCTGAGACCTTTAAAGCATACTGTTCATAATCCTATTCACAAATCTACAGTTATGCATACAGTCAACATGACCAAATCAAGTCTCTCTCTGCACAATATGCTTGCTCGAAACAGATTACAGACTCTTTTGCCTAACTCTACAATTATTTACAATGTCAAACCACCTAATGCTGATTATACTGCACAAACATCTAGAATCAAATGCATCAAGTTTCCTGTTATCTTGCTCACAAAAAGGATGTGTTTCAAGTGTAACTAAATTTAGATAAGACAAACTATTATAGCCTAATTTAAGTCTTCAGATATATATGCCTATTTCTCTACACTCCCCATAGATTCTCAAAAGTCCCAGCTGCAATCCCTATTCGTCTGCTTATTTTATGCTGCACATCACTAATAACTGTTACATAGCTCCCAAGATAATTAAACTGAGACACTTGCTCAAGAGTGCAACCAATCAGATTAACTGAACCACAACCTGTCTAATCATTTTTTATCACCAAACCTCCTCTATTACCAGTCTAATCAATAGCTCAAATGAAAGAGTTCATATCATCAACATCATTTGCCAAAAGGGCCAAATCATCAGATAATAGAAATCAGAAATTTTGAAATCTCTAGACTATTTAAAGCCAAAATCTTTCCCTTGCAAAGAATTTCACATAGCATACATAATCAAAAACAAAACTAAAAAGAAAAGGAGATAAAATGCACCCTTGTCAAACACCAGAAGAATGCTAAACCAATTGCTATAAGCCTTACCAACTCTTATACATGACTCAGTGTTGTTATAGAGATACTATTTTGTTTGACAGCACCAAATTATGATGAACACAGCCAAAAGCCTTTTTGAAATCTACAAAGCTAGTAACCCCAGATTTCTGAAACTCTTTCTCAAGAATCTGCTTAAGTGAAAAAAAAATTGATTTATAATACACCCCCTATCACTTTTGAATCCATAATGCTCTCATGCAATTGTCCATCAATCAGATTCTTGATTCTATTGAGCACAATAATGTAAAGAACAGGGGAAGAAATAGGAGGCCATGGGTGCTAGGGCAGGACATTTTTTCAGGCCCCAAAATTTTCAACAGAAGTATACTGCTAAGTTGTCAATTACATTATACTTTTTATTTCCAACAATTATTTTTTTTAAATTTCATTGATGTAAAGGTGTTGGTTTAACTACAGGCATGTATTTATTATGTGGTAGGCCCAGATGCAGAAAAAAAATAAAGGGGGAACTTCTCCTGATGTTACTTCTACTGGCCACATCTTGAAAGAAAGTAGGCCAAAGGCCTCACTTAAATTCTTTTATAGAGTTGAAGGTTGAATTAGACAAAAATCATCAGCTGGCTTTCTGAGCTTAGACTTCTTTCTGAGAACAAATCTCAAATTTATTTAAATTAGTGGAAAAAGATGAGCCAGCATTAGTTCAGTCGGTAAGAATACTCTGGCATGCTTCTGGAGAGATGCAGGTTCAAACCCTGTATGTCGTCGAAATTTTTTCCACAAAATATTTATTAAATTTATTGTGTTTAAATGAATTAAGTTTGTTAAGAAAATAAATCAGTTAATCAAATGAAAGGGAAAGCACTCCATTCTCAATCCATTTGTGCACACAGAGGCAAATTGGCACCTTTTTTAACAGATGGAGATATAGCAGAGAGCTTGAGCTGTGTTAAAAAGCTTGATTTAGATTTCCTTTTGTTTTGCAAAATTTTAATACTTATTTTGTTGACAGTTCATACTTACTGGTTAAAATAGTTCTTTTCTCCAATACAGTGGAACCGGTGTAAAATAAGAATTTTTATTATTAAAAAAAAACCTTCCTATAAGGCTATGGGGGCACGAAATGCTACAGCACCCCTTGCCAGTCTGTTGCCTGAAAAGTATTTTGTTACAGAGATATTTTGATGCATAAAAATGAAATTTTTGATAATACATTTAGTAATTTTTTTAAATTAAACAAAAGAGGTATTTCCCTAAACAAAGGACAGAGATAACCTAGAAGCTATATTAGGCTAGTTTTGGTTTCTCATACAACATACAAATACTTACACAAGGACACGCCCATTGGTCTTAGTAGTCAGGTATGCTAACCACTAGACCAAGTAGGGTCTAAGCCTAAAATATTTTTCAGTAGGTCAAAACCTATTTTCCAAGTTGAAATTGTGTTGTTTTAGCCTTTACTGTTCCTTAAGGCAAGTATAATTAGCAGTCAATTGAAAATGAAAAGATATGCATCCACTGCTTGCACTCAATTGTTGCATACTTAGCATTGAAAAGATTAAGAAGTAGGGAGATCAGTTTCAAAAAAACTTTTGAGGTGGCAAAGGAAGTACAAGTAGAAAAGAGTATTGGATTTGGGGAATAGAGGTAATGGTTCTAGAAATCATAAAGGAGCCTGGCGAGCAAGTACTAGGGATACTAGTAATAGGATTTCTTGTCTTTAACAGCTTCCCATCCAGTTTGACTTATATTCACCTAACAATTTCAGTTATGAAAAATGTTTACTGAAACCCAATCTCGGCCCTCTCACTGGACCCTGGGCCACTGCCTTGGTCTAGTTCTGCCACTACAAAGAATTTTACATGGAATAGGAAGAAGGCCAATACCCCTACAGTTATCACAAGAACTGCAACTACGTTTTTAAAAAATAGAAATAATAAAAGCTCTGATAAAATTCTTAGAAACAGCGTTATCATAAAAGTCAGGTGATAGCAGAAACATTCCCAGTTCTAAGCACTTCAATAGTAATTTCATCTACCCTGTGTAATTATGTAGCTTATTTTTAAATTTGTGATCAGACCTGCAAAGCTACTGGCTTATCTGCAGGTTATGACGGAACAAACAAGCATGCCATCTGGGGACTTGAACACAGATTCCAGCAGTTGCAGTGTCACCAAGAATCAACACATGCCAGAAATAGCCAAAGTAACTTCAGATTGTGATTTAGGATCAACATTACAGCCAGTAATCAATCTATCATCATTACAAATAATGGAAGTAGAACTAACTGCATTGTTTAGAACCTCATTAAAATGCTCAACCCATCTAGAAATGGCAGAATCCTCACTTTCAATAACCTTATGATTAGTCTTCAATCCTTGTGTACCTGTCTGCTTCTTCCCACACAAAACATTAACTATCTGATACAGCTCTCTGCTTCCTCTGCTTTGTCTGCCAAGCTATCAAGCCAAATATTTTTATCAGCTGTTAATTGATCCTGTACTGTTTATTAAGCTCCCTGTAATGTTTTCTGTTAGGACTAGTAGGGTATTGATTAAGGATATTTTTACAGTTCTTTCTTTCAGAAATAAGTTCCAGTGCCTTATCACTTAAATAATTTTGCCTCTCCTGCTCCTTTTTACTCAAAAGGGTACTGTTAATTTCAAGAAAAGCCTGTTTAAAATGGTCCAATTCTTCATCAACTTTAGTAGTAAGCAAACCATGACTGCCATAATAACTGTAACCAATCATATTAAGCTTTGGCTATAACTGGGCCTTTCAGTGAGTTTTAGTGTTAAAAGTAACTTTTTTAACCTTAGCACAACACTTCTTAAGTTAAGTTGCGAGACACTTTTAACTAGGTAATGGTCAGAAGAGGTTCAGATACAATTTCAGCTCCTCTATACATCAGACTATGACTTGGTATTCCTAACAAAACTAGACTATTGCTATTAATATATTCAATCATATTTTTATGCAAACCATCTGGTGGTTTGGGGTGTTTTACCTCAGAGTGGCACTTTTTTTGCACACAATGGGCTAAACAGTCAGGTCACAAGGACACTAAGGGCTCAGAGAAAGTTAGGGGATGTTCTTTCATGTGCACAAGGTATGGCTTTCCCCATACATGGGGGCATGGCTTAGCATCCTATCTGATGAACGATGGCATTTCCAAGGTCATCAGTGTCCCCTATTGACTTAGGACAGGGCAGGGAGTTTTGCAGAGATAAATCTCAATGCTGGCCTAGACAGGACTCAAACCTCAAACCAACTCAGCTACTCCTGCCTCCCTCTGATCAGGATCATCCACCAGCTGATAAAATACACTGCCATTGAATTAAGGATAGGAGACATTATCCAAAGTCAGTATCACAAGTCTCACATTTGCGTGAATGTGTGGCTGAAACTCTGGTCATATATAGCTATCAGGTCCAAGCATTCATTGTGAGAAGCACAATGGGAAAGGCGTGGGATTTAGATGCATTTGATAGAGGGCAGATCATAGGTGCCCAATGGATGGGACACTCGATCTCTGAAATTGCCAATGAACTTGGATTTTCTTGTACAACAGTTTCAAGAGTGTTCTGGGAATATGAAAATTCCGACAAAAAAAAAGCACCCGGACAAACTGGAAATGACAACCAGCCTTGAATGATCGCGGGCTTTGGCGTCTGACCCGCATCATATGGACCGATAGGGGCCAGACATTATTTGAAATCACCTCCCATCTAAACGCAGGTTCCAGCCAGGAAGTCAGTGCATCATCAAAAATTGGCAACGGATAGCCTAGAGTGATGAATTCTGATTTAAACTTCATCACGCCGAGGGAAGACTGAGGGTATGGGGCCAACCCCATGAAGCCATGGATCCTGCATGTCAGGTCGGAACAGTACAAGCTGGTGGCTCTGTAATGGCCTGGGGTGTCTTCAGTTGGACATCTGTGGACCTTTGGTACGTGTACCGACAACTCTCAATGCATCCTGGTACATAGAACTCATGGCTGACCATTTATACCCATTTATGGCCATCATACATCCCAATGGAGATGGTGTCTACCAACAAGACAATTGTTCATCTTACAGGTCCAGATTGGCTACTGCATGGTTGCAGGAGCATTCTGGTAATTGAGAACAATATGCCATACTGATCTGGCAGTCCTCCTCTTCTGTTCCCTTCTACAAGAGAGCATCTCTTTTGAACGGTACTAACAGACTGAACCCAGAGAAGGTGGGGTCAGACTTTAGGCAAAAGACATGACCACTTCTGTGCATCATCACAGAGGATTGGTGTGCAGTGCTCCTTCCAATGACTTTGAAGTAATGAATAGAAGCCCAGTTTTAAATCCCATCAAAAATCTTTGGGATACCATCAAGCAGAGTGTTTGGGCTGTGTCCCATCAGCGACAACCTTGAGAGAATTGTGAACAGCTCTAGAGGATGCATGGGTCGCCGTACCTGTGGAACATTTACACAAGCTTGTGGAGTCCTTGCCTCATCATGTGGCGGCCGTTATCAGGGCCAGAGGGGATCCAACATGTTACTAGGTTGCTATCCCTAATTCAATGGCATTTCAGTGTATATCCTGTGCATCTATTCACTCAGGGTTGTCAACACACAAACAGGAAACACAATGGAAGATTTTCCTTCAACAGAAGCAGAACAAGTGCAGCAAGTTCAGGATCCATAATCAAGCTCAGAGCCGTTATTCAATTCAGATTCGTATATGTGGTCAGCAGCAAAACTATGTGTTGACAACTCTTCAGCAGAGTAGAAAAACAAAAGTAGACTTAGTAATCGAGAACAATATGCCATACTGATCCAGCAGTCTTCCTCTTCTGTTCCCTTCTACAAGAGAGCATCTCTTTTGAATGGTACTAACAGACTGAACCCAGAGAAGGTGGGGTCAGACTTTAGGCAAAAGACATGACCAGTTCTGTGCATCATCACAGAGGATTGGTGTGCAGTGCTCTTTCCAATGAATATCTAGCTACCATTTACTGAATTTACAAAATATTGTTTTCATTGATTTATATAGGTTGAAGTAAAGGGGACGAGTTTTAATTTTAGAGCATTTCCATAACGTATATAAACAAAAGGTACTAAGCAGCATTTGAAAATATATTGCCTTTTGCATGTAACTTTTTTTTACAATATCATCATTTAATAAGCTAGTATGATTATGCTCTACTACATTGCAGAAAGTGTCACACAAAGAATTTACAATCTAAAATTCTGCAAAAAAAAAAAACATTTTTAGGTATGTCACTTTTCCTTATCTTATTATCAGAATGCATTATGATAAAGTACAAAGAATCAAAGTAAAGAATTTTCACACCTGCTATTAATGTCTATATATCAGCCAAGTTCTATAATCTTTATAAATCCCTCAGCATTAATCTAAGCTGAGACAGACATACTTCAACTCACAAATGACCAAATTTTCTAAGACTTTAAAGTGCATCTGGTTTGTGCACAAAATATCATTTCTGTACCTAATTCCAGAAATGCTAAATAGTGCTAATTAAAAAAAATTACCCTTCAAGCAGCTGCTTGCCACAGAGGTCAGAACAGGATTAAGATTTAATATACCATAAAAGAGGTCTGTGAGGAGGGTGAGATCTCAGCAGAAAGACAACACTAAATATATCCATGCTTTATTCAGGGCTCGATTAAGTCCCTTTTGGTCTGCAACCAAGCATGCTAACTACTAGGCTGCTAAAACAGAGCATTTTAAATATATCCAAAGTAAAAAAAAATTGAATATCCTTTTTATGAATTTTATGAAATTTCTTTTATGAACAATATGCTTTACAAGACTATCAACATCATATTTAGTAACACTTTCTAAAGGTTAATAACTCACTACTTTACACTCTAAAACAAATAATATTACTAGTGCCAATGATAGTTGATAAAACAAATAATATTACTAGTACTATGATAGTTGATATTGCACTTTTCTAGATTATTGGTTAATTTTCAAACAAATTATATTATTCAGGTTATACTTTGAGCTTAAAAATTCTTATTCTTAATTTTTAAAATATATGAAAAAAAAAACTTACCTTATTTGGGTTAAGCACTTTTATTGTTTGCTGGATATGTCCTAGATTATTGGCTGGGATAATATTATTTGTGGGTGGCAGTAATTGCAACTGGAATGTCTAAAAATACAAACAATAACAAATTTCGAGCATCACTTCAACAGATTAGAGTGAGATTAATTGAATACTTTTTTTTTGTTTTCAGTGTCAAAAATAATAGAAATAGTTATCTTAGAGTACAATCTCTAAAATCTATTAAAATGACTATTTCCAAGTACTTGCCTAGGTTGACCACTTGTTACAGAACTGCAAGTGGTCAAGTTTTCAGTGTTGTCAATGTAACACACTAGCATGAGAAACTTTAATAACAAATAAAAACATTTAATCTTTATGAACAGAGGTGAAAAAAATAGGTGAAATTTAATCTTTATAGCAAAAATGTTACAAGAAATGGAAAATCTAAAAGAAAATTACTTGTAAGAATTTACTGTTAAATAGTGTTAGGACTAGGCATGATTTAATAGCGTTAGGACTAGGCATGTATCTATGAAACACTTCTTGATGCTTTTAAAGACAAAAATTTTTAGTACCAAAATTTTATAATTAGATTCTAGATGGGAAACAATATCTGAAATGGAAAACAATATGCTACTGTAATAGAGTACATTGAGTGGAGATTCTTGTGAAGGGAATAAAAAGTGAAAAACTACTAGGATAGATTGATAATACAGACCAAATCTCTGCCTACTTTGATATATCTATTGTTTCAACCATTGATAAAGTTTGCGTAAAGGATGTGAAGACCAAGGGCACTGTAGATGGCCTAAACCTTTTATATACATTCCACAAGGGATGGGCATGCTGATCCCCAAAGCCTTACCCCTACACTCAGTGGTGCAAAGTGTACCATGTGATCTGAATGTTACTATTGTCCTAGGTGATTTATTAAAGGAATCTCCCTAACTTTGAATTTAATCTTTATAGCAAAAATGATCTTTATATAATAATCTTTATATAAAAAAAATAATTAAAAATTAATGATAGGTTACTCCTTTCTTGACAGAATTCAAAATATCCATAAGTTGTCCATAAAATATATCCTTCTCATCCTCATTGGCATCCTCATTGGGGGCATAACAGCAGAAAACATTTAGGTCTTTAAATGCTTATCTGAAATTTTGCTGTAAGAAACCTTTCATTAATGCACTCATATCCTAGAAGAGCATCACTAGTGTGTCTGCTAAGAAGCAGACCTCCCATGGTGATGCTTATTGTCGTTTCTCCCTGAAAATAGAAATTTAAGATTATTTTTAAGAATCTGACCTTTATCTGTCCATCTGGTCTCTTGTAAGCCAAGAATATATAAATTATAACAGTGTAATTTTAGTGTGAGGACATCAAGAGAATAAGCTCTGTGGAGAGTCCTCCCATTCCAACTGCCTATGGAGAGAAAATGGTTAGTGGGATGTTTAAAGAAACTATGTTTATTGAGAGAGGGAATGCCAACAATATCAAACAGCCCCCTAATCGCAGACATGGGGCAAAGACCCGTTCCCCCACCACTAAAGGCTGAAGCCATCTACACTGGAAGACTTCGCCCAATGTAGAATTTGATGATGCCAGTAGAAGCAAAGAGTTCAGGTGCCTGTGATGACCTCTGCTCAGTATTATCCACCAGCTGATAAACATATTCTGTGAATCTATTCATTTGGGGCTGTCAACCCACAAACAGAAAACACAGTGGAAGATTTTCCCTCCATAGAAGCCCACCAGTGCAGCAAATTCAGGATCCATAATGAAGCTCAGAGTCATATTTCAGTCCAGTAGGTTTATATGGTAAACACCAGGACCCTGTGTGGTTGACCACTCCTCAGCAGGGTAGTTAAAAAAGTAGCCATAGTTGTCCAGAGCAGTAGGCTACACTAATTTGGCAGTCCTCCTCTTCTGTTCACTTCCAAAAGAGAGTATCTCTTTTGAAAGGTACTAATGGCCTGCACCACGAGAAGGCAGGGTCGGACCTTAGGTGCTAGGCCTGGCTGGTTCTATGCATCATCACAGGGGATTGGTGCATAGCTCTCCTTCCAGTGACTACCTAGCTACCATTTACAGATTAACAGTAGGTTAAATTTGGGTTTGTATATTAAAAATGAACCAATGCAAAACTGCCTAATAACCATGTAGATCAAAAGTTGCTCTAATACTTTTGATTTTACCACTCTGAATCATTTCAATATTTGAATTCAGATTTGAGAAATGATGCAGCAATCAAATAGATATTCCTGGCATACAAGCTGTTAAATGAGACTTTTGACAGATTCATACTTTTAGGTGCTAGGTTATTTACTAGTTATTTACTAAATGCATTTTTTTAAAATTGCTTTTCAGTGTTGCAACACATTCATGTATACTGTACTAGCACATTTTCATACATATTAATGAAATAAAAGGTTAAAAAAAGAGATATTAAATAAAAGGTTAAAAAAAATAATTCTGTCAACAAGTTCACAGGGCAG
The DNA here is from genome assembly GCA_038380435.1 of Ryuthela nishihirai. Lineage (NCBI taxonomy): Eukaryota > Metazoa > Arthropoda > Arachnida > Araneae > Heptathelidae > Ryuthela > Ryuthela nishihirai. The sequence continues at coordinate 52,723,556 of JAWZYU010000027.1, forward strand.
AATGCATGTTTACGGTTTATCTATGCCTGCCTGTCTATTTTGGGATAGGATTCTCACACCGTTGGTTCGATTTGGGTTTGCATATTTAAAATAGACCAATGCAAAGCTGCCAGATAACCATGTAGATCAAAAGTTGCTCTAACACCTTTGATTTGGAAAAAAGACAATAGAATTTCTGGATGAACAATTTTCACGATAAAGTTTATAAGAAAATAGTAATGTATGATGAAAGTTTAATACTTTCAAAAGAAAATATGCTCTATAAAAATACACAAATCTAATAAAAAAACACCTTTTATAAAAAAAAAAATATGACATTTTGGAAGTAAATTCTGAAGGATTCAATTGTGTTCTTCATAAGTATATAGGAACATTGTTTCAGATCATTCTGTAGTAAATTAATCTAGATACTTTAACCCTGTTACACAGGATACACTATAGAACACATTTGCAGAAATTTTCTAGAGGGAAGGTTTAATGAATAAGTGATAAACTCGTTATAATGATCTAAGAGAATAGAACGATCTAAGGATTATTTAACAGCATACAATATGTTAGGGATTTCTGAAGCTTTTTTTGAAATGAAATTTTTCAGTGAGATTGTGCACACTCAGTGCTTTATGCTCACAAATTCACTGAAATTTTTCTGTGTTATAACATATCATATAAATTCATAAGAATTTTAAATTTTAAGGAAAAGAATAATCACACATAATTATTGAAAAAAAATTGCATTTGCTTACTTCTTTTATATATTTATTTTTTTCCTTACTTCTAAAATACTCACTTTTGGTACTGCTGCTTGAAAAAGAAAATCCTGTATTGGAATAAGTGAACTATTTGTTGCTAAAAGATTAATGATCACCATCTGAGGGTTATCTTGTTGTTTCTCAAATTCAAACACAACTTTAAGGCCATTTTTTTCAAATGCTGTGACAGAAGGAAAACCTGAAAGAAGTAATTATGTTAAAAAATAATTTATTAATGTTAGAAAATAATCTTTATATTGATGTGATATATATATATATATTTAACACAAGTATCACTGACATGGAATACAGAACTATCAATAAATAACAGCTGTCATAAGACGGTAACAAAATTTACTTAATGCAACACTCAAATGTAATTTATGGAGCTGAACATACAGTGGACCCCCGATATAACGCGCATGTCGGGCGGGAAACAACACCCGCGTTATAAGGTGAACCGCGTTATACCGAGCGGCGCGGTGGCGACACAATAAATTTCACACTGTAAGCCTTTCTTTTACTCATCATGTATACAATAATTAAACACTATTCAAAATACATGCAGGAACTCAATACATACACAATTACTCAATACGCAGTAACAATAAAATGCGATACTCACTAACGCCGCACGGACCTGTATAAACATGTTTGAACTTATCGCGAACATCGCCCGCGCTATAACCGAGTGCACGGTATAGCGAGCAGCGCTATAACGAAGGTCCACTGTACTAAAGTTAACTGCTCAAGAAAATCACTCTAAGCTAAATTTTTATATTTTCAATCAAAACAAAATCTCATTTGAGGTGGCTATTTATGATGGAGTTCTGATAACACCTTGCAAGATGCTTGATTGCACCTTTGCACAAAATTTCAGCAGAAATAAAATACAAACTGTTGTGCATCATATGAAATTTGAACTTGGGTTAATTTGCTTAATAAATAGATATGAATAACCACACAAAGTTTTAATCAGCTGTCAGTAACAGTCATGCATGTAGTCTAAAGATTTATTTCAAAATAATATATAATTTAAAACTATTTTGTTAAGTGGAATCAAAACAGCTTATAGAAGATGATTTTATACTTTCAAAAAAGGCTGTATTGTTTTGCTACTAAGCAGTGTTTTATGCTTCAAAATGGCTCAGATTTAAAGTCAACAATGTGAAGCGAGATTGAAGCAACTAAAGGCAGAGGTGATCAAAAAAAGTTTTTTCTGCCTCAAAGGTCTTTATTGTAAAACTGGGGGAAAGGAATCTTTAGAATGTTCAAAGTATATATCTACTGCACATAGGACCACAGCTTAATGTACCATCTAACACAAAGTAGCTGCTCATTGTAATCTTTTTCCAAAGGCAGGGTCTAGGGAAAGTTCACGATACTCAAATTATTAGAATTTAATGAGTCTGGTACTCTAACTAGCTTGTTCTCCTGTACAATAGGAGAGACAAACAAATTACATTAGTATACTAGTATAATTAAAGCCGTCCAGCCAAAATCATATTTTCCTTATTTTAATTCAATCTCAGCAATGCTTAACTGATATGTCACAAGATAGAGGTCAGGGAAAAATCTCATATTATGTTTTTCCCACTGCGAAACACCACATAAGCTATAGTTAACCAAAATATCTGTTAATTTTAAATTTTATTAACCAGTTTTTTTCCTCTTCATTTGTGGTGAAAACAATTTTATGAATATTGTTCATTCTTTAAACTGACACAAAGAATTAAAAATAACCTAAAAATTCTGTCATCAAGCAATGAAATTTTACAGTTTATTCTTCAAACTATTTGCATGTTAAAGATTTTTAGGAAAAAACTCAGCTTTTTGGAGCATGGGCAATGCTCCATCTTCAGTGAAGTCACTTCGAAGACTGAATGCTGTCCTTGCTCTGAAAAGCTGAGTTTTTTTCTTAAAAAATTTTAACATGCAAATAGTTTGAAGAATAAACTGCAAAATTTCATTGTTTGATGGCAGAATTTTAGGTTATTTTTAATTAAATACTGAGCAAGAAGGTCCTCTTAATTGTGAAACAAAGAATTAGAAAAGAAAATATATAATTAAATATCACATTCTACACTATAAATATTTCTTTGTAGAATTTATGTTTCTTGGCCATCAACATAAAATTATCTAAGAGAATACAACAGAACAAAATTAAAAAAAAACACACACTAAATGCAGGGGCAAAGAAATTACAACTATGAGCAGCCAGCAGTTTTTACCACAAAAGCCAGAGAAAAAGCAATGTAGAGGAAAGGGAAGAGCTTTTTTGTTTCCTGTTTTCAAATGCATTAAAAATTAGATAATCATTTTTAACCCTTCCAGTGTCCACATCGTCTGTATATGTTTGGAGAATCTGAATTGACAGGCCAAGGACATATGTATACGTTTTTAACACCAAAAAAAAAAATCGATTTTTAAAAAACAAAAATTGCCATTGTAATTTTTTTTATATATATAACTTATAAAAATATATAATTCAGGCTTCAAAAATAATATTTTGATTTTTTAATTTGATGCATATTTTATTAAACTACAATATAAATAATTTTATAAAGCCATCTGATTACCATTTCTTAGAAGCACTAAACGGTATTGCCAATTTGCATGCTAACATTCCTATTTGCTGAAGCAACCTTTTGATTTAAGCTCACAAGTTTGATTTGAACTATTATCAACAAAATTTTCCTCAATTTTTAGATTTTCAAAAATTTAACAAAATAACTGCTATTTTTAAAAACGAAAGATTTTTGAAATAATTACAAAATGCGTACCGCTTTTTTTTTTCTGTTTCACACTCTTTTCTGTTATAAACCTATTTCAGTATTCCCAAGTTATTTTCTATCATTTTTCCCAGCATTCTAATCATCTTTCCCACCTTCAAATTGAAACTGAAAGTAAATACATCCTTCTTAGAAATTCTGGTTGCACCTGCATTTAATTAGTTATGCTTCACCGAGTCAAACAAGATGGAGATGGCTAACACATGCTATCTCCATTCTGTGTTCCATAAGTGTTTTTACAGTTTTGGACCAGCATATTCGATACTCTTTGTAAAGTTAGCATTTTTTTTTACTTAAACCTTAGTTTTCATTTCAGTAGATTTATTTTTGGAAATTAGCAAGCTTTTGGCAGATCAATAAGTATTGATTTTTTTCATAGTTATATCGTATAGCCGGCCTACAACTTATTGCTGTGGATATTTTAACATCGCATTAGGCTATATGTTAATTCTAATTTTATTATTTATTACTTTTCCAGTAAAATTTTGATCTAGTATCATTTTCTGAAAATAAACGAGGTCTTGGATATGGAAGCAAATTAATTTCTGCAGATTTACTTCCATTAGTTAGCGATCTTTCGATCGGCTGATTTATCGATCTTTCTAAGTTATGCAATATCGGAGGCCAGCTTAGAAGTTGTTGCAGATATTTTATTTAACATCCCATTAGGTTATATGTAATTTTTATTTTTTTATTTTTTGTTTTTTAATAAAAAAACTTTGCGCTTGCACCGTTTTCTGAAATTGAATGTCTTGGATATGGAAGCAAAATAGACTTCTTTGCTATGGAAATCGGCCATCATTTGGGAGGGTAATTTCAGGAAGGGCTGGTCCTTGGTGCACAAACCTTTCTGCACTTAGCCATGATCGCTGAACTTCAATATCCAAAGGAAAATTTCATAATGTTTAGCAAAAAAAGCAACCAAGGAAGTTTTTTTTCAATTTTAATAACCAGTCCAGAAAATCCCATGAATGTGAGAAGTCCAAGTCACGTTGTATAACACTGGCCATGTTTAAAATATAAAATACTGAAAAGAATCATTAAAAGAAATGAAAATCATATTTCAGGTTGAATATTATATTATTTGGGAGGAAATTTCCTTTCAATAAATATATAATTTAACTATTTTTATTCAGCAGGTTTTCCAAAATGAAGCCTTAATTGTATAGTGCTATCTTTTTTTCCACCATATCACATTGAAAAAGGGTTATTAAAATCAATATGCTTGTAAATTTGTTGATATTATTTTCATAAAATTCGTAATTAAATTCTGTTTAATTTGTTATATAACATGACCTATTTCTGTTGATTGTTTTTTTTTAATTCTAAAGTTGATTTGTTTATTTGACTCGCACAATTGGCTAAAAGCCTAGAATTTTCTCAAAGTATGGTACCAAGAAAAAATTTACGAAAAAAAAAATACCCCCTCAAGCAGCTGCTTGCCACAGAGGTCTGACAGGAGCCTGTCAGTTTATATGCGAGAGTAGAAGGTCTGAGAGGATGGCAGGACCTCAGCAGAAAAACGACACAAACATCCATGCCTTACACAAGAGAAATATTTACTTAAAATCAACAGAACATTTTTTTTGTTATTCAAAAATATATAGACAATCTATTCGTGTGCATTGTAATCATTTCTAAGTTTTTTTTAAATAAATTTTTATTTGAGTTGCCAGATGCATTTTTTTTATTACATGACTCTAAAAAAGTCCTATTAAAATAAAACATATCTTTTTTGCTAAATACTTGATTTTCGGAAAATCCAGAATTAAATGCTGATTTATTTGTTATACAACATGCCATAATTCCTTTCATTAGTTATTTGGCAAAAAAGTTCTAAAGTTAAAGTTTTTTTTTTGGCTGAGCAGAGTGAGAAAAATAGTTTGGCCTCTGGATGGAAACCTATTTTTCAGCCTGGACACTGGAAGGGGTTAAACAATATGAGCAGTTACCTTTGAAAATTAAATATCAGGAAAAACTCACCTTTTGCTACCAGCTGTGAACTAACTAATCCATCCATTAAAATATTAGTGGAACCTGACTCATTTATAGAGGGTGCTGGATCTGAAAAATAAACCATTAGGCTAGTTTATGATTTATATAAAAATGCTATTTACACTAATATAATAGAGAAGATTCTTCTGATGACAGTGAAAAATTAATTGTTAAACAGCTGAGAAAGTGGTTTATGTATTGTTGCAATTCTGTTCTTGGTAAGTGCTAGATCTTTACAATTTGTAAATTTTAGTTTAAACTTGTAATAATATCAAGTTTAGTTCCAACTCAGTATTAAGTCACATTTTACTATCGAAATCCTAGGTGACAAATAATAGATGTAAACGCACATGATTAGAGATGTCTTTGATATAACAGATTTCCTAAAATTTGGTTGGGCTGTTTCACATCTGAGTAGCACCTTTTTTGCAAACAGTGCACAAGAGTGGATGATAACACAAAGAGTAGTTCTTTAATACTCCCTGTGAAGGAGGTGATAGACTTCTATGATGTAATACTTAGAATGAAGAATATTAGAATTAGAATGAACTCTCGAGTACGAAAGTGAAATTTTGGAACAGTATTGGAATTCAATCTCTTAATCTTTATTGACAAAATGTTTGATACAAGATGAATATACATATCATAATATTCTATATTTCATAATAAACTATACTTTGTCATCCATGCTAAAGAGGGATCTATTGCAGTGCTGTCCAACTTCTCTAAGACCGCAGGCCATATTTTCTTTTGCTAATATTTTGCGGGCCCCAAAAAAAATAATACGATAGGATAGGTAATTGAAAAATCAGTTCATGTAACCTCAAAAAATTATTTTTATTTATATGAAAAATAATAAGTAATAATAAACCTCAAAAAATTATTTTATTTATATGAAAAGTAATAAGTAATAATAAACCTCAAAAAATTATTTTATATAGATGAAAAATAATAAGTATTAATAAACCAATTTAAACTTTCTAAACCTTATCAAATATTTAATAAATTTAATGGGAGCATTGTGACCGCAGTTGTTGGGAAATAATTTCTGTATATGTTTATATTGATATTTGTTGTTGTGAGCCAAAGTGTATGTTCAAGTGTAGAGTCTTTCAAGCAGTTTCTGTATCTTGATTTTATATATTTCATATCAGAAAATGCGCACTCGCAGATATATGTACTTCTGAATATAGAAATTATTTGCAGTCCAAAATATTTCATTTTTGGAAATTTTTCTTTAGGCCAAAGTTTGAACATTTCTATTTCAGTTTCTCTATTAGATGCAATAATTGAGCCGGCCTGAAGGTAGCATAATTCCATTTGATATTTAGGATCTATAGTGCTAATATCAATATATAATGGATTACTGAATAAATTTAAACTTTGCTTAAGGTCATCAAATTGTGAAAATCTTCTATTAAAATCTTCAATTAGAATATCTAATTTAGGAACAAATTTTTCAAAATTAACTGTTTTACTAAGTTGCTTTATTTCTTCATAAAACTCTTTACAAGTTTCAAAATAATTTAAATTCTTTTCCTGCAAATTTGACTTCAACAATTGTAGTTTGTTTTTAAACCCAGTAAAATGATTTTAAAGACAGCTAACATTTTGATTTTTTCCTTGTAAGGATTTATTTAAGACATTTAAATAATCTGTAATGTCTGTTAGGAAAGCAAGTGAACAAAGAAAATTTTCATCAACAAAACCTTCATCAGTGCCCACTTCTGTGAGGAAAAAGATGAATTTCTTTTCGAAGTGTAAAAAAACTTTTGAGGCATTTTCCGGCACTTAATCAGTGAATATTACTATGTAAAAGCAGATCGCCATATTAAGCATGCAGTTCGTCCAAAAAAGCTTTAAATTTTCTTCTGTGTAAGAGAACGATTTCCACCACGAATTAAATTGGTAATTTTGACAACCTTTTCCATTACGTCGTTTATTCTCCACGAAATGCCACACAATGTCTCCTGGTGCACAATACAGTGCAACATTCGACAATGCATGCCATATGCATGTGCAGTGAGAGCGATTCATGCTGTCATTAGATGCTTCTTATTACTGCATCTTCATAAAAATATTTGTTTGATGACGCCGCACCACTCTTAAAAGGTTTCAGAAGTTTGCCGATTGGCTTAAGAATGTTTTGTAAACTTTATAGAATGAGTAAATTGAAGATCGCATATGATGTAAAGTAATATAAGTTGACAAAAAATTATAAGGTGGATGATAGATATTTATTTAAAATTTCAAGTAGAAACTTGATTTTGTTCGCGGGTCACAAAAATTCTTGTGCGGGCCGCTAGTTGGACAGCGCTAATCTATTGTAAATCTGAAATTGTAATCCTACTAGTATCTCACGTGATTCTTTTGTATAATCAACAATTGTCCTTTAATCTGATATTCATGCATTAATTCTTTTATTAATATGAAAATTGAATTCAAAGGGAAAGACTTTTGTGTTTAAAAGTTCATTTTACAAGGACATCTGTTTTGATTAAGTGTTTATTTTATACTCAGTGTCACTTTAAAGTTGCAGCCTTTCATATGCTGGAAATTGGAATATTTTAATGTTTTGAAGATATTATTTTAATTGCAAAAAATTCCAACAATGATACATAATGGTGTTCCTTACAGTATATACAAGGTGTTTCAAAACTCTCTGTACAAATTTCAATGAGAGATAGGGAACACCAAGACAAACTTTTTTCGTCTATGAATGTGTGTCTGCTGATGTAACCCTTCGGTGCTAGTGGGCGCTGACAGAAATATTAGTGGAGCTGGTACATAAATGAATGGACACAAGTGTGAATGTGAACAACATGCTTATTTAAAGAAGGTGCTTAAAGTTGCGACTGGCAACAGCATTGCATGCATGACAGCATCAAAGATTTGATTGCCGTACATGTTAAAAGATTCCCAGAATTTCGTGAACATTTGCAGCAGCAACAGCAATGCTTGCAATGAGGTCTTCATCCGAGTCAATGGGAGTCTTGCACGAGGTTCTTCATGTGTCCCCAGAGGAAGAAATCAATACATGTTAAATCTGGCGATCTTAGTGGCCAGGCGACAGGTCTACCCCGGCTTATCCACTCTCAACACGAGGGCATGGCACACACTGAGGTTATGTGCAACAACTCGTGTTTGTGCCTGGATTGTCCTCAATGCACCATAGAATCTCTTCTTCCATGTTGCTCACAGTTGCCGGTGCAAATGCGCAAATGTTTGGAGATTTGGCACACATCTGTTTAGGAAGCGTTGTCGGTACAACCTCACAGCAGTGCTTCCGTTTACATTGGGAGCGCCATATGCCAAATGCATGTCAACCATCTCAGCAGTCGTGAAATACTCCATGTTACATGTAATGTGTCTGATTTACAAATGTCGACAGCAAACACAAGTCCATTCTCCATTCCCACTTTGCCCCTCCAGCCAATTGCAGAACTGCCAGTGCCCCTAGCACCAAAGGGTTATGTCAGTAGACATACATTAATAGACGAAAAAGGTTTCTCTTGGTGTTTCCTATCTTCCATTGAAATTTGTAGAGTTTTGAAACATCCTGCATATGTGTGTGCAATTTACACAAGTTTTAGGATGGCCAGTCTCTTTAGAGCTAAAGCTTATATATATATAATTATGTATGCAGCAATCACTTCAAATGCAGTTTTAGAGTAATGTAGTAAATATTGTGCTTTGTTTGATAACATTCAGAGTATATTTTGCTACTTTGGCATTAAATTTGAATGTTTTACTAAGATCATTACTTTGCATAGTAAAAATTCAGAAACTTAATAATTAGACAGCAATAGAAGACTAAAAAAAAACAGTAGAAATGTAAATGCAGGAATCATAGAAAAATTAGATTTCATTCCAAAATGTATTATAAATATTATAACATTACATAGAGTGGTCTGAAAGCTATCAAGACTTCTTAAAAAAAAATTCAAACTATTAAATTACATTTGGGCATTCTATTTAATACTCAATTATTTTTCCATATACCTTTCTTAATAATAACATACCTTGAACTGGAGATGTCAGATCCAAACCTCCTAAAAGGTCTAATAAATCAGCATTTCCTACAATTGGATTAGTGGGTTTTTCTATTTCTGTTTGAAGTGGTTGAATATCAGAACCACTGAGAAGATCAAGTAGCACACTCTGGAAACCAAATAAATATCAAATAATAAGATTTAAGAACAGTAGTGCTTTCAGTTTTGCTATTACATTAAATGCACAATATTTTTATCTGTTGTCTTTAATCAATTATCTACATCTTCAGTGCATTGTAAACAAAGCATAGCCTCTGTAACTAGATGCTTACTATATTGAACGAAACTTTGGCAACACCTGTTTATTGAATCTGCCACTAGATGTTTCCGGCGATGGATGGATGGATGGATAAACACACACGCACACATTAATTTTTCTCTCCAGACATGTCTGTTCTGAACTGCCAGATGCATTTGATAGCATCTGGCAGCTTAACTGGAAATGGAAAGGTTGGTTGGTTGTTGGGTTTTAATGGCACATTGACAACTAAGGCCATAATGCACCAGACAAGACAAATAGTAAAAACAGATAAAAACCATGAAAACCCACAACCAAAGCTAAAAGCAACATGTAAAGGTGATAAAATGCAACACAAAAGCCAATAAAAATAGAGAACGTAAAAGATCAACAAGTGCAAAACCAGAAAAATAACAATGGGTGTAGAAGGCCCATGTAAAAATTAACAAGGATAAGAGATTAGAACTGGTTAAAATAATCAAAAAATTCAAAGAAAGGAGTTAAAAGTGATTCATCTGATAATAGTTGTCTGAGTGTAAGAAGCTCAGACATAAAATCATGAAAGTTAAAATACAATTTACATTCAAAAGTTAAAAGCCGGACATGACACTAAAATATGTTTAATAATTAAAATGGTATCACAAAACTCGCACTTAGGTTTGTCGTCTGCCCATAAAAGAGTTCCGAGCTACTGCTGCTGCATTTTGCCACAGTAGTTCCAATTCTAGCAAGATCCTGTTTGGCATTGTCCACCCATTGCATCCTATATCTCCCCCTTTTTCTGAAACCCTTAAGCACACTGTTCATTATCCTGTTTGCTAAGCTGCAGCTATGCATACAGGCAACATGTCCAAACCAACGCAGTCTCTCTCTGCACAATATGCTGCTCAAAGGAGGTTGATGACTCCTTCTTCTAACCTCATCATTACTTACAAAGTACGGGTTCATACCATTGCAAAAATTAGTTCATAGCAGCGAGTAGTTTAAAAGCTTTCGTTCTTAGTGTTCACAGTCATTTCAATAAATTTTGCATTTAAATTACAGCACCTCATATTTACAATGGTGTATTGTGTTGCTCCCCATTGCAATTCAGATACTCGTAAGGATAAAATTTCTTTCCATGAAATTCCTAGCAATTGGGATTTGCATCAAAAGTGGCTAAGAGCTATATCTAGACAAGGTAATTCTTCTGAAGTTCTCGTCATGATCATTGATGATATTACAGTTTTATTATAACTATGTTGACAAATTGTGTAATACTATTGAATAGTTTATTTCAAGTAAATATAAATCCTTAAAGTATCTTGACCAGATTTACAAAAGCAGATCAGGGGAACTTCTGAAAATTCAATCTTTAGTAATATTTTTTGTGAAAATTGATTTTAAGACTTATAGAGCTTTCAAATTTGCTTCACATTTGCATGACAAGGCAATTCTCGAATAATTTGGTAGGATATAGAAGAAGAAAAAATACAGTATAATTAATGAAATTTTTTGGACACAGTTGTAACTGCTGCTATGCATTTATTATTATAAAAGTTCACAAAAAGTGAACACGATTTCTTATTATTTTGAACAGAGCAGGATTGGGGAAGGGATGTGCTGTAGCCACATCCCCTTTGAGAATGCTAGTAATGGTAATAGAGGCAAAAGTTTATTAAACTCGTAAAGAACTAAAATGGAAGGGGAAAGGTCATACTGTAATGAAAATCCAGTCTCTTGGCCCATTTAACTTTCCCCCCCACTTGATTAAGTTTCTAGGCCTCCCCCCTTCTTTTTTTCCCCACATCTGGATCTAATTTTGATTAATATGTATATTTCAATTGCCCTATTGATTTAGAGGAATTGAACACTCCTTTAACTTTTACTATCTTAAGATTTTTAAATTCATTAAAATAGTGTCAAAGGAAAGTGCTTTTTATTGCAGCAATGCTGCAAAATTATTGATATATTTTTTAAAAAGTAATGAAATTAAAAAAAAAGTTACCTAAGAAGTAAATGACAATCACTTGTTTCTTATTAATGATTAATAGGAATTTCCATTACATTTTATGTATATCATTCACATTTTACGTCACCTAATAAAAAGATCATTCCTCCCCCCCCCCCCCCCCAGTTTATACATCTGTTTGTCTTGTAATAAAAACAATATCTATCCTTGAGTTTGAGGAAGAAAAATATAACACGTTAAAATTTCCTTCCATTTTCTTCCTATTTTCATGAAGAATGTAATTTGAGGAAATTTCAGGTACTTCATCCCATGTATCAAGATTTTATTTGATAAATATCATTATGATGGGCTATTGAATTACATATGGCAGAACAGTTTTGACATTCATCATGAGGATATGAAATTACGAGATATTACATGCACATTTTCCAAACTAGCTAATGCCCTCTTGGGAAGGAAATCTGTTTATGTGTTGCCAAGTGTTCAACGGTGATGCTGGCAAATCGGTAGGCATCTAGTTATAGAGACTATGGCTCAACACATGTCATTTATAAGTTCAATACCAATCATACACCTGGTTCTTTAACCACTATAGCAGAGCCATAACTAATAGAGTATTAGTGAACCTAGCTAATCTTCCACCAAGCATATCTTTGTCTACTGATGCAGCAGTAAGAAAACCTAGTCATTGTTATAGTCAGCATGTCATCACTGTAGTGTGAGAAAATCCAAACAAGCTAGGAGCTTTGTTTTTTTCTATCCATTGTGCAGCATTAATAGAAATATGTTTGTAAAAACAGGATGACATGAGCATTTGGTAATCAACTCATTCAGGTAACTGAAAAACTATAATTGATTTTCATGTTTCATTAAATAATGTGTATCTAAACATATTTCAACAAAAGGAAACAGAACTGACAAAAGTGTTTCACAAGTTGCAAATGTTTTTTGGTGACATTTTCTTCTAATTGCTGAGCTGAGATACTGATTTATACCATCATCAAAATGAACACAAGTGAAGAAATGTCTCTAAAACGATGAAATAGGTAGTATAAAAGAAATGAAAAAATTTCTTTCCCTTATTATTCTTATGCCATAAGTGAAAAAAGATCATATAAAAAGATTATTGGCCTACAGATCTGTTTTTAAAAATTCCCATTTTCAGAAAACTGATGAACCGTAACAGATTTACTCAAATTTGAAAATCTCTGCATTTCAATAATAATGAAAAAGGAAAGGACTCTACAGACTTTTCAAGATTAAACCAATATTTGACTATTTTATTGAAAATTTTCAAACAATATATAAACCAAAATATTCATTGCCTCATCCAATAATATTATCATTGGATGAGGCAATGATTCCCTGGAGTGGAAGGCTAAAGATTAGAACATATAATGAAATATGGTCTGTTTGTTAGAGTAGTATGTAAAAGTACTACAGGATATATAGGAAATATAGAAATTTATTCAGGACCAGGAAAAAATTAGAGGAATTCATTTTTTCTATCATGGAACCATATCTTGATCAGTGGTATCATGTTCATCAAGATAACTATTGTGAAAACTACTGAGCACCTACTTAAAAGAAAGACGAGAGTATGCAGCATCATTAGGATGAACAGAGGACTCCCATTGGAATTAAAAACAGGACTCAAACTGAACCGATTTGAAACAACTTTCAGAAGAAATGGTAAAGTTCCGCAATCTTAGAAGGATACCCAATTAGTATGTATGATTTCAACCATCCATAATGACAGTACAATTGATATAACACTTCGAAATAATATCATAAAGAAAAAACCAGTTTGCATTGACAAGTAAAATAAATTTAGGACAGGCATTGACAAAGCCAACCATTATTTATCTTATTATTCCATACTACGGAAAACATAAAAATGGTCAAAGAAGGTGGCTTTCTGGATAATCAATTGTGATTTGTTCAATTCGTTCAAAGTTTTTCTGAAGCTAAATCCAAAAAGTAAATTGAAATATGAACAATTCCTACTGGAACTGACGAAAGATTGGGCAAGTGAAAATATAGTGTCAGAGGAAGATGCAACTGAAACAGTGCAACCTAGTACTTCGATCCACATCCCATGTGTCCCCTATTTCGACCCTCCAGGGTGACTATCAGGAAATATGTGACAACATATCTTAGAAAAAATTGTTTCTGATGGAAATAAAAAAAATATCCTTGTAGGAAATGACGAGTTTGTACTGTGAACAAAAAGAATAAAACACAGTACATCTGTAAATTCCATTTGGTACCCCTTCATAAGGGACAAATGTTTTAATGAATATTATACTAAAAAATATTACTAGTGTATTCATTAACTGTATGTTTCAATTTTGAATAAAATATTACAACTAATAATAAACTTACAATATTTTGAATTAATGACTGCACAATTTAAGGTATGCTCTGAAAATGCATGGGAATAGGATTTTATGCCATTAACATAATATGGTCCACAATGTATTAACAACATCTTTTCAAAACAGCATTGTTAGAGTACTGTAAATATGTTATCTCACTAGCAAAGTGCAGATTACACTATAGCTCCTTTTACGGTAATTACTTTTAATTTTATCAACTGACAGTGAGTTCTTTTTTTTTATGAAATCATTTCTAAAACACTTTCTGCTGTATATATATATTTAAAATATTATTTAGATAAGATCATGAGAAAGGTGTTCATTGATGTAAAAAACTAAGTTGACTGTATCAATAACAATTATACTAACTGGTATGACTATTGAATATTTTGTATAAAAATATTTGTAAGAACTTATTTGAATGTTACAATAAATATATAAAGAAAGCTGAGTATGAAATTAAATATTAAAACAGAAAGAGTATTTGAATGAGTTGATGTATCCCTAAATACATATAGAAATGAAAAACTATTGGTAACTTACAAAATATTTTATATTTTCCATTTTTTTGCAACTTTAATAATGCTGACAAAAGCAAAAGATTTTACTCATATATGACATTTTCATTTCAATTTGCATTTAGGGATATATCAACACATACAAATACTTTTTCTGTTTCAAATTTAAACCCTTCTTGAGAAGGGTTTAAATTTGTTTACATATTTATTGTAAAGTTTTGGTATTCTTATAAATAACTTTCTTACATGAAATGTTCAACCACATTTTACTTATGGTCTTTCTTGTTAAATTTCAATTATTAAACTATTTTACTTTTACTGATACATATCTTTTTTTCCTAACATTAAAATAGAGTAGTTAATATATATTAAAATAAATGTATATTAATAATATTATTATTGGATGAGGCAATGATTCCCTGGAGAGGAAGGCTAAAGATTAGAACATATAATCCAGGAAAGATAGTGAAATAGGGTCTACTTGTTAGAGGAGTGTGAAAGTACTATAGGATATATAGGAAATATAGAAATTTATTCAGGACCAGGAAAAAATTATAGGAATTCATTTTTTCTGTCACAGAACCATATAATCTAGTAGACAGTAATCTAGTAAATATATAGTACAGGATGCAGTACTAGTAATCTGGTAAATATATAGATTACTAGCACTGTATCCTTAATATACAGTACTAGTAACCCATATATTTACTAGTACTGTATATTAAGCTTGTTACAAAAGCTCTGGGTTGGGTTGTTTTACCTCTGAGAGCCACTTTTTTGCATACCATGGGCTAAATGGCCAGGTCACATGGACCCCGAAGGCTCAGATGGTATGGAGAGGGGACACACTGGAACAGTGTTGGGAGACAGATGGTAGTCTCCCGTCAAGGCTATCCAAAGTGTTCTTTAACATGCGCAGGGTATGGCTCTCCCACACAGGGGGCCACGGCATAATGTCCCATCCAATGGACAGCGGCCTTTCCAAGCTCATCGGTGTCCCATTCCAAAAGCAAGAAGTATGATTGGTATGTTTTATCCTGAGGTGCACAATGCAATTTTGCACATATAATGGCCTAATCTAGGCAGGGAAAGGGTATTCAATGGACAGCAGTTAAGAGATGGATGAAAACCTCCTAGTTCAGAAAGTCAAAATCATCTAGGAAATCAGATGTCAAATTGAAATGAAAAATGTAAATAATAAAAGTGAGCAATAAATAAAATTTTAATGTTCAATATAGAAGTTTTAAAAGATATAGTTCACTTGTAATTATAACAAGTGCAATGACTTATATTGCATCACATGGTACTTAATTATGCAACTTGACTAGCTAAATACTGAATAAATGTTTTTATATATACCAAAACTTACTGAATCTTCAAAATTCTTTTGATTTTCTTTTTCATTTCCTTTTGCAGTATTATTGCACAATTCATCTTCATCAGCTTCACCATTCTGCAGACCAGGACTATTTTGGTTTCTACTTTCCATTTGTGGCATACGCTCCAGGAGACTAGGTCTAATAAGTAAAACCATAATAAATAATCATATGCTAATCATCAATGTACAGTAATTGGGGATAATATACAAAAAAAGTCATGAAAAAAAGAACTCAATAAATAAGTAGAATAAAATAGTAGGAATTTTGAACTTCATGATATTTTAATTAGTCAAGAAAGGAGATATTGTTATTGTTCTAGATGACTTTAATGCCAAAGCTCATATTAACTGTGACTTTAGACAGTAGTGATAGATCCATTTGGCAATTGGCAGTTGCAATGGGGAAAGTCCATAGGTAAATAAACCTAACGGTTTGAGAATAACTAACACTTATTATAAATATGGAATATTTGTAAATATATCAGGGTTCATTTGATGGGTTACATAGGAATATGATAGATTCCTATGTAACCCATCAAATATAAAAGGCAAATGCATTACTTCTATTATGTTTTGATTCCTATGTAACCCATCAATATTAAAGGCAAATGCATTACTTCTATTAACACCAGAAAAATAGAGGAGCAGAAATTGGGTCTGACTTGCTAAAAGTGTCTTGCTACTAAAGCTTAAGAAATGTTAAGCTTAAGAGGATTACCTTTAACAATGAAGCTCTGAAAGACCCATATATAGCCAAGGCTTACTGTGATAAACTGTGTAGTCATTATGACAATTGTGGTGTGCTTACAATTAAAATTTGAGAAATATAACATTACTGTTTTGGATAAAATGGAGCATAGAAGGCAGTAATTTGAGTGATAAAATTATGCAGCTTATCTTCAAAAGAAAGAATTACAGGGATAAACTGAATCAACACCCTACTAGTCCTAAGAGACAGCATTACCAAAAGCATAATAAATACACAAAGGATCAGTAAATAGCTAATAGGAATTTTTGGTTTGACAGCTTGGCTGACAAAGCAGAGGAAGCAGATACTTAACACACCATCAAAGAGATATACCAGACAGTTAATATTTTGTGTGGGAAGAATCAGAATGGCACACAGAGATTAAAAGATAAACTAGTTATTAAAAGTGAGGATACTATCAATAAGATTTAGAGGGAATTTAATGCACATACAGCAAATGAAGCATTAAATGTAATCAATTCCATATTTAATTTATAACAATTCAAATTCTTTTATTTACCTTAGAGTGCTATATTTTGAGAAGAGTGATGAAAATTCAACAGCTCTTTGTTGTAATTCCACACTGACATTTGTTCCAAAAACATCCAAAAATTTCTTTACCCTCCTGAAGGCAAACATAAACATATTGTATTATCATTTCAATATTAATGTGTAGTACTATCTAGTACACCCCCTCCTCCTTCAAGCAAAGTACAAATTCATTTCAAGAATTAATTAAGATACATTAAATATAAAAAATACTACACTAAATTTGCTATCAATTTAATTATAATCTCTTTTAACACACTACATTAATATCCTTGAATATGCAAGGTTTAGTATAAGCCATGTTAAAATCAAATATTTAGTTTCATAATTGCATTTAAAGTATGAAATCAGGTAAAGGATACTTTACAAATACATATATTTATTATAAGTACTATGAGTAAATATTTGCCACCATGAATTTAAAAGTCCTTTAAAACAACTGCAATGCAATATATTAAATATTATACAAGCATAAATGCAAACTTGCAAAGATTCAAATATCAGATCACTTATTTTGCAGCTGAGCTACAGAGTCAACAATTACATATTGGCAACTGATACAGAGTAATCAACTAATATAGAGCATCAAATTATCATTGTTTCTAGGTGACTTTAATCATAAATATCATTCTGCTATTTAACATTTCAAATAATTGCAAAATATATTAAAAAACAAACAAACATTTTTTTAAAATATTATTCTTTACAAATCTTTTCTGTTAGTTCATTGGAAATCTTTTAGCTCAATCAATGAATCATCATTAGCTAGATTAATTTTCATCAAAATTGTTAAAAAAACTTACCAGTGTACAAATGAAGGTTTCAACCTGGTAACCACCTCAGTACTATAGTGTAAGAATAACCTCAGAACTAATGTGTAAGTTAAGGAAACAATATTTGAGGTACCAACTATATATGCACAAGGATGCCAAGGGTTCAGAGAAGGTTGGAGGAAGGGGACCCACTGAACAGCTGTTAGGAGACAAATGGAAGCCTCCTGTCAAGGCCATCCAATGTGTTCTTTAACGTACACAGGGTAAGACTCTCCCACACATTGGACAGTGGCATAACATTCCATCCAATGGATGGCAGCCTTTCCAAGTTCTACTGAATGAAGGCAGGGTGGCGAGTTTTGTGGAGCTCAGTGCTGTCCCAGCTGGGTAGGTATAATCACGACTATGAACGACATCGATTTCACGATAATTAGTACAAGTACTAACTTAGTTGCGATCGAAGCTAGGGATGCGATTAGCAGTTTAATCATTATTTCGGTCTACTTTCCGCCATCAGAAGATCTTGTACTTCACTTGGAGAATCTAGGAGATTTAATTAGAAGACACAGAAACAAGAAAATACTAATAAACGGAGATTTTAACTCAAAGCACATCATCTGGGGGAACCCAACAACAGATGAAAAAGGAGAAGAAGTAATGGAATTCATCTTGAGAAATAATTTAAGAATACTGAACAACAGACATTCAACCATTTTGGTCTACTTTCCGCCATCAGAAGATCTTGTACTTCACTTGGAGAATCTAGAAGATTTAATTAGAAGACACAGAAACAAGAAAATACTAATAAACGGAGATTTTAACTGAAAGCACAGCATCTGGGGGAACCCAACAACAGATGAAAAAGGAGAAGTAATGGAATTCATCTTGAGAAATAATTTAAGAATACTGAACAACAGACATTCAACCCCCACTTTTGAAACTATGAATGGAAGAAGCTGGATAGATTTAACGATTACCAGTGAGAACCTAGAGGAAGAGATAAATAAATGGGAAGTTTTAGAAGAAGATTCTTTAAGTGATCACAAATATATAGTTACCTCCCTGGGAACGAAAGAACTGGCCCCTACAGCAAACAGATACAAGCTAACACATAAAGGACTTACAAGAATAGCTCAAGATATAAAGAAACAAGAATCCAATCTAGAAGAAAAATTAAGGGAAATTAGAACCACAGATGAACTGGATAACTTCGTGTACAGCTTTGTGGAGACATTAATTAATTAATCATTTAAAATATAATGCTTCTAATGTGATGACATGTTCATCACTGAGCCATGATTTCAAATATAGGAAGGCCATATCTTGTGCAATTTCAAAGGCTCATTGGATGATTCTTATGTGCCTTTTAGGAGCTATCCATCAAGGATCTTTCTTTAAACTTTGCTCAAAGCCAGTATCCTTATGAAATATCTAATAATGTACAATAGAGCAAAATGTACCATATAAAGGCAAAACAATCAAGCTCAATCTAGGCAAATTTCGATTTATGTTCTATAAAAAGTGGGACCTGGGTTTGAGCCCTGGGTAAGGCATGGATGTGTGTGTCATTTTTCTGCTGAGGTTCTGCCATCCTCTCAGACCTTCTACTATGGCATATAAACTGTCAGATTCCTGTCAGACCTCTGTGGCAAGCAGCTGCTTGAGGGGGTAGTTTTTTTTTTAAATTATTTTACTTAACAAAATGAGTTTCAGAATTTTTTCCTTTTAAAAATCAACCAGAAAAATCATATTTTATTGCATGCATTACTTGAAATATTTATCACAAGGAATGGAAATACTACACTTACGGAGCACCTTCAGGGAACCGAACACTAAGTTTCATAAGAGCTGTGACTGAATATTCTTTAGTAGTCAGTGTCATATGTATATTAGATGTTATTTTCTCAAACATGTCAATTACTTCATCTTCTGATACCTATAAAGATATATAAATAATGAAACTTAAAACTTTAAATGAACATTGAAGTTGTAAAGTTTTAAATGCAATAAAACATTGTATATTCTACAGTATATTATCCTATGCTCATTACTACTTTGCTGATGAAAACAATTTTATTTCATTACTATTTCAACAACTGGTTACATTTTGTTTCAGTTAGAGCAAGCAACAATATTATCAGAATAATGAAATACATTAAACAAGGAAACAGTGGCTTACAGAATTAACAATTAGAACATAATTTCTGAAGGGAAAAACTATTCCTAATCTGTAAAAAAAAAATGCTTGTTTGTTGAAGAAAATTAGTAAGAATGCAATAAATACACAAATATAGTCAAAATCACATTTAGATTTTCCCAAAACTAGCAATAATTAACATCACATTTTCAACAACCATAGAAAAATTAACACAAAACTACTTTTCTAGTTTTAAAACATTTGATTTAATATCCAAGTCTAACATTTTAAAAATACAGTGACACATTTCAATCAACTCAATATCATTTGCCAAAAAATATAAAGCTTTCTTACTAAAACAAAAATTTTCTACACTGCAATCTTTGTGAGTTGGAATTTTCAGTGAAAAATTAATGCTTATACGTTTTTAACAAAGCTTTCGTTTGGAAACTTTTGCTGATATACAGATTCATAGATTATAGTGACGAAACATAATTATACTAAAATTATTTCACAAGTCAAATTCTGCACTTAGTTCTATATCAGTTAAGAAAGGTATACTTTGCTAAAATCAAAAGGAAGTAGCAGATTATCTTACATTTAGGGGTTTTATATCTGAACCATCAGTAGAATTCAAGAGATCTCCATATTCCCCAATACACCATGATGCTACCTGGACAAGTGGTTGTTTAGTAGCTAAATCTCCTGTTAACTGTTTCCACAGCTGTTGGACAGTGTAGGCATGCAAAGAAGTCGTTTCTGATATTAGCTGGATGAGATTCCCTACAACGTCTTCTATAACATAATTACCAGCCTACAAAAAATTCAAATATATTAGCTATTTCATGAGATACATTTTACTCCGAAATATTCTTATTCCACTTATTTAAAATAAAAGATAAATAGCTGATATACAACTAAATATCAACATTACATTATTGTCAATGCCTACTCTTGACACTATTTAAATCTGAATATATAACTGTTCATTTCTGGTTGTAGTGACTAAAAAAAATTTTTTTACGTGAAATTTGAAAAGATAATCATCTTTTAAAAGTGAGGTAACTTTTATATTTATTTGCATACTGAAAATAAGATATTTAACTTCTTCACAGTAATGCACAACTATAGTCATGTTGCATCTATCTTCAACACTTAAACTGGCCAAATGTATAATAAGAAACTTAACCATGAACAGATTTAGAGATCATAAATATCATCATCATCATCATCATCATCCTCAAGCAGCCATGGGCTACGGAGGTCCAACCAGACCGTGCAATTTAGTTCTCCAAGCAAGTCTATCCTGAGCTACATCTACTGCATCTGGCCACTGCACACCAATTCTAACAAGGTCCTGTTTGACATTGTCTGCCCACCGCATCCTAGGTCTCCCCTTCTTTCTGAGGCCTTTAGGCACACTGTTCATAACCCTATTCGCCAATCTATAATTATTCATACGGGCAACATGGCCAAACCAAAGGAGTCTCTCTCTGCACAATATGCTGCTTAAAGGAGGTTGCAAACTCCTTTTCCTAATCTCATCATTAGTTACACAGTTGAACCACCTAATGCCCAAGATACTGCGTAAGCATCTGGAATCAAAAGCATCTAGTTTCCTGTTATCTTGTTTACAAAGTGTCCAAGTTTCACTACCATAACTAACCCTAGAAAGAACCAAACTATTATACAGTCTAATTTTAGTCTTTAGGTGTATACGCCTATTTCTCCACACTCTCCATAGATTCTTAAAAGTCCCAGCAGCAATCCCTATTCGTCTGTTAATCTCATGCCGCACATCACCATTATCAGTTACATAGCTCCCAAGATAATTAAACTGTGACACCTGCTCAAGACTGCAACCATTCAGATTAACTGAATCACAGCCTGCCTGACCAATTTTCATCACTTTAGTTTTCTCTCTGTTTATAACCAAACCTACTCTACTACCAGACTCATCCACAGCTTGAATGAAAGAGTTCATCTCATCAACATCATTTGCCAAAAGGGCTAAATCATCAGCATAATCTAAATCAGAAATTTTCGTATCTCCAGCCCATTTAAGGCCAAAATCTTTCCCTCGAAGTGAATTTCGCATAACATAATCAATAACCAAGCTAAAGAGAAAAGGAGACAAAATGCACCCTTGTCGAACACCAGAAGTAATGCTAAACCAATTGCTACAAGCCTTACCAACTCTCACACACGACTCAGTGTTATTATAGAGAGCTTTCATAATGTTAACTAACTTGTCTGGTATACCATATGATCTCACAATCAACCACAAATTATGACGATCAACAGAGTCGAAAGCCTTTTTGAAATCAACAAAGCTAGCAACCAAAGGTTTCTGAAACTCTAAACATTTCTCAAGAATCTGCCTAAGTGAAAATATCTGATCTACACATCCCCTACCACTTCTGAATCCACATTGCTCATCACGCAATTGCCTGTCAACCAGATTCTTAATTCTATTAAGCACAATCATGGAAAGAACTTTACCTGGAACAGAGAGTAGGCTGATACCCCTATAGTTATCACAAGAACTGCGATCACCTTTTTTGAAAATAGGGATAACAATAGCTCTGGTAAAATCCTTAGGAACCATGCCTTTATCATAAAAGAGATTCAGAATTTCAGTCATCCAAGTGGTAACCGAAACATTCCCAGCTCTAAGCATTTCCGTAGTAATTTCATCTACCCCTGGGGATTTATGAAGTTTAAGTTTAGAAACAGCCAAAATAACTTCAGATTGTGTTATAGGGCCAACATTAAAGCCACCAATGCATCTATCATCATTGCAAACAATGGGAGTAGAACAAACTACATTGTTTAGAACATCACTGAAATGCTCAGCCCACCTAGCCATGACAGAATCCTCCCCTTCTATAACCTTACCTTGTTTATCCTTCAATCCTTGTATGCCTGTCCGTTTTCTACCACACAAAACATTAACTATCTGGTACAGCTCTCTGCTGTTGTGCTGTCTAACTGCTTCCTCGGCTTTGTCAGCCAAACCATCAAGCCAAAGTTTCTTATCAGCAGCTAACTGATCCTTTACAAGTTTATTAAGGTCTCTGTAATGCTTTCTATTAGGACTAGTAGGGTATTGATTAAGGGCATTCCTGCAGTTCTTTCTTTCCGAAATAAGATCAAGTGCCTTATCACTCAGATAATTTTGCCTCTTCTGCTCCTTTTTTCCTAAAAGAGTACTGTTAGTGTCCAAAAAAGCCTGTTTAAAATGATCCCATTCTTCCTCAACTTCAGTAGTAAGCAAACCATGACTGTCATAATGACTAAGTAACCTATCATGGTAAGCTTTGGCTATAACTGGATCTTTCAGAGCTTCAGTATTAAAAGTAAATTTTTTAACCCTAGCACAACACTTTTTAAGTTGCAACACACTTTTAACAAGGTAATGGTCAGATCCAATTTCAGCTCCCCTATATGCCCTGGTATTCCTAACAGAACTAGTCCATTTGCTGTTAATTAATATGTAATCAATCATATTCTTATGCAGCCCATCAGGTGAAACCCATGTGTACTTATGTATGTCGCGGTGTTTGTAATAAGTGTTAGTTATTCTGAATCCATTGAGTTTACTTACCTGTAGGAGACGTTGCCCATTGCCATTGCAGCTACCAATACCAAAAGGGCCTATTACTCCTCCCCAAAGGTCAGAGTCAGTACCAACTTTGGCATTGAAGTCACCAAGAACAAGGGTAATATCTCCTTTCTTGACAGAATTCAAAATATCCTGAAGTTGTTCATAAAACCAATCCTTCTCATCCTCATCGGCATCCTCAGTGGGGGCATAACAGCATATAACATTCAAGTCTTTAACGCTTGACTGAAATTTTGCTGTAAGAAACCTTTCATTAATGCACTCATATCCTAGAAGAGCATCGCTAGCGTGTCTGCTGAGAAGCAGACCCACGCCTTGGTGATGCTTTTTGTCGTCCCTCCCTGAAAAGAGAAATTTAAGATTATTTTTAAGAATCTGACCTTTATCTGTCCATCTGGTCTCTTGCAAGCCGAGAATATCTAAGTTATAACGGTGGAATTCTTGTGTGAGGACATCAAGAGAAAAAGCTCTGTGCAGAGTCCTCACATTCCAACTACCTATGGAGAGAAAATGGTTAGTGGGATGTTTAAAGAAACTATGTTTATTGAGAGAGGGAATGCCGACAATATCAAACAGCCCCCTAATCGCAGACATGGGGCAAAGACCCGTTCCCCCACTACTAAAGGCTGAAGCCATCTACACTGGAAGACTTCCTCCAATGTAGAATTTGACGATGCCAATAGAAGCAAAGAGTTCAGGTGCCTGCGATGACTTCTGCTCAGGATTATCCACCAGCTGATAAACATATCCTGTGGATCTATTCACTTGGGGCTGTCAACCCACAAACAAAAAGAAAACACAGCGGAAGATTTTCCCTCCACAGAAGCCCACCAGTGCAGCAAAATCAGGATCCATAATCAAGCTCAGAGCCATATATCTGTCCAGTCCAGTTGGTTTATATGGTCAGCACCAGGACCCTGTGTGGTTGACCACTCCTCAGCAGGGTAGAAAAAAAAAGAAAAGTAGCCATAGTTGTCCAGATCAGTAGGCCACACTAATCTGGCAGCCCTCCCCTTCCGTTCACTTCCACAAGAGAGTATCTCTTTTGAAAGTTACTAACGGTCCGCACCACGAGAAGGCGGGGTTGGACATTAGGAGCTAGGCCTGGCCGGTTCTATGCATCATCACAGGGGATTGGTGCATAGCTCTCCTTCCAGTGACTACCTAGCTACCATTTAATATGCTTTCAATTTAATCCTAAGCTTGATGCAGTTTAGATTAATATGGTTTTGTTACCATACAACTTCCAGAAAGATCAACAAATATATTTGGTTTGCAGAAGATAAACTGCATCCCCAAATCCTCCGATAAGACTTGTGCACAAGGAAGATGATGTTCACAATTTTTTTAAATTTCCAAGGAATGGTAGCCATGGATACCTTACCTCCCCACCCCCATAAAAAAAAAGACTATAAATGGCCAATACTACATCAGCATTGCTTTGCCCAAAATGGTTAAGGAGATGAAGGAGCAGTGTCCAACAACAGGTTGCCAAGGATTCTCCTTTTTCATGACAATGCCAATGTTCACAAAACCAAGCAAGTTATGGCTTATCTGGAGCAGGAGAAAATCAAACAGTTACCCCATCCTGCATATTCACTTGATCTTGCACCATGCAATTTTTGGTTATTTCCAAAAATTAAAAAGGAACTTGCTGGGAAGCCTTTTTCAAGGGTAGAAACCTTGCAAAATGCCTTCATTCAAAGTTGCAGAGTACTCCCCAACAGGAGTACCACCAAGCGTTCCAGAATTGGCATGGATGTCTGCACCTTTGCATTGATGCTGGAAGGAGTATTTTGAAGGACAGTAATAGTTTTCTTGAGGTAGTGTAATGGTTTTTGTTCTACAGATGCATGTCAAGAACATTTTGAGTGCCCCTCATATATGAAATAGGGATCCATCTCAGCACTACCATAACTTCAGGCGAATAGAGTAATAGAGTTCTGAATGGTAATTAGTGCTTTTAGTTAGGTATTTGATCTGTGTCTGGAAGGGAGATTATAATCCATTGCTTTCCCTTTAAAATTTGAACCAATTTTTCTGTCAATATTGCCAGACATAGTAAAGTACTACTAGAACTCACAAGGATTTAAGACTGGTACCAAACTCTGAGTGACCAGTGAGCTAACACCAAGTTCTAGGTTATGAAAACCTACAAAAGTTGGCATATTCAAAACAACATGGCTAGTGACTGAATAATCTAATAAAAATTTACTTACAACCATCCTATATATTTCACATACATTTCTGCACATATTACTTAAAATGGAAAACTTACCAATGTTAGAACTTTTATCATGGTATCTATATGCCATCGCTTTGAAGGTGAATACCTATAATATGAATACTATTTTAAGACATCTTTATTAACAATAAAGTTTTTACACATTTTATCTAGAATATAACAGCTAGTTTTTGAAGTTTAAGGCAAGAAATATGCAGTTATACACTATTTAAAGTTATTCATCATACACTTCAATGTGTTAATGTATCAAAAAATCTACAAGCTTCTGTAAAAGACAATGTATGTAGAAGTTAAAGTTTATTTACATCTGAGCACTACTTTGTCAAGTCACAATTCAAAACAATAAATTGGAACCTTCTGTTTAATGAAAAGGTTGAATTGATGTTTTGAAATTAATGTTTACTTCTTAGTGGCACTTCTTAGTGGATCAATGAAGTAAAATGAAACAGTTAAAACTTTTAACACTTGAAGTAAATTAAGTGTTTTTAATCTTGAGAAACTGGCAAATTTGAAAGAATTACACCTTCTTACAAAAATAAATTTTTTTCTAAATCCAAAATAGCTATGCTTTCAGGAGATTCCAACCAAGTTTCCCTGGATTAACTTAAAAGTTTTAGTTAGATCTGTATGATTTTTCACATGAATGTTTCAGTATCATACATTCTAAAGTGTCTACTCATTCCTTTTAACCATAATTTAACAATGAACTCTGCCTGTCAATGAATTAATTTTCAAATGATTTCAGTAGGGAAAAAAACGTGGAAGTATAGTTTGAAATAGCTACTGAACATTAATAAATGTTTCATGGAAAATTTTTTTGTCAGTGTGCAGGATTCGAACCCAAGTCTCTCCAGAAACATGCCAGAGTGTTCTAAGACCACTAAACAGAAATATGTCATATTATATACCAAAAGAAAGGAGAATAGGTTGTTTTATTTCTAAGCAACATTTTGGCTTTTTATGTTTTAATTTATGTGCAACTTTTGTGCATGCAAGAGACTAAATGGCCAGGTCATAAAGACCACCAAAGGCATGGAAAAGGCTAGAGAATTATATCCACTGAACAGATGGAAGCCTCCCATTAAGGCTATTCAGCATGTTCCTTAATGTGCACAAGGTAGTGTGAACATGGAGCTAGAGCTTATTGTCCCATCCAGCAGACAGCAGCCTTCCAAGCCCACAGCTGTCACCTTGCTCACCAAAAACAGAGTGAGAATTAGCAAAGAAAATCTTAATACAAGCCCAGAGGCAATTCGACCTGAGAATATCATATTATGAGCTTGGTGTGCAACTGACTGAGACAACCTGCAAAGCCCAAAAGAAACAGCATTTAATTCTAAATAATAATAAAACAAAAAAGAAACTTAAATTGGACATTATTAATTTTAACCCTTACAGTGCCTAGCCTGAAAGACGAATGAAACCACAGACCAAGCTATTTTTTTTCAATGCGCTCAGCCAAAAAAATTCACTTTAGAATTTTTTTGCCAAATAGCTAATGAACAGAAATATGTATATTATATATCAAATTAAACAGCATTTAATTCTGAAAATAAGTACCCACTCAAGCAGCTGCTTGCCACAGACTTCTGTGGCAAGAAGCTTCTGAAACTGACAGGGGCCTGTCAGTTTATATGCCACAGTAGAAGGATCCGAGAGGATGATCGGACCTTGGCAGAAAAACAACACAAGCATCCATGCTTTATCCAGGTCACAAATATATAACAAAAATCAGTAATACATTAATTTTAAAATGACCTTTTCAGAGTTATATAGTAAAAAAAAGATGTCAAGTTAAAACCTTATTTAAAATAAAATAATTATAAATAAAGTTATAAAGCTATTTGCAATTACACTGTATGTTACATGGAGTTTCAATAGTGTATGACTGCTTAATGCAGCCAGTTTCAAGTTTAAAGTGTGTAATTTTTGCAGTTTTTCCATCCATTAAAAATATTATTATTTGAACTACATTAGGCTTTTACACTTACATTTCAGCAGCAATAAAAATATTTGAAGAACACTGAGATTTAAAATCTGGATCAGTCTTTTCCAAAAATACTAGTAGTTCCTTGGTCATGGTACGGATATTGTTGGTATTAATAAGAGCAAAACACAGCTCCATTGCTCTCCTGTAAGAAATCATTAAGAGAAAACAAAATGAATTAGTTAAAAGGAAGCACTTATAGATAAAAGCTGAAATTAACTCTCCCAAACCTGGTACATTTTAAAACTATATATGTAAAAAGATAAAACTGAAATTTAGATTACAGATACATGTAAATTAAATATGAGTGAATTAATGCTCTGAATACACTACTAACAGATACATATATGTGAGTTTACACTGGTTGTTAAAATCAACCTAGACTGCAAAAACATCAAGGCCCTAAAACTGGCCTGACAGAAATAAAAGAAAATAAGACTACATAGGTGAGGTAATAGTACTGACATTGAATATCATCAAGAAAATTCATTGAGAAATGTACAACTATGCAAATGAGGCAGTTCTAAAAGCTGCTATTTTTATGTATGTGAGCTTACTACTTTTAACATTAGCATTTAACCATCTAATCTTGATATAGCTGTTGCAGTCTTGTGCCTCCTGGCCTATAATAGACTACAGGTATCCTTGACAAGTTAGATCCTTGCATTCACATCTTATTATAGCCAAAGGAACAAAGATGTTGGTCTCAAATGTGACCAGAGGCTTCATAACATTGGACTCGTTAATCCAGAGTTTGCATTCCATTAACTCGAAGCCACACAAAAGCATGGATAAAATACATAGAGTAGTAAAATCAAAAATTCCAAAAGAAAATTTAAGTGGACATGTTTTAAGATATTGTAGGTCAGATTTTAAGGCTTAAGGCCAAGAAACAGCTTGAAAACGAAGCCAATTTCATCTCTACAGCTTAATTAGCATCAGAATCATTGCTCTTTAAATAAGAGAGGATGATTTTAGATTGTACAAGTTTGTCAGTTTTTGCACTTTTCCAGTGACCGTTTTTCTTTGGAATCCACTGATCATAAAAAACAATGTGCAGGTGAATTCTTTTGATAAGTATAAAAAACACACTATTTTTTCCCTCTTTTTTTTAATAAGCAGAACTTACCAAATTTCATTAAAATACAAAATGATAAATCAAATGAATATGGTCATTTTCTATATTGGTTTAACGCAGAATGACCAAATGCTAAAAGTTGTACTTAATGTTCTTACCAGTAATTCAAACATTTAGAAATTCAAAAAACATTACTGCTTGTAATGAGGGATATTTTAACCCTTCCAGTGTCCACATCATCTGTATACGTTCGGAGAATCTGAATTGAGAGGCCAAGGATGTATGTATACGTTTTTAGTACAATAAAAAAAAAATCAATTTTTTTAAAATAAAAATTGCTGTTCTAATCTTTATATATTTATATAACTTATAAACATATATAATTCAGGCTACAAAAATAATATTTGTTTTTTTTTTAATTTGATGCATATTTTATTAAACTACAATATAAATAATTTTATAAAGCCATTTGATTGCCATTTCTTAGAAGCACTAAATGGTATTGCTGATTGGCTAGTTAACGTTCCTATTTGCTGAAGCAACCTTCTGATTTAAGCTCACAAGTTTAATTTAAACTATTATCAACAAATTTTTTCTTAAATTTTCGAAAATCTCATAAAATTTAACAATAAAATGCTATTTTAAAAACGATACATTTTGGAAGTAATTACAAAATATTTACCCCCCCCCCCCCCGTTTCACACTCTTTTCTGTCATAAATCTATTTCAGTATTCCCAAGATATTTTTATCATTTTTCCCAGCATTCTATGCATCTTTTCCGCCTTCAAATCGAAACTGAAAGTAAACGCATCCTTCTTAGAAATTCTGGTTACACCTGCTTTTAATTAGTTATGCTTCACTGAGTCAAACAAGATGGAGATGGCTAACACACGCTATCTCCGTTCTGTGTTCCATAAGTGTTTTTACAGTTTTGGACCAGCATATTGGATACTCTTTGTAAAGTTAGTATTTTTTTATATTTAAACCTTAGTTTTCATTTCAGTAGATTTATTTTCGGAAATTAGCAAGCTTCTGGCAGATCGGTAAGCATTGATTTTTTCATAGTTATATCGTATGGCCGGCTTACAACTTGTTGCTGTGGATATTTTAACATCACATTAGGCTATATCTTAATTCTAATTTTATTATTTATTACTTTTCCACTAAAACTTTGATATAGTATCATTTACTGGAAATAAATGAGGTCTTGGATATGAAAGCAAATTAATTTCTGTAGATTTACTTCTGTTAGTTAGCGATCTTCAATCGGTTGATTTATCGATCTTTCTGAGTTATGCTATATTGGAGGCCGGCTTAAAAGTTGTTGCGGATATTTTATTTAACATCCCATTAGGTTATATGTAATTTTTCTTTTATTATTTCTTGTTTTTTTTTTAATAAAATAATTTGAGCTTGTACCGTTTTCGGAAATTGAATGTCTTGGATACGGAAGAAAATAGACTTCTTTGCTATGGAAATCGGCCATCATTTGGGAGGGTAATTTCGGGAAGGGCTCCTTGGTGCACAAACCTTTCTTGCACTTAGCCAAGATCGCTGAACTTCAACACCCAAAGGAAAATTTCATAACGTTTAACAAAACAAGCAACCAAGGAAGTTTTTTTCTATTTAAATAACCAGTTCAAAAAATCCCATGAATGTGAGAAGTCCAAGTCACGTTGTATAACACTGGCCATGTTTAAAATATACAATACTGAAAAGAATCATTAAAAGAAATGAAAATCATATTTCAGGTTGAATATTATATTATTCGGGAGGAAATTTCCTTTCAATAAATATATAATTTAACTATTTTTATTCAGCAGGTTTTCCAAAATAAAGCCTTAATTGTATAGTGCTATCTTTTTTTTCACCATATCACATTGAAAAAGGCTTATTAAAATCAATATGCTTGGAAATTTATATTATTTATTTTCATAAAATTCGTAATTAAATTCTGTTTAATTTCGTATATAACATGACCTATTTCCGTTGATTGGTTATTTTTTTTAAAAATTCTAAAGTTGACTTGTTTATTGTACTCAGCATAGTTGGCTAAAAGCCTGGAATTTCTCAAAGTATGGTACCGAGAAAAAAATTACAAAATGAGAGAAATATTTACTTAAAAACCAAAAATGTAATTTTTTTTGTTATTGAGAAATACATAGTCATTCTATTCATGTGCATTGTAATCATTAGTTTTTTTTTTATATAAATTTTTATTTGTTGTCAGATGCATTTTTTATTACATGACTCTAAAAAAAGTCCTATTAAAATAAAATATATCGTGTTTTTTGTTAAATACTTGATTTTCAGAAAATCCAGAATTAAATACTGATTTATTTGTTATACAACATGCTATAATTCCTTTCGTTAGTTATTTGGCAAAAAAAAAGTTCTAAAGTTAAAGTTTTTTTGGCTGAGCATAGTGAGAAAATAGCTTGGCCTCTGGATGGAAACCTGTTTTTCAGCCTGGACACTGGAAGGGTTAAATATTGTACAACCCCTACCTTTCACAATTTTATAATGCACTTCATATTTTCTGTCCGCAGGTTTGTGGAATGTGTGGTGTAACTGATTAAGAATATTCTCTTAACATTGTCCTATGAGAATTTCAGCAGATTTGATATCTTGCGCTAATAAACAATCATATATACAGCTAATGGTAATACGAAAAAAATTAAATAAAGGTTTCTTCTTTCAGGATTGGACAAGTATATAACCGAATTAATAAAAGTATACCTATAACTAAATGTATCATATGGATTAAGAACTTTAATATTGCATGTCTTGTGCTCCAATTTTGATTTTCATGAGGAAGAGATTTTATGGACAACTTCAAGATAATTGAATCCTCCTAGAAGATATTATTCTAGTGCTTAGTGACTTCAAAGAATATAAATTCAATAGGATATGAAAATACTCATGTTACAATTGTATACTAGTAAAAAAATATTTGATTTACAAATCTTACTACTTACTTTCTTATAGAAACATCTGGATCTTTCAAGCATTCAACAATTGTGCTACGGTGCCTCTGGACAGCATTATAATCAGCTTGAACAGTGCGAAGTAGGGTATTTAGTGCCACATATCTGAAATATGTGAAATACTACATGAGTATGATTCTAATAATTCCTGAATGGTTTCTGTCAAGAACTTAGATCACAACCCCAAGCTTTGAATTAAAATAACAGAGGTTCATGCTATACAACACACTAAAATACTACTACTAAATGTTATATAGAGTTTGGCACAGAAGATACAATTTTTAAACTTAAAATTTTTATTTACTAATTAAAAATAAAAAAACCATTTTCATGTTCAACAAAGCTGAAAGATTTCACATAGTGCTTAAGATACTTTTTTAAAAAACAATATACAACAAAGAACATACTGTTTTCATATGCAGTTTTGTTTGCAGAAAATGAACCATAGTTGAGAAAAATCACTAGACTATTTAACATTCTGTTTTTCATTAAAAGGAATTCAGTTGTTATAACAGAGTACAATTTTTGGGAATAATTTAAGATGTGTTGAGCTCCTTCATACAATATATTCTGGGTGTCCAAATGGTAAGAGCTAGGAAGTATTTAAGATATCATGATTCTGGTCAACATCCCTTCAGAATGTATGCCTGAAAACAATGAGCACTGAATGTAAGCTATTATTATCTTCAACCATAGCTCTAATGAAAGCGTTCATCTCATAAACATCATTTGTCAAGAAAGCAAATCATCAGAAGAATCTAGTAAGATATTTTCAAATACCTAGACTCTGTATTTAGAGAGGAAAATTCTTATTATCAAACGGCACAGAGGTTAGGAGAAACAGGTGTTTTTGAATGATTTTGACTCTCAGCAGTATTCTGAAAACATTTTAAACCTAATAAATTGTTTAACCATTAGGTTCAAAATGTTTAAACATTTACTTTTTTTAAAATTTTTAAAATGTTAACTATTCATTAGGTTAAATTGTATGGTTAATTTCTATAAATATGAATAATTAAAGATTAAAAAAAAAACAGTATCAGATTTACATATTTACTACTCATCCTGTCAGAGAAACATCTGGATCTTTTAAAGTGTTTTATCAATTATGCTATAATATCTTTGAATAGCATTAATCAGACTGAACAATGCAAACTTGATTTTAATGTAAACAAAATGAAGTATATTTAATTTCAACTCTGTATCACCATAGTTGTGATCAAATATATTACATTTGCATGCAAATTATTCCCTATTTTAGTATTTAAACCATTTGCAGAAAGGTAGATTGCCTAGCTGACACCAACCAGCACCAGAGGACAGCAGCTTAACAATATTGCAATAAAAGTTAATCCACTAATATAAGCAGGGAATTATATAGCATTTATATCACTTGTCTGATAATATAAGATATACAAGAATAAACAAGAATTTTCACTGCTGTTTGTTAGTTCTTAATCAGCCAGTTAATGAATGAAGATAATGGCCATATTAACCTGTTCAAATCTGAATTTTTGTTTATAGAAGAAAATATTTTTCCATTTAAATGTGCTTTATGACCAAGTTGGGTTGTTTTACCTCTGAGCGGCACTTTTTTGCACACCATGGGCTAAATGGCCAGGTCACATGGACCCCGAAGGCTCAGAGAAGGTTGGGGGAGGGGACCCACTGGAACAGCTGTTGGGAGACAGATGGTAGCCTCCCGTCAAGGCCATCCAGCGTGTTCTTTAACGTGCACAGGGTATGGTTCTCCTGCACACGGGGCCATGGCTTAACGTCCCATCCGACGGACGGCGGCCTTTCCAAGCCCATCGGTGTCCCCTACTGACCGTGGGCAGGGCGGGGAATTTTGTGGAGATAAATCTCAACGCTGACCCAGCTGGGACTCGAACCTGGGAACTACAGATTACGAGCCTGGCGCGCTACCGACTGAGCCACCCCCGCCCCACTTTATGACCAAAGGAAGAAACAAAAATAAAAATAAAATTTAACAGAATTTTACTGAAATTCAGCATGTATATCATAATATAAAAACTACCCCCAAAAGTTGCAAAATCTCAAAAAGAAAAAAAAGGAATATAAAAGAAATGGGTCTGTAAATGGTAGCTAGGTAGTCACTGGAAGGAGAGCTATGCACCAATCCATATGATGCATAGAACCGGCCAGGCCTAGCACCTAATGTCCGACCCCGCCTTCTCGTGGTGCGGACCGTTAGTAACTTTCAAAAGAGATACTCTCTTGTGGAAGTGAACGGAAGGGGAGGGCTGCCAGATTAGTGTGGCCTACTGATCTGGACAACTATGGCTACTTTTCTTTTTTTTCTACCCTGCTGAGGAGTGGTCAACCACACAGGGTCCTGGTGCTGACCATATAAACCCACTGGACTGGACTGATATATGGCTCTGAGCTTGATTATGGATCCTGATTTTGCTGCACTGGTGGGTTTCTGTGGAGGGAAAATCTTCCGCTGTGTTTTCTGTTTGTTTGTGGGTTGACAGCCCCAAGTGAATAGATTCACAGGATATGT
The DNA here is from genome assembly GCA_038380435.1 of Ryuthela nishihirai. Lineage (NCBI taxonomy): Eukaryota > Metazoa > Arthropoda > Arachnida > Araneae > Heptathelidae > Ryuthela > Ryuthela nishihirai. The sequence continues at coordinate 52,758,264 of JAWZYU010000027.1, forward strand.
TTATCAGCTGGTGGATAATCCTGAGCAGAAGTCATCGCAGGCACCTGAACTCTTTGCTTCTATTGGCATCGTCAAATTCTACATTGGAGGAAGTCTTCCAGTGTAGATGGCTTCAGCCTTTAGTAGTGGGGGAATGGGTCTTTGCCCCATGTCTGCGATTAGGGGGCTGTTTGATATTGTCGGCATTCCCTCTCTCAATAAACATAGTTTCTTTAAACATCCCACTAACCATTTTCTCTCCATAGGTAGTTGGAATGTGAGGACTCTGCACAGAGCTTTTTCTCTTGATGTCCTCACACAAGAATTCCACCATTATAATTTAGATATTCTCGGCTTGCAAGAGACCAGATGGACAGATAAAGGTCAGATTCTTAAAAATAATCTTAAATTTCTCTTTTCAGGGAGGGACGACAATAAGCATCACCAAGGCATGGGTCTGCTTCTCAGCAGACACGCTAGCGATGCTCTTCTAGGATATGAGTGCATTAATGAAAGGTTTCTTACAGCAAAATTTCAGACAAGCGTTAAAGACTTGAATGTTATCTGCTGTTATGCCCCCACTGAGGATGCCGATGAGGATGAGAAGGATAGGTTTTATGAACAACTTCAGGATATTTTGAATTCTGTCAAGAAAGGAGATATTACCCTTGTTCTTGGTGACTTCAATGCCAAAGTTGGTACTGACTCTGACCTTTGGGGAGGGGTGATTGGCCCTTTTGGTAATGGTAGCTGCAATGGGCAACGTCTCCTACAGGTAAATAAACTCAATGGATTCAGAATAACTAACACTTATTACAAACACCGCAACATACATAAGTACACATGGGTTTCACCTGATGGGCTGCATAAGAATATGATTGATTGCATATTAATTAACAGCAAATGGGCTAGTTCTGTTAGGAATACCAGGGCATATAGGGGAGCTGAAATTGGATCTGACCATTACCTTGTTAAAAGTGTGTTGCAACTTAAACTTAAAAAGTGTTGTGCTAGGGTTAAAAAATTTACTTTTAATACTGAAGCTCTGAAAGATCCAGTTATAGCCAAAGCTTACCATGATAGGTTACTTAGTCATTATGACAGTCATGGTTTGCTTACTACTGAAGTTGAGGAAGAATGGGATCATTTTAAACAGGCTTTTTTGGACACTAACAGTACTTTTTTAGGAAAAAAGGAGCAGAAGAGTCAGAATTATCTGAGTGATAAGGCACTTGAGCTTATTTCGGAAAGAAAGAACTGCAGGAATGCCCATAATCAATACCTTACTAGTCCTAATAGAAAGCATTACAGAGACCTTAATAAACTTGTAAAGGATCAGTTAGCTGCTGATAAGAATCTTTGGCTTGATGGTTTGGCTGACAAAGCCGAGGAAGCAGTTAGACAGCACAACAGCAGAGAGCTGTACCAGATAGTTAATGTTTTGTGTGGTAGAAAACGGACAGGCATACGAGGATTGAAGGATAAACAAGGTAAGGTTATAGAAGGGGAGGAATCCTCCCCTTCTATAATCCTCCTTGTTTATCCTTATCAACCTTAATGTAGTTAGTTCTACTCCCATTGTTTGCAATGATGATAGATGCATTGGTGGCTTTAATGTTGGCCCTCTAACACAATCTGAAGTTATTTTGGCTGTTTCTAAACTTAAACTTCATAAATCCCCAGGGTAGATGAAATTACTACGGAAATGCTTAGAGCTGGGAATGTTTCGGTTACCACTTGGATGACTGAAATTCTGAATATCTTTTATGATAAAGGCATGGTTCCTAAGGATTTTACCAGAGCTATTGTTATCCCTATTTTCAAAAAAGGTGATCGCAGTTCTTGTGATAACTATAGGGGTATCAGCCTACTCTCTGTCCCAGGTAAAGTTCTTTCCATGATTGTGCTTAATAGAATTAAGAATCTGGTTGACAGTCAATTGCGTGATGAGCAATGTGGATTCAGAAGTGGTAGGGGATGTGTGGATCAGATATTTTCACTTAGGCAGATTCTTGAGAAATGTTTAGAGTTTCAGAAACCTTTGGTTGCTAGCTTTGTTGATTTCAAAAAGGCTTTCGACTCTGTTGATCGTCATAATTTGTGGTTGATTGTGAGATCATATGGTATACCAGACAAGTTAGTTAACATAATGAAAGCTCTCTATAACACTGAGTCGTGTGTGAGAGTTGGTAAGGCTTGTACAATTGGTTTAGCATTACTTCTGGTGTTTGACAAGGGTGCATTTTGTCTCCTTTTCTCTTTAGCTTGGTTATTGATTATGTTATGCAAAATTCACTTCAAGGGAGCTTTTGGCCTTAAATGGGCTGGAGATACGAAAATTTCTGATTTAGATTATGCTGATGATTTAGCCCTTTTGGCAAATGATGTTGATGAGATGAACTCTTTCATTCGAGCTGTTGATGAGACTGGTAGTAGAGTAGGTTTGGTTATAAACAGAGAGAAAACTAAAGTGATGAAAATTGGTCAGGCAGGCTGTGATTCAGTTAATCTGAATGGTTGCAGTCTTGAGCAGGTGTCACAGTTTAATTATCTTTGGAGCTATGTAACAGATAATGGTGATGTGCGGCATGAGATTAACAGACGAATAGGGATTGCTGCCGGGACTTTTAAGAACCTATGGAGAGTGTGGAGAAATAGGCATATACACCTAAAGACTAAAATTAGACTGTATAATAGTTTGGTTCTTTCTAGGGTTAGTTATGGTAGTGAAACTTGGACACTTTGTAAACAAGATAACAGGAAACTAGATGCTTTTGATTCCAGATGCTTACGCATTATCTTGGGCATTAGGTGGTTCAACTTTGTAACTAATGATGAGATTAGGCAAAGGAGTTTGCAACCTCCTTTAAGCAGCATATTGTGCAGAGAGAGACTCCGTTGGTTTGGCCATGTTGCCCGTATGAATAATTATAGATTGGCGAATAGGGTTATGAACAGTGTGCCTAAAGGCCTCAGAAGGAGGGGGGAGACCTAGGATGCGATGGGCAGATAATGTCAAACAGGACCTTGTTAGAATTGGTGTGCAGTGGCCAGATGCAGTAGATGTAGCTCAGGATAGACTTGCTTGAACTAAATTGCACGGTCTGGTTGGACCTCCGTAGCCCATGGCTGCTTGAGGATGATGATGATGATGAAAAGAAATGCAATTTATATGTACTTTGATATGATAAAACATGAAATGAATGATACCTATGAAATGTAGTAAAACATTTTTTGTTGTGTGTCAGGCACAGTTGTCTTCATTATTATTGTATGTAGTTTCTATTATATCCGTAGACGGTACCAAATTCCAGTCCATTCCTGTATATTAACTGGTCTACACTTTTCAAATATTGCAAGACCATAGACATCTCTTCCTATGTTTAAAATAATTCTAAAAGTACTGTACATTGTAATGTACACAGAATCTGAAAGTTTTAAATTACATGATATGGTGTTTGATAGGCTACTTTATTACCTGATAAAATTTGCTCTTTCAAGTAGGAATCCACTACAGCAGGAAAAAAAAATGACAAGCAGTACTACTTCACCATTTCTGGTAAACTATACATTGTCTTTACCCTTGCACATGCTACAATAGCTTTCCTAGTCTAAGGTCCTGATTTACAGTGACCTACAATATTATCAACTTTTTTATGTTGATTTCATTACACTTTGAGTGTTGCATTACACCTTATATATACTGATTGTCATAAAAACATTTTAAAGATGAGAACCATCTTTATAGTGGCTGTCTGTTGAAATATACATGTGCACTATGGTTTTGAGAATACATATTGACATATATACTAATAGGCTCCTGTTAGGCCTCTGTGCCAACAGCTGCTTGAGGAACAATTTATTAATTTCTCTAAGAGTTAATTTTTTTAAAAATCACAACGATTTTAGCTTATTTTTCAAGATTTACATGCATTCCCCCCCCCCCCCCCCATCAAAATAGAAAAATCATAGAGAAATGTGTTAATGTAAATTCATTTTTGGACTCTAAAAATTTATCATATTGAAGTTTAATTGTATAATACAATTACTATTGTATATTATTCTATATAAGACTTTGAAACATTAAAATTTTTGATCACCTTGTGAATCCAATTTTATTTCCTAAATATAAACTATTATATAATGATAATACACAAACTAGATCACAACTTTTAAACTAACAACAAAATGTCTTAATAATTAAATAAATACCTGATATTTTTATCTGTATTTAGTAGAAACCTTCCTAGGATATTTACTCCTAAAACCTATAAGCAATAATAAAATTATGAAAATTCCTTTTAAATATCAAACTTATAATATACTGTTCTATATGCTTAGTACTAAGTTTAAATACAATTTGCAGATAGCCTTCCTCATTTCCTGCAATAACACCAAATAAAAGTTTTTAAACCATGGTTTTTCATAAATGTTTTATGCAATACTTTACCCAGCTCAAATTTATGAAATGTTCAAGGAATAGAAATTTTAAAACAGCCAATCATCCAATGGCATAAAACAAATAGATAGGATAATTTTGAATAGGAAGCTTAAAAAATCACCATTTTCTGATAAATATGGCAAACTAGGATGTAAGACACTTAACTTTCAGCACAACCTTTGTGATATTCTTTCTTTAAAAGAGTGTTACTGAATTTACTGAACAAAAGATACATATTTTTCATGAATTCTTTAACAATTCTTTGTAGCAGAAAAATTAGTGTTACAGGTCTCTGAACTGCATAATCTCTTGAATGACATCTGAACTAACCAATTATTTTGAAAGTATTGATTCAAACTGGTTCAAAATTGCTCCAACAAATGATACAGTTTTGATCTTGAGAAGAGGATGGTAGAGTTTGATTAAAGAGTTATATTTACATTTATAATGGATCTTTTTAATTTGGTGAGTTGAATGCCTGGCTTTTTTAATTACTTTACAAAGTCTTATTTCTCTGCTTTAATAATATAGAATAATATAAAAACTCCCGGTTATCCAGCATTTATGGGGAATGGGGATTGCTGGTTAGATGAATCTGCCAGTTGCACAAGAAATATTTTTATAGAAACCAAATACAATAGGCACAATCTTGTATTCAAGTCTTAGCTGAAATAAAAATGCAGCTAAAAATGACAATAAAAATGAAATATAATGTCCTTAATACAAGTGTAAATGTCTAAAATGTGATTGTTTTTATACATATTTTCACACTCAATGAATGTTTTAATCAGTGCATTTAACAAAAACTTCAGGAACTGCTTCACTGAAAGCCACCATGGAAAGAGTTGTAATTTTGGCAGTTCGATATTGCTGATTACCAATAGTGCATATTTTCTTAATAATGAAATGTGAAAGAGAATTTTTGAAAGGCAAAGTCAGTAGAAAAGTAAACACAAGACAAAAAGAAACACTGAGAAATGAGAATAGTGAAACTAGGCTGAATTTTAATTTCAGAAAAAAAATTATCTATGAAAATGTACAATGTAATTTACTGGATAGGTTCTAGAAACTTGAATGTCATTTCATCAGGATTATCCACTGAATTAGCATTTGATTCTTCACTAGGAGCTGATGTCGAGAAAACATAAAAGGAGTGAAAGACAATGCCAGCAACATCTGGGAGACCTACTATGTGGATTGAAATTGGCTGTATCAAGTTCAAATATTCAATTTGAAATTTATGCCAGTTGCATGGTTATTCTGGATGCTTGAGTACCAGATAATTGGGAGTTTACTGTATTATGATATCAGATTGCAATTTTGCTACTCATTACTACAACGGATAACACCTGAGCCAAGCTTTGAGGAGTCATATGATATGGATGGACTGATAAATGGCATTTCACCAGAGATGGAATTAACAAATTTGCATAATATGCTAATTTTAACTACCGTGAATCCAATACAGTGCTTTCATATAAACATGGGCAGACACTGTCAGGAATCAAGTTTTGCCAGCTTGTCATAGCTAAAACCTGAAAGCAGCCTTGTACTCGGTTTCTGGAACACATATTTCCAATTCTGCTAGAAGATGTATCTCTAAATGTAAGGTGGGCAATGTGATACCAGTGTTATGATGCTCCACATTCTAAACAACAACCTCAAGCAAGGCTGTACTGCACTGTTGCTAGACTTATTGCAGATTTCCAAACATTAACCACACTGACTTCTTTTTGTGAAGTCACCTGAAGGCCTTAGTCCACACAACCAGAGTTGTGAATGCAGACAACTTTCTAAATTGTATAAAAGATGCAGATAAACAGATTTGCTTGATTCTGAACAAATGCTTTGCATCCAAAACTCCCTCATTCAATGTTATAAAATGTGGATTCATCAGGAAGATGGCTACTGGCTATTGCAATTGAAATGGTTATTAAAATTACTGTAACGTAGGAGAAAAGGATTTACTTTATTGGGACAATACAGAATAAAGTTTTACAGAATTTGTTTTTTCTTAATAATTCAAAGATGAAGACGAATTGTACATATGATTACTTCATATTTTCAACTCTAAATGAAATCAGCTACAATCTCATGCAGTTTGCTCCACTGGTGTAGTTAACTCTGTATAACACCAGCTATAAAATAAGTATACATTTATGCTGGTCTATATATTAATGGTATAAAGATTACAAAAAATATAAATGTATTATGTTTTTATACGAAGTTTTGACAAAACAATAAACTATTAACTATATATGATCTTTTACATTTTTAAATATATTTATTGCATACAAAAACATGCTAAAAAGCAACAATTTTTTCTATTTTTCTAAATTCAAAATTTTCTCTTCTAAATTTCTCAATTCAATTCGAAGTTTCAGGTAACTATTCAAAAACAGCTTGAATAATCTTAACTAATGATGGATTTTAGGAAAGAACTTTAATGATAGATAAATATAGATGAAAAATTGTCACTGCAGGTTGGGATCTGAATCCATGACCTGATAATGTCAGGTGCTCTGACTGTCAAACAATCATCCTCTATTAGTGGCTTTAAGTACCATGGATTAGTCATTGGAAATGTATCTGACTGTAATTGAAGACTTTGCTGTGCCACTTACTTGATGTGGGCTGGTTGTGTGTACTGGGCTGAAAAATGCCTTCTAGACCAGAGTCTTCAATTACAGTCAGATACATTTCCAATGATGAATTCTATAGTGTAATACTTAAAGTAGCTAATAGAGGATGATTGTTTGGCAGCCAGAGCACCTGATATGTCATCAGGAGTCGTAGGTTTAGATCCCACCTAGCTAATGACAATTTTTCTTTTATATTTATCTAACATATCACCAACAGGTGTATATCTGTGAAATCCTACTATTTCAGTTTTAATGATGAATGTAAGTAAATTCACAGCATCAAAATCCACTAAATTTGTTAGCAAACAGAGAAAATGCTTTACAATACCATTATTAAAAGCACATTTATTACAAAAGTATGCTAAAATGCATTTTTTCTTTTTCAGCAGCATTTTTTTTTTCAACAGCAGTGTTTAAACATGAGCATTTTTGAATGTATAGAGCAATTTTCTTCTAGAATGGTGAAGTAAAATATGCTCAATTTCAGGAAGAAAAAGCTTTGCAAATGTCTGATATTTAGTGAACTCTGTGGGAATTTAAACAAATGACATATTCAGAAAATGCAAGCAATAATATTTTACTATTACCCATCTCAATCAAGAAAACTGTTATATTTATTTCTCAAAAAAGTTGCACCTTTTCCACCCTATCTCCCTGGATAGAAGGACAACTTATGTGCTGTCAATACAAACCCCTTCACCACCACTCTTCACTTAAATTTCCAGCATAAATAGATTGTTTGCAATAATTCATGCAAAGTTTTGCCATTTTTCAACTTAAGCAACCTCTAAAGATGGAAATTCATTCTTTTGAGTGATTCCAAAATTGTAAATTATACATTATTAATGCCTATCTAACACAATTTTCTTTTCACTTATCTCTTAAAACAAAAAAATGTCTACAGATGGACAGATGCCAGTGTAATTAGCAGTTTTTTTTAAATGAGCAAAAAGCAAAACATGAGTAATTTTGATTTGTAAGACAATCTATTTTGTTGGTATGGGCATAAAATTCTGTTTTGACTCATTATCCTAGACTATTCCGTAGAAATGAAAGAATTCAAATTTAAACACTGCTGCTAAAAGCACTTATATACTTACTAATCTTTAAATTTTGAAACGCTGGATTTTTTTAAATTTTATAGAGAAACAAATTTAAAGAATATTTCCAGTTTCTTAAATTAAAACATAGAATATTAAGTAAATGATCTTTTACAGTTTTATATTTACTTGTTTGATAATTTTCCAATTATGAATAATAAAAAGACTTGCAGCAGTTGATAAAATGTGCTTGATAAAACCTTAATGCTTTAAGGAAAACATAATTACAGCTTTTGCTTTCTTCAAAAATTGAGGGCCAAATGTAAAAAAATAATTACCTTGTTGCCTGGACTTTGCTCCCATGAATTTCAGCACTGTGTTACTAGATAAGGAAGATTGAAAATGTGTTCTGGGTTTCTTCAGCAGGCCGACTCTTTTACATTCAGCATTACAACGAAGAATGATTAGAATTGTAGACATTACTCTTGCCAATTTGTCATATTTCTATTAACATTCTTGATTTTTTAAACATTCATTAGGACCTATTGTATATCAATTCTTTCTTCTTTGATATTATTTGGAAGGTTCATCATGCTAAAATGCACTGAACTGGAACTGTGAATATCTAATGCATCACCAATTGCTTGTTTTCTTCTACAGTCAAACTATTGGTACTTTGGTGATGAAATATTTAACCCTTGAAAATGATGCATATCGAATCGTAAAGACAAATAATGCAATCAGACAGAATATCCCTTATATTCTTCTACTCTGTTCATTATTGTGTAATTATGAGCAAGTAAATGGTTTTTTTTTTTTTTTTTTTGGGGGGGGGGGGGAGGATAGTTTAAATATTAAAACTGAAAATAACCACCATAGAGTTAAAACACTTAAATAATGTAGAGTTAATATTCTTTACTTAACAGTCTTATTAAAGAGACATATCATGGCTACCTGATACACACTCCAAAGCAAAAATACTGACTTTCAAAGAAATTAGTTATATTAAAAGGTAGTTCTTGAAAAACAATTTTATACTTGATGTTTTTCACTTCAAACATGCAATTTTCTGATTATTTCTGTTCACAAACAAGGTAACTTTTTTTTGTACACATCAATAAACTGCCCACTTATAGAAGTATAACCTAAATATAGTATTTCATTTGATAAGCTATAGCTTGGAATTAAGAGTGATTAGGTATTACTGCTGAATTCAATAAATACAGAGATGTTCTTTTAATGATGTATTATATTTTGAAAGATATTATGAGTGTTGTTAAATTGTAGCAAAAATACTTGCCCTAAGTCCACTTTCTGATTTAATGTCCATGATAGATAAGACAGTTTCATACAAAATAGCATTTCCCACATTCTTGCTTGTTTCAGTGTTTGTTGCTACCTAAAAGAGAGATAGTTAAAGTTTAAATTCCCTTTCTAGTTTTCAGTCAGTAAATTAGTCAATTTAAAATTCATTCAAATGAAAAATGTTTAAAATACTTTCATTTTGATTACACCTTTTATAATGCTATTAAATGTTTTTATTTAACTCTTGCCTCACAAATAAAACATTGAGTTCAAGTTCTGATTTTAATGCAAATATTCTCATTAATAACAATATTTACTGCACTTCTCTACAATGGTTACTTTACCTAATAAAATAGTTTGCAGATTACTATTACAATTTAATTACACAAATATCATGATTTCAAAAATGGATGTCTCCGAAATTAAAAACTACAAAGTCTGTGATGTAGAAAAAATGTATCACTTAATATTCATTTTAAATAATTCACATGGATTTCAATAAGAATTTAAACTAATTCCTTCTATGCTAATAAATGCTTTTTAAATCATAAATAATAGTCATTTTCAAAGTATACTTCATTGGATATACAATTTTTTTCTCACTTTTGTGAGTCTAGAGATTAATTTTGACAAAGTATTGATAATCATCACTAATAAAAATTAAATTAATATCTTAAACTTTTTTTCTTTCACAATGTTAAATCTTGAGATGTGCAAAACAAGGTATGGGCTAAAAATATATTTTTGAGGATGTAAATTGCCAGGAAATAGCTATATTTGTAATAACCAGGAAATAGCTTAAATGTCAGATATATTTTGTTAGATGTGTTTGATGAGCATTTAAGAATTGTAATTTTTTTCAGGTTTTTACAGTCAATATATCGAATTCACTTATAACTATCAATTTCAACTAAAAAGTAAAATTTCAAAACTTACACACTCTCTACAAGTGACTACAATCTGGAAACAGCCTTGTGATGCTAAAAGTGCTTATCTATACTAACAAACATTTTTGAGTTATAATATTATTCACTTATATTTTTCAATTTAGTCGGTTAAATTTCATTCCATGTTGTCACCATTGTGCTAAGCTGGATTTACTATTGTCAGCGTATAACCCCTAATATATAACATATCATTATGTTGCCTTACACGTGTTAAAGACATTGCACTCTTTTCAGGTCAGTCATTCACCATTTTGTCTGTTGATGTTTAACCATTTTTTTTCTATAACTCCTTCAGATTCCTACACCAGCAGAATACTGGGCATGTTATGAATGTTCTACTGTGCTGTTGATTTGATATGCAAATAATTTATGTTCACGTACATCTCAATTCTGCATGTAAATTGACAGGTCAATCTATCCATTTCTTCTAGATGGAGCAATTTCAATGATGAGAAGGATATGAAAAATACTCAGGGAAAAAAGAACAAAAGAGTAATGCTGTTCAGCTGTAATAAGAGTGTTAACTATTATATTAATAAGTTCCTATAACTCATAAATATCCATTGATTATACTTATCAGTATTTTTAATTATTTTCAAAACCAACAAATAGCTTTAAAATTGCATACATTTCTTTAAAAAATTTTCAAGAAAAGCAGTGAAAGTCATTTTTGAACTCACACTGTTCCTTTGAAAAAGTTTCCAATAAAAAAATGGCCAGCATAGTTACCTCTACCAAATAAAACAAAGTGAAAAACTATCTGCATTGTTCTCATATATCTGGGACTGGTGAAATTTCATTTTACACTATGAACACCTTTTCAAAGTAAGATTAGTTGATCAAGGTGAATAACTGAAATGTATAGAGGGCATTCAAAGAGTTCTTGACATGTCTGTAAATTTGCCCTCATTCCTCTGCAGTTAATGAGCTGATTTGTTTGAAAGCTTGTCTAAACTTGTCAATACATGTTACAAACAAAGGCAGTATCATCATTTCTCTCTCCGCTGGTGGCATGTAAAGTTCAATCTGTAAAATCTGTGTTGTCACTATGGAATCTACTAAAGATAGAGAAATATTTTACATTTTCACAAGGATGCAGCTTGGGGATGACATGAAAAAAAAATCATGGCAATTTATCACAAGTTTATGAGGATTGTGCTTATTTATATGGCACTGTTATGGGATGGATGCCCATATTCAAAGAAGGATGAATGAAAGACCTCCTTCATGCAGGAAGATTGAAGGAGGCCATGAACAAGAGAACCATCACTGCTATTTGTGAACTCATTAAAGAAAATCTTTACATCACCATTCGGATAGTTTTTAGATGTCAGTGTGGAAACAATTATTCATCAACGTTTAAAGTTCCAAAAGATCAGTACCAAATGGGTACCCCACAAACTGACAGAGCAACAGAAAAAAGAGCTAGAGCTGACTCATGCAAGGAGATGATAGCAATGTTTGAAGCTAGTGGCCCAAACAGTGGCCCTTGAACAGATTTCAAGTAATCATAAATACATTGTCACAGGTGATGAGACATGGCTTTATTAAAGTCCCAGACTATGATTGGGTTGCAGAAGATGAATTGCACCCCCAAATCCTCTGACAAGACTTTCGCTTAAGGAAGACAATATTCTTCAATTCCCAAAGAGTTGTAGCAGTTGACACTTTATCTGAAAAAATGATTATAAATGGCCAATAGTATTACACTATTGTTTTGTCCAAAATGGTTAAAATGAAGGAACAGAATCCAACAACAGGCATGCCAATGATTCTCCTTCTTCATGAAATGCCAGTGCTCACAAAACCTGGCAATTTATGGCCTATCTGGAGTAGGAAAAAATCAAACAGCTATCCCACCCTGCATATTCACCCAATCTTGCACCAGTGCAAAACTTTGCAAAGTGCATTCAAGAATTTATTACAAAGCATTCAAGAATTAGTGTAGATGTCTGCAACTTTGCATAGATGCTGGAGGGGAGTAGATAAGTGAAATGGTTTTTGTTCTGCATGCATGTCAAGAACTTTTTAACACCCCTCATAGAAACTGGGTGAAACTGATATCTAATGGAACTAAATGGGAAACATACTCTCATATATACGCATGACAATTGTTCAACAAAATGTTAATCCCTTCACAACAAAAATATTATAAGCACTTCAATTTTTTAAAAATTGTTTTGAGGAAGACAATGCACCCATGAGCAGAATGGTTACTTCTTTTAAATAATCAGCTAATAGTTTGAAGGAAAATATGTCATATTACCCTGGTTCACATTTTAACATTCAGACTAAAAACTCGAGTATTTAAAACATTACCAGAAAAATATAACTTCAATTTATGATCATTTGTCATCACAAAAATTATATAAAAAAAGTAATAAAAAGGAAATTAAACATATTTCTAAGCTTTACTTCTTCTTCTTCATCTTCTTTTTCTAAGACGATGATGGAATTTTTAGCCAATGCATGCTATTTATCCCAATAAAAACCTTTGCAAATTGATATTACAGTAATAAATTGTTCACAATTGGTGGTAAAAATAAAGGAAACACAGTCACTACGAAAGTCTAAATCTATGAGAGTTTTTGAATATAAAATTCCAGAGCAGGTATCAAAATTGGTAATGGCAGTGAGAATATGTCAATGCTGGAATATGGAGCAAACTGTTGAAGGCCTTTTTGATTAAGAAAACAGTCCTTGTAAGATCTATATTGGGACATCTTAGTAAGTAATGTTCCGTTGTTTCAGGATCTCCACAAAGCAGACAGTTGTTATTGTCAGTAATGTGACAATGAAACAAAAATGCATTTAATGGAGCAACATTGAGTCCAAGTCGTGCAATCAAAACTTCTGAAGCTGTAGAACAGAAGACATGTAATCGTAGTCTTGGAAATCTAGGTACATATGAATATAATGATGTCCATATAGAAGAATTCCACTGATCAACGAGTTGAACTTTAAATGTGTGTTCAGTATAATGATAAATATGCTCGTTTAACAATGGAATCAGCCAATTTATTTAAAATAATTCCTTGATGGCCTGGTGTCTAGACAAGTGTGATAGATTGCCTTGAAATGGAAGCTTTTACAAAAACTTGATGTAGAAGTAAAATGGCTGAATGGCTGTTAATGTATTTTGTAGAGCCAAGAGTCAAAAGACTATCAGTAAAAATGACATAATTTCAGTCTTCCTTGATTATTTTCTTCACAGCTAAAATAAATGCATATACTTCAGTTGTAAAAACTGATGTTTTAGGTGGAAGTTGATATGATGCTACATAAGAATTTTCTGGGCAAATGATTCCAATTCCCATGAGTAGATGATTTAGATGCATCAGTTCCAATATAGGTTGCCATCGACCAACACTGTTGAATTTCCTCTTGGAATAACTGAAGTCTTATACTTGAAGGAATAGAGTTAGTATGTTGGAAGCACAAGCCTTGTGTAATAATAACATATTGGTGTTGAAATCCATGGTGGTTGTGATGGAATGTTTGTTGAGCTTGGAAGGTTCTCTTTCTTTTTAAATAACTTATAACATTAATAAACATCAAAGGCATTCAAGAGTTACAGACAAATTGTGAGATAAACAGCAAAGGTCCAAGAAATAATTTGCAGGGTCGCTTTACACAAAATACAAAAATTATTCTGCAGGCACCAAAAATTTCTTTAGTAGGCCATAATTGGTCTGTGGGTCACATGTGTGGGCCTGAATTAGACAACTGATAAAATTTATAGTGGCATCCCCTTTAGTCTATGAGACCAAAATGTGTAAAGTTTTCACTTCTGATTGAAGTTTCTGTAATTATATGTTGAATTCTGATAATCCATGTAGTTAAAGTTAGGGGAAATTTTTAAAATTGTTCAATGCAACTGATGTTACAATGTAACAGAATGTTTGTTCTAAATGTATACAAAATTTAAAATTCTACAGAAAAGGGAATCAGAATCATAGAAATGATCAATCCATTTTTCTATGGTATGATAACACTGTTACCTTGATCTTCAATTATATTCATATTCTTGAAGCATGACACTGTTTCACAGTGAGTTTGGCATAACCATATCTGATAGACCAACATCTTATGAAAAAATTCCCTGATTTATAAATAGCAGAAAAGAATAAAACAAAACCCTGTCAAAAATGAGTGTCAGAAAACTTACACTGATACATATTTGCTCTTATTCCACCAAGTCTTAATAAAGTGAGTTAATTTAATAAAGAGAAATATTATTTTATTGGATTAATTTCCACCATTCTTCATGAAACATGGAAAGTAACAATTTATATTACAAACCTTACAAAGTAGTAATCAAAAAATTATGAAAAATAAAATTTTCTTTTGTACCTGAGCAAGGATATCATTCATAATTTCACTGGCATCAGGATCATTTTTACCTAGCAACCTCAATAACCTTAGAATTTTAACCTGTTGGAAATACAAAACAAAATCACAAATAGCAACTGTACAACTACAAATCATTACAGTTATGTGTTATACTAGTTAACATTTTTCAAAAGTACAACTATCTTTGGGAATGACAACTTCCATATTGCCAATGAAACATCAAATTCAAATCTCTAAAAATGCTTAAACAATATTGCTTGAGAAGTTTTAGATTAGATCAAATCTAAACTTTGACTTTTAACAATATTCATTTAATATTTGCAGTCACTGAAGCTAAAAGTTTAACAATTCACTAAGAATTCTTCTACAAAATTAAAGCATAAATAATAACTCTTATTATACCATATTGTTTACTCCATAAATACAGTTTTCATAAATGTGCAGATTCTTTTAGTTTTTTTAAGATTTTGGGGAAACTCTGACAATGAGAAATGCTACAGTGATATAATCTATGTAAAATCTAATTATTGAACAAATATCATTTTAAAAAATAAAAAAAAAAAATCAAGCTTTAAATTTGATTGATTTATAGTACATGGCTGAGTGGTTAGCACACTTGGCTACTGATCAAAGGGACCTGGGTTCAAGCTTTGGGTAAGGCATGGATATTAGTGTTATTTTCCTGCTGATGTCCTGCCATCCTCACAGATCTTCTACTATGGAATATAAACTGAAAGAATCCTGTCAGATGTCTGTGGCAAGCAGCTGCTTGGGGGGCAAGGATTTGAAATATGTGAATCATAACATTTCATTAATACCCATTCAACTAAAAAAAATTTTTTTAATTATCTCCTAAAATAAAACAGCTGCATTCCCCACCCTTTTGGGTGCAAAGAAGCAACTTATTGTTACCAGTGTAAACCACACAACCTTCACATTACACCAATAAAATTAAAAATTTCTTGCTTAAACACATTATTTGAAAATATACTTTAAATTATCTGCAAAATGTTTGTATGTTATATTTATTTGAAAAATAACCATATTTAAAAATTTTCAAACTTTAACTTTTGCCACTGTTAGAGGGTGCAATTTAAACATTTGGGAGATTTGGAAAGTACAAAATGCAATATTTCAACCATACTGATCCAACCTAAAAATAAAAAACAATGTAAATGTCTATAGACGACGAAGTGAAAACATTTTTTATACAATGTGATAAAAAGTATGCAAGCAAATATATTTCAAAGCAAAATGCCAATAAAATATGAATAATCCTACCTGTAGAAATGGGTCACTAACTCCACAAACATCATGCTCAGGTGAATAACCTGCCATTATTAGATTTTTCAAAACACGAACTAAATTTGTAACAAGCTGAAAAATTAAAATACTTTCTCTTAAGTCTGAAATAAAATTAATTCTTAATATTATTAAAACATATTTTTTTATAAAGTTCCATTAATATGTTAATTAACTACTTATGAAAAAGAAGAAAACACCAATATTTCATTTCAAGTAGTAATAGCATTGCACCTATTTATATATGACTGTTATAGGGATAATTTTATAGCAAAGTATAGCTTCCTTACTATTTCGTTACACTGCATGAATACTTGTATCTGAATATTTACACAAAAACCAATTTCAAATCAGATCTCAAAAGTATCACTTAAGCTCATAAAACAGCATATATGCATATAAGATATTTTTAACAAATAGCAAAATATTAGTTAGTTACCAGTTAATCACTTATTAAATTAAATAGTGACTTAAAATGAACAAGAATAAAAAATATTGCAGCTAAGATTTAAAAAAAAAGTCATTCTACCACTGAGCTAATGCCAGCTCTTTCTCCACTTAATAACTTTTCACTCTTCCCGTGATTTCGACACCTAGACTTGGCACCATCTTTGATCAAGGACAGTAACTATTTCTTTTCATGTTACGGTAAGATGGAGATTAATAATTAACTTCATGCTATTAGTGTTATTAATGATTTAAACAGTAAATAATAACATTCACAAAGTTACCTATTAACTTTAACGTATATAAATCAATAAAAAAATTTGTGGAAAAGTTTTGCCGATGTGTGGGATTTGAACCCACGCCACTTCAGAAACAGACAGAATATTCTACCACTGAACTAACACCAACTCTGTTTTTTCTCCACTTAATGACTGAAATGACAATTATTTATTTCCATCTCATTCACCGCAACATTAAAAGAAAGAGTTGCCACCCTGGATCATAGAGAGTACCTAGTCCAGGTGCCGAAATCACAGGAAGAGTGAAAAGTCATTAAGTGGAGAAAAGAAAGAGCTGGGTTTAGTTCAGTGGTGGAATACTCTGGCATGTTTCTGGAGAAATGTGGGTTCAAATCCCACATGTCGGCAAACTGTTTTAGAAAATAAATATCTATTGATTTACAGACATTAAAGACAACAGGTAACTTTGTGAACGTTATTTACTGTTTAAATTGTAATAGTTTTGTAAATTGTAATTCACATGCTTGCATCACTTAAGCAATGTGGATCCATGTGTTTATGTTTTCCCCTCTATTCTATAAATAGATTATTTATCAGTTTTGTTTCTCAACTTTTCTTTTTCCTCCTGCAAAGTTGCAATTTATTTTCAAAGTTTTCTATGGAAGATATTGAGCTGCATCATCCAGCAATTATTTACATTTCTTTCAGTAAATAATTTAGCAGCCTTTCAATTTTAAAAACCTTATCAACTTGGCTTCTTCATGAATTGTTGTCATTTTATATAACTACTGTGATCAGGCCTGGATGCAGAAAAACATAAAAGGGTGGGGGATGGGAAGAGTACATTCTATTGCAGGGTAATATTTTCCCCTTCATTCTAGAGGTTTTTAACCCTTTTAGACCCTTTGTGCATAATTAAACAGTTATTTCAAAAGTGTTTATGAGCAATACTAACTTAGATAAATGATTTCCAACTCAGGTGATAAAAAGAGAAATTAAATATTCTCAAAATAAAATAGATAAAAAATTTTTTTTTTGTTTTGTCTTATTTATATTTTTGTACCACATTAACCATTCTTAAATATTTTTTATTTCTCATAAAAATAATTCAGGTCCAAATGGGTTAAAACATTTTTTTGTAAAATGCATGAGATATACACAAGTTTAATAATTTTTGACCTCACCTACTCTTACTGGCATATTCTCAGGGGGGGGGGGGGGGGGCATGGCTCTCCTAGATCTGGCCCTGCTCATGATTAACAATAATTAACAATAATGATAATTATTTTGTAACTTTAATTAAAACAAAATTATATTACAGTATACATTAGCTTTTGCTCCCCTCAATTGACAACTACCTGAGGTAACATCAGATTACATGAAAACACTATTTTTAAAAGAGACAACTTATTAGTCATTTGTAGTAATTAGACAAGTGTGAAAAAAAAAACACTCATCTCTCGGACTTGAAATCCCCTGGTTATGCTCCCGTTGCATTTGAGCTAAGGCAGGGCAATTCACACTTGCTTCAGAAAGGTTGTGCTGTGAAGTTTTTATGTGTCAGGGTGCTCATGCACTATTTATACCAACAAGAATCAAGCTTTATAACCACATTGCAAGTAATATACTTTTCGATTATTCAGATGCTCAGATTGGCACTCTGGATGGAAATAATCTCTCTACTGTAGGCCGGCAACCAATTTGATACAAAGGAATGATCATTCCCTTCTATCAAATTGGTTGCCAGCTACAGAAACAAAACTATACTTAACTTACTATGGAACAAAATTATTAATGAATTTGGGTGTTTGGAATTTCTGACTATTTTATAATTATAAAAGCAGGATAGAGAAAGAAGGGCACATTTAATGCATGTGATGTACAATTGATATAATTACCTTTTTGAAATGATTTAATGCATCTGGGCTTTTTTCACACATTTCTGTTATTAATACAACAGCTGTTACTAAGACACCTAAAAATAATACAGATTTTATTTTATACCTGTACACATGAGGAATTTTAATTAAAAAGTTCATAACATAGTACATAATGCTTTGTATAGCCAAACAAAATATTATGGTCATTTAGGTTCAGACACTGGAAATTAAAGCAATATATAAAGCTCAAAAACAACCAGCTTTGAATGATCATGGACTTCGCCATCTGACCCGCATCGTAGGGACTGATAGAGGCCAGACATGATCTGAAATCACCTCCAATCTGAACAATCTTTTCAGCCAGTAGCCAAAAAGACCTTAAATCTAATAAAAATATTCAAAATAAAAAAATTATTTCTAAGCTTTTAGTCTGTAATAGACATGAGTTCAGGCTCAATTTTTTTTAGATGTATCTGCCTAAATTATTTCAACAACTGTTGAGCCTCAGCACAATTTGAGGATAAAAGCTCTCTCATGCATCATAAGGTATGTAAAACAGAAATGCATATCGCTAATCATTTACTCCTACATTACCAATTATAATAATTTTATGAAATAATTAAAATGTTAATGCTATTTGGAATAAAAAGTATTAGAAACTGAGAGTTTGTGGGTAGCATCATTATTGCAAAGACCCATTCGCTTATTAAAAATAAGAGAATACATTAAAAAAAAACAAAAGCCAATGGTGCTTTTTTTCTTAACTATTAGCCTGATTAAGAGGTTAAAATTATAATAACATTTTTGTATCTATTTTTCTCAATGTTTTTCATAATTTACAAGAACAATTGGAAATTTAAATTAATATTCTGTGCCTGAGGCCAAAGTTGTCTGTACTATTTTGAGCCCACCTAGATCCAATTAGTCTCAGCAATGATGATATTCAGAGCAAAAATAACATTACATAGGAGATATAAAATCACAATATTCAACTTATGAATACTTCTATAGTGGAATAATAATCTACAGAAATAGTAACAATGAACATTAATAATTTAGCAGATTTAAAAAAAGTTTTTATTATTAATGGCATCACTCAAATAATTTAACTATGCATCACTCAAATAGCATTTTAAACATAGCCTGTAAAGGTAGCTAGACATACACTGGAAGGTCAGCTGTGTATCAATCCCCTATGATGATGCACCAGTCAGGTCTAGCACCTAAATGGTTTATCATGGTGAAGGTCATTCGTAACTGTCAACTGAGATATTCTCTTCAAAAAAAGGGAACAGAAGGGCCTCCCCTTCTATATTAATAGTCTTTTATGACCACTTTTTCTTTTATTTTTTTTTTCTATCCTGCTGAGGTATGCTCAACTTTATAGGGTTATTGAGCATGATTATAGATCCTGAACTAGCTGCACTGGTAGGCTTCTGCTGAGGGAAAATCTACTGCTTTGCTTTATGTTTTTGGGTTGACATACTCAAGTGAGTAGATAACAGGATACCTTATATCAGCTGGTGAATAATCCTGATCAGAGGCCATTGCAGGCCCTTGCTACTAGAGCATTGCCTACCCTACATTGGAGTAAAGTCTCAAGCAGGTCAGTTTCTTTTTGGATTCTGGTTCTTGAAAAGGTTGACTTGTAAAGGTGTTGTTTGAAGTTCCTACTAGCATTAATAGCTTAAGCCATTACGAGTGGGTGAATGGGCCTTTGCCCCTAGCCTGTGATTAGGGAGCTGTTTGATATCGGCCATAAAAAAAAAACAATAATAAATACTCCCTCAAGCAGCTGCTTGCCACAGAGGTCTGACAGGAGCCTGTCAGTTTATATGCCACAGTAGAAGATCTGAGAGGATGGCAGGAACTCAGCAGAAAACAACACGAACATCCATGCCTTAACCGGGGCTCGAACCCAGGTCCCGTAGATCAGACCACTATCAATAAATCTAGTTTCTTTAAAAAAAACCTACTAATCATTTCCTTTCCACAACAATTTTGAGTGTGAGGAATCTGGACAGAGATTATTCTCTGGATGTCCTCACACAAGAATTCTAGTGGTATGACCTAGTTGTTTAGGGTTGTAAGGGACCAGATGGACAAGTTACCGGCCCATCTGGTCTCTTACATCAGATTATACATCTCTTAAACGTTTAACGTCTCTTAAAGTCAGATTATCTTTTCAGGAAGTGAAGATGGCAAATATCTACAAGGTGTAGCTATACTTCTCAGCAAGAATTCCAGTGATTTCTTCTGAGATAAAAATGCATTAATAAAAATATTCTTAGAGTTAAATTTAAAACAGGGATTAAAGACTTGAATGTTATCTGTTGCTATGCCCTCACTAAGCACTCAAATGTGAATGAGAAAGATTTTATGGAAAACTTCAGGATATTTTGAACTCTCTCAAAAAAGTGGATATTACCTCTTGTAATGGGTGATTTTAATGCCAAAGTCTGTACTAACTCTAGGCAGGAGCAATGGGTCCTTCTGGCATTGGAAGTTTTAACAATGGGGAATCTCAATGATTGCATAGGAATATGATTAAATATGTATGATCTAGCACATAGCACAACAAAAATTTGGCAGGATGGAAACAAATTTCTCCCCTGGTAGTCAAATTTGATATAGGGTTATGCTGGAGCTAATGACTTGAAAAAGAGACTGGCACACAAGAATTGTTCTTGTGACGTAGTGGAACAAAGGTAGCTTTTGATCAGTTTTAACTTACTAAATTTTCCTTCACCTGTTGCCACAGTTATGGGAATACCTAACATGATTCAAATTGTAACTCACAGATTTATAAATAAATTATAATATATTAATATATAATAATCCTGAACTTACCATGATTCTTTTCAGAAAGCAATGACCTTGTGGCAGGAATAAACATTTCCATCAATTCTGGCACTTTTTTAATTATCCGAAATGCACACAGAGCAGCCTAAAATACATTAACTACATTGTTAAATAGTAGTGTAATTTGATATTATATCCACGCAAAACTAAACTATTATTGACAGTTAAGTAAAATATCTTAACATGTTATCTCTGTATTTGCCATTTAAATAAAAGATAAAAAAAAATTAAATTTTTTCCAAAACACATAAATTAAGCTTAATTTTTAAATACAAGAATTAATATTTCTTACTTCTGAAATTAAGAATTTTTTGGGACAGTTACAGGAACAAAGGTGTAATAAATCTATTACATACACCATAAATTTCCACTCAACTGGTTACATTCAAGGAAAACACTGATAATACTGAAACAAAGAACCTAGAGGAAAAAAGATTTCAATTCCTGGTCTAAAGAGAAATGTAGAAGGTTTATGGCTCACAAGTACAGACATATTATGTAAAGAATAATGTTTATTTGTTACAAGAGTTTTCAACCAAAAAAAGCTTAAATACAGTCTTTAATCTCAGATAATTTCAGCATTTGTTACATTTCAATTTAAAAGTGAACCTGCAATGAATATTCTATTAACTAAATATATTAATCCCCCAATATATAATATTATAACCACTCAGGTCTGAACCACTTTGACAATTATCAAGTCTCAATTGCAGAAATCACTTCTCTGGATGCATCATAAATATAAATGCAAAAATGCATGCTGCTAAACATTTTTTTAAATTCTTCATTATATACTATTACAGCTTCTAACAATTATAATCATTTCATGAAAGAATTAAGATCTTAATTCTATTTGGAAAAAAAATATTAGGAATGCTAGGAGAAATGTTATGTGCTTAGATATCGTAGAGAGGCTGCATGGCACCTATTTTTAATTACTAAAGACTGATTATAAGCCTGAAATTATAATAAAAAAGTATTTCGTAGTTTTTCACTACAGAAATGTTAGAAATTTATATTTTCCACCCTAACTAATCTGCAGTATTTACTAAATACCATAAACATGTAAAGTAATGTGGAGCAGATGTGGAAATTATACATACCTTTTTTCTTACATATGCGTTTGAGGTCTTCAAAAGTTTTTCAACCTCACCAGCTAAGTCCCTACTCATTTCTGGTGAACAAATTACCCCTAAGGTACACAATGCCAGACCAATAACAAACTGTGTTTGGCTGTTAAGGTCACTGAAATAAGTGTAAAAAAAAAAAAATTCTCATCATTAATATGCACACATGCAGTCAGTTAACAAAGGAAGATATGCAATATTGCCAATAAGTTACTATATGAAATACATATCAATTATAAAAAAATAACAAAATGTAAAAAACAATTCTTACTAATTCTAGGAAACCATGCAAAGCAATTCTGAACAATTATTAAAAGAAATTTGTTCAAAAACTACTATTAGTCTGCAAGTTGGATATAATCTGTAAATGGTAATTTTTTGTAGAGAAAGCCTTCAAGGGTTGGGTTGTTTTACCTCTGAGGGGGACTTTTTGGCACACCATGGGCTAAATGGCCAGGTCACATGGACCCCAAAAGCTCAGAGAAGGTTGGGGGAGGGACCCCACTGGAACAGCTATTGGGAGACAGATGGTAGCCTCCCGTCAAGGCCATCCAGCGTGTTCTTTAACGTGCACAGGGTATGTCTCTCCCGTACACGGGGCCATGGCTTAACGTCCCATCCGACGGACGACGGCCTTTCCAAGCCCATCGGTGTCCCCTACTGACCGTGGGCAGGGCGGGGAATTTTGCGGAGATAAATCTCAACGCTGACCCAGCTGGAACTCAAACCTGGGAACTACAGATTACAAGCCTGGCGCGCTACCGACTGAGCCACCCCCGCCCCGAAAGCCTTCAAGGAGAACACAATTCAGACACAAAACATGCATTATTGCTCTATTCAATATTTTAATTATAGAACCTTTGTTTTATTACTATCGGCTGGTGGGTTGGTCTTTCTAGGGCCAACCATGGAGTAGGTGAGTTCCTTGCCCCCCCCCCCCCCCCTCACTTCTCATTGAAGAGAAAATTTTTGTGAGTTTCCCCACACATTTACTAATTTTGTAGTTTCCTTTCTTTTGTTGTGAAGCATATTTAATTGCCAAAAATAAATTGTTTGACTATTAATAAGCTTTCACCAGTTAATAGTGATGAGCTATCATATGATTTTAAACATGAAATATGATGCAAATGTCAATGATATACCTAAACAACATATTACAAGCTCACCAGACAAAAATTAGTCATCTTCCTCCAAAAGAGGGTTATGTCCATTTGGCAGCAACAGAGGACACACCAGTAATAAACAAATAGCTGTGCCATGTGCTATGGGGTTCATACAGTGACAAGAAGTGGTTGTGTGCCACATGTGTGTTAGTCGCTCCATGAAACATGGGTCACGCCAAAGATGTGAATGAGTGGCAAAAGGTATTATTGCATTTGGCTGAGCCAAAGGGCATAGTGTACAAGAAGTTGCTGCCTTCGCAGGTGTGCTGAAATGTACAGTCCAAAGGGTCTTCCAGCAGTGGCATACATTGCAATCCACCACTAATCGTCACCAGAACTGCATCTGAAAGACTGTGCTCACCAATATGGACCACTGCAGTGTGCCATGCACTGTTAGGGCAAAACACTTTGCAATGAGACAGGATTGGATTGTTTTACCTCTGAGCGGCACTTTTTTGCACCCCATGGGCTAAATGGCCAGGCCACAAGGACCCCGAAGGCTCAGAGAAGGTTGGGGGAGGGGACCCACTGGAACAGCTGTTGGGAGACAGATGGTAGCCTCCCGTCAAGGCCATCCAGCGTGTTCTTTAACGTGCACAGGGTATGGCTCTCCCACACACGGGGCCACGGCTTAACGTCCCATCCGACGGACGGCGGCCTTTTCAAGCCCATCGGTGTCCCCTACTGACCGTGGGCAGGGCGGGGAAATTTTGCGGAGATAAATCTCAACGCTGACCCAGCTGGGACTCGAACCTGGGAAGCAATGAGACAGGAATTGCTCCAGTCAGTCAATGGAGGCCTACAACACGCTGTTTCTGAATGAACACTCGGAAGGGAACTGCATGCCATGGATATCTGGAGTACTGTGGAAGAGACCCATATTAACAGCTCTGCACAAGGCTGCACAGCTACAGTGGGTGCGGCACCACAAAGACTGGACTATCGACTCTTGAAAGTGTGTGTGATCTGGTCGGATGAGTCATGTTTTTGCTTGTACTCGAATGATGCGAGGTGACGGGTACATCGTAAGCCACATGAAGCCTTCCATATGTGGACTGTGTGCAAGGTTCTGTTCAAGCTGGAGGAGGCTCTGTAATGTTCTGGTGGTGTTTCACGTATGAGGAAATGGGTCCTTTGGTTGTGGTGACATCACACTTGAACCAGAAGGGCTATTTGGAGCTACTGGACGACCACATGTTGTCTTTTGTGCAGCATCTCCACAGTGAACACCAAAAGGATACCCCAGTTTTCCAAGACGACAATTGTCATGTGCACAGGGCTCGAAGTGTGTCAGATTGGCATGATGAGCATTCTGAAGCCTTCGAACATCTCGACTGGCCTGCCAAATTGGATTTGAATACCATAGGAAACTTGTGGGACTATTTGGGGCAACGAGAAGCGCCGTCCCAGCCATCCGGCCGAACTGCGGCATTACTGCTGGAAGAATGGATGAATATTGATACACCACATCCACACACTGGTGGCATCCATGCCAGACAGGATTTCAGCTGTTTTCCAGTCACACAGAGAGGCATTACATGCTATTAGGTGACATTCAGCCAGGGGTGACTAATTTTTTTGTCCAGTGAGCTTATAAGGTAAAAAGTAAAGGCAGTTACAGTTCTTTTCAACCCATTATTATTCTTGGGGTAGAATTAACCTAAGCCTTACTTTTTTTTTCAATGCCAATGCATGAATACAAGTCACTGGAATTAGTATTTTTGATATTCTCAGTAGGGGTTGAATTATTGACAATGATATTTTTTGCTGTAATTGTGAAATATTGACATGGAAGGATTAATTATAGATTACCCAGCTAATCACTGTCATGCTCCACTGGCCATAGACTGCATCTGCCATTGACCATATACCCTGCATCTGCCAAAAATGGAAAAAATCCCTGACCAACCCTCCTTGATCATAATGCAGATATTTCTGAAGATGAAAATTTTTAATGATATGAGTGATGCAAAGTGACATTCATATAGTAGGGGTTGGCTCAGTTGGTAGCATGCCAGGCTTGTAATATGATGTTCCTGGGTTCAAGTCCAAATGGTGCTTGCACTGAGAATTTTCACAATTAACAACTGCTTTAATGCCCTAAGTGATGAATGGGCTGCAATTCATTAGATGGGGTGTTAAGCTATGATATCATTTTCAGGAGTGCCATAAAGCTGCACACATTAAAAGACATGCTGGATGCCCTTGATGGGAGGTTTTCATCTGTTTCCTAACTGATGTCCTGGGGATCCCCTAGGTCCTTGTGACCTGGCCATTTAACTCATTATGTGCAAAAAAGTGTTGCTTAGAGGTAAAATAACCCAGCCCAATGCAAGTGGCATTCACAGTGATCAAAAAAGCAGAAAATAAGGATTTGGAATACATTTTCTTGAAACAACATACAAGACAATTATGTCATCAAAATTCAAACTAGTGTGCACTTACGACACATTCCTGAAAGAGTGACTTTTCCTTCCTACTTTAGTCAATAATTTTAACTTTTAAAAGCTAACAATAAGGTTGAGCTTATTGTAATTCTGCATTCAGTAAGAAATAAATAAAAAAAGTAATAAAAAAATGCAAGAAATAAAAAGTGTATAAATTTTTACATTTCCAAAATGTAAATAAATGTTTTCTGACTTACTTTTTAAGGGAGTTTGTTATAAGAAGGTGAACATCTTGTCTTTCATCTAATAGAAGCATTGCTCCCAAATATCCTATTCTTTTATCCGTAAACCTCTGAGAGGCTATTAATTTCAGACATTCTAGCTGTAATAGAAAACACACATATAAATCCTTTAAGTGTCAGAGACTGATTAATGTTTTCAAAAATCACTGCAAACTAGGGTTTCCAAATATGCAGATTTTTGATAACCATGGATATTAGAATAGAAAATTTTTGATATCCGTCAGATACCGGTTAACTGGTAAGTAATAAAAGATTAAGACAATGATTCAATCACTGAGAATCCAATAAAATATTTTATTTATTCAGTTAATGATTATACTAATTACAATTTAATATCTTATTATTCTCAATTTCTTTTTATTTAAATAATAATAAACACATACATTAATGGAAAACTGACAAAAACCCTACCTGGTAGAGTAACTGACTCTGCAGACCAGCAAACATGTCCTTGTTTATATAATGTATGAGAAATCAGAACAAGCCTAAAAGAGCTTCTAGTTATTGCTGTCCTTTGTTTAGGAGAGTATTCTCTTCCCTTTAAAAAAAAACTTGTGCAGAAATTGGCTGAAATGGAAAATGTTCATGCTGCATCCATTGAAGGAGATTTCCCTGTCCCTTACTTGTTTTCTTGATTGCCTCTGAAATATAAGAACTTAATTCACTTTAACCCTTCCAGGGTCAAGGACGTCTGTAGACTTTTTTTTGTATAACACATGCAACTTTGATAAAATTTGCTGTTTAAAATTTTTCTCACATATATCTTTTAAAAATATGTAATTCAAACTTGAAAGATAATATTTTCTTTTTTCATTTGATGCATATTTTATTAAACTACATATAAATAATTCAATAAAGCCATCTGATTGCCATATTTTAGAACGCTATATGATACTGCCTATTTGTTTAACATTAATCTGTATTGAAGCAATCACCCATTTTAAGCTCACAATCTACTAATAAATCAGCACTTTGAAGTCAATTCAAATTTTAGAGGAAAAATTGTCTTGAGCCGGGTGGGATATGAACCCACGATCTCCTTATAACGTCAGGTGCTCTGGACCACTGAGCTACCGGCCGCTGATCAAGTACTCTAAATAACGCTATGAACATTTCTATTATGTCTCATATAGGCATTATTCAGGCAATCTAGCCACAAGCGGCTTCCTATTTGCCATATAGATAGATGGAAAGCATGTCTTAGAAGTATGCTAGTAATAAATAATGAAATAAACTCACATATTCAATATCTACTAATAAATCAACACTTTGAAGTCGATTCAAATTTTAGAGGAAAAATTGTCTTGAGCTTCTTCAGTGGTCCAGAGCACCTGACATGTTATCGGGAGGTTGTGGGTTCATATCCCACCCGACTCAAGACAATTTTCCTCTAAAAATTTAATCGACTTCAAAGAGCTGATTGATTAGTACATATTGAATATGCTGAGTTTATTTCATTATTTAAGCTCACAAATTTGAACTATTATCAGCAAATTTTTTTCTTAAAGTTTCTAAAATCTCCTCATTCTCAACAAAAAACTGCTATTTTTAAAAATGTAAGATTTTGGAAGTAATTATGAAATATGTACCTATTATTTTGGTATACCACTGTAAAAAGTGTTATTAAAATTAATATGTTACTACAATATTCATATTTCTTATTTCAATAAAATTCAAATTAAATTCTCTTTAATTTGGTATATGACATTACCTATTTCTGATGATTAGTTATTTATTAAAAATATTCTACAGTTGACTTGTTTACTGGACTCTGCAACATGCCTGGATGTTTCTCAAAATATGGTATGGAGAAAAAAATTATAAAATGGAAAAAAATATTTACTTTAAACAAGAAAATATTTTTTTGTTATTCAGAAATAAATAGACTTTCTATTCATGTGCATTATAATAATTTCTGTTAATGTTTTTTAAATAAATTTTTGTGTTGCCAGATGCATTTTTTACTACAACTCTAAAAAAAGTCCTATTAAAATAAAACTAGTTGTCTTTTTTGCTAAATATTTTATTTTCGGAAAATCCAGAAATGTTGATTAATTTGGCATATAACATGCCATAATTCCTTTCATTATTTTTCAATTTCCAAAAAAAATTCTAAAAAACTTTTGGCAAAAAAAGTTCTAAAATGAATTTTTTTTTGCCTGATCAGAGTGAAAAAATAGATGGACCTGGGAAGGGTTGAGAGAGATTTCTTTATCAAGAAGATAGTTCTCATTTGGTATTTCTTCATCTTAATGCACACTGAACTCATTAGGGTTGAGATGATTCACGAGCAGGGTTGGATTTAGAAAAAAATTGAGCTCCCCCCTCCCCAAGAAACACAATTAAGTCAAAAAATGCAGGGGGGGGGGGGGCAAGAAACGATTTCCAATGCATTTCCCCCTCCATTTTACAGTTCTTTAAAAAATTTCTTGAAAAATGTATGAAATATAATTAAGTTTCATAATTTTTTGTTTCTTTCACCATCATTAGCATTCTGAGAAGGGGAGGGGGAGATCCAGCCTTGTTCATGAGCATTGTAATGAAACTCAAGCATTTGATGGATTGACAAAGCATTTTTGATTAAAACTCTAATATTTTCTGGGTTTTTTTATGTGATTTTCAATTGACTTGAGTAATTTTAACATTTCTGATTTTAATCATCCAATTTTTCTGTTTAAAAAAGACAAAACTCCTTCAGCTCCAAAGAGATTTGCATCTTTTAGACTCAAAACTTCAATTACTACTTTAATAGGCTGTATAGAATTGTTCAACATTTTAAACAGCTCGAAGCCAGTTTTTTTAAAACAAATGAAAGAAACAATCATTTTTCATTAAACATCTTTTTATCAAGGGCTCAACTGAATTTCAGTGAACCTCTGTAATATAGAACAGGGGTTATTAACCTGTTTCAAATCCTGCACCATTTGTAGCAACATATGGAAGCCTCATACCCTCTGCAATTCTCCTAGCAACCCCTTTGCATATCATCTTGCTCAGTTCATTTTTGAAAATAAATAAAATGAAAAATTCCAATTTCCAAACATTTCTCTTGCACCCCATGGACTTTCTTCCTGGACCTCTGGGGGTGTGCACCCCAGGCTAAAAAGGCTTGATCTAAAGGATGTTCATATTCAAGTCATATTATTTTTGACATAAGTTTTCGAGAATGCTGTGAAGAACAGGAGAATATCTAAACTAAAAAACAACTTTTTTTATTAATTCGAGCTGGCAAAAATATTTACTTCCTCATATTCTTCTAAATCTATTTCAACAAAAGTGAATCATTGAAATCATCATTGTAAACGTCTAGTGTTTATTGATTAACTATGATTTATCTACTGATGATGATATGATATATCTACTATGATATATCTACTGATGATTGTTTACCATAAAAATAACCATAAATCGATAAATGAATTGAGTAATTCAAACAAATGATCGATTCTGCTGGCCAATCTATGCCATATTTTAGCATCATAGATGCACCATCTTGCATAATGCACACAATATCACTTTCAAAACTTAGAATTATATCATATCATTAGAATTACATGAATACTGAATCCATACAAAACTAAGATTAAAGCATTCATAATTTTCTTTGTGTACATTGCTATTCAAATATCTTCCTCTTCTTAAACTCATCCACTCGCCACTGCTCCTACTATAGCTATGACAATGTTTTTCTATTATAAGTCTTAACTATTCCTTCTTTCATTTACTTTTTTTTTTCTTCAAAACTGAACTGGAGATAAAATTTTATATGGCATTATTTTTTACTGCCTGTGCAAAAATTTTCATAGAAGAGTTAAAATTTGCATAAAAAAGGATATTCAAAATTTTCACTTTGGATAGCAGATATGAGTCCTATTAACCATGGATACTTATAGATATATCAGTTTTAGAAATCCTACTACAAACTTTCAACATGCTTTTCATGCTTACCTACCATTTTTTTTGTTCAAAATTAAAAGTTTTTTCTCTTGGTATGTAATGTAAACTATTTCATTCATTAGTCACTTTGTAATAAGGTTCAAAAGTTGAGCTGCCGTTTTAACTGAAAAAACGAAACTTGGCACTGTAAGGGTTAATAAATTCTTTTGACTTCAAACACATAATTTTATGAATGGGAGAAAAGATCACAATACTCAATGAAATAAATATCAAGTAATGGCTTGATGAATTTTCATGTTCAGGTAATAATCCAAATTAGTGCCCCTTTCATATTTTATTTAAAGATAATTTCAAACTTCATATATAAAATTGTTATCATAAACGTATCCTTAAAACTTTGGAGACTGGTGCAATGGTATCTTCAGCCAGCCCTGTATATATCATTAAATAATAGATGATGATCACAGTGAAAAATCAATAGAATTAAAACTTTTAATTGTCAATAATGCTGTAAAAAAAGTTAAATGAATTTTATTTAAATGAAATACTCTATTTAACAACAGTTGAAGTTAATCAAAATTAAGTACACCAGCATTTATTTACATAAGTAA
Source organism: Ryuthela nishihirai (assembly GCA_038380435.1). Taxonomy (NCBI): domain Eukaryota; kingdom Metazoa; phylum Arthropoda; class Arachnida; order Araneae; family Heptathelidae; genus Ryuthela; species Ryuthela nishihirai. The sequence goes on from JAWZYU010000027.1 coordinate 52,789,188, forward strand.
CATGACATTACATATGATTGATATAAACACATTTCAATACTTAATAGCTTTAAATTTTGTACATGACTTCTTGACAGAAAAATGCTAGTGAATACTCAGTTAAATTATAATCTATGCAAATTTTCTGACATTAGAGATTAAATATGAAACACTATCATTTCAGCTCTAGAACAAATGGAAAATTACTAAAATATCCCATGATTGAACTAAAAAGATTAGTTGTTTTGTTTTCTTTCATGTTTGTTCATTTTCAAATTGTTAGTAATCATTAAGGAGGTAACATTTGAAATTTTGAAATTAGGAATTCGCTAAGTTATATATGATGATAATATACAGGGTGATTCAGAATTCATCATCAATATTTAGTGGGGAGGAAGGGAATAAGAAAAGAAAGAGATTTCACATAGGAAAGTATGGGGGCAGACGAACGCATGGTGGTGTAGAGGGCGTTGTGTGTACACACCTCTCATACAGAAGCACAGCTGTTTGACGCGTGCAGTCAGTTGTCATTCGACAAGGTGAATTTGCAGAAGTAACATGAACCGGTATACGTGGAATGAATGTGCAGATATGCATGTAACTTACGGTGCGGCAGGAGAAAGATGTCTTCGAGCCAGGCAATTGTATGCAGCGCGCTTCCCAAACCGCCGTGTGCCACAGCATCAAATGTTTTCACGTATTCATCGCCAACTGCGTGAAACAGGATCGTTTGCTGCTAGTAATGTTAATCGAGGGAGGTGCAGATCGGCACGGACAGTAGCAGTAGAGGAAGCTGTCCTACAGGAAATCGAGGAACAACCTGGTGCTAGCACACGAGGTATGGCTAGGCAGTTTGGAATTTCGCAAGCAACAGCGTGGCGGATATTACACGATGAAGGGTTACATCCGTTTCATCTGCAAAGAGTGCAATTATTGGCAGCAGACGACCATCCCAAGCGTGTTATTTTTTGTCAGTGGTTCATGCAGAGAACAGCCGTTGATCCCAATTTCCCAACATATGTTCTTTTCACCGATGAGGCGTTGTTCACTCGAGAGGGTGTCTTCAACACACACAATTGGCATGTGTGGGCTCATCAGAACCCACACGGTACAAGACCTGGAGCTGCGCAACAACGTTTTGCTGTCAATGTGTGGACTGGGATTGTCGGTGACTGTTTGTTGGGCCCGTATTTACTACCATCCCGTTTGGACGGTGCCAAGTACCTAACATTTCTTCAGACTGTGTTACCGGATCTTCTGAACGAGGTTCCTGATGGTAGTCTCCGGTGAATGTGGTTCCAGCATGACGGCGCTCCTGCACATTTCGCAAATGCTGTGCGTGCTTACCTACGCAGACAGTTTGGTGGTCAATGGATTGGCCGCGGTGGACCGGTTTCTTGGCCACCATGTTCACCGGATTTATCTCCAATCGATTTCTTTGTATGGGGTGCTATGAAAAACATGGTGTACGAGACCCCTGTTGATAGTGCTATGGATCTTGTAGCACGCATATCAGTTGCTGCCTCAAACATCCAGGAAATGCCAGGCATCTTCCACAGGGTCCGGCTGTCCATGCAACGCCGTTGTGAGTCATGCATTCTAGCACATGGTCGGCAGTTCGAGCACCTCTTGTAAGTCTGTACAACCAATGCAAAGAAATGTTACATGTAAGATAATAAATGTTTTTTCCTTACCACTTCCTTCTTATGTGTTCTTTCCATCATTGAACTGGGGTCATTTTGCCCTACTACATGGCATATGCGCCCATGCTTTCCTATGTGAAATCTCCTTCGTTTCTTATTACCTACCTCCCCACCAAATATTGATGATGAATTCTGAATCACCCTGTATACATATATGGTCTATGTGCAGAATGCTGTAATGAAATAAAGCACATCTAATATAATAAATATAGGTGCTACTGCTTACCTGTCCAAAATGTGCCGGATACCCAAGCATATGGATGTAAAGTAGCTTTGCAACATTTCGACAACGCCATGTGTTGTCTTCTTCTCGAAAAGTGGATCGAATGTAGGCACATTCTTTTTGAACTACAGCTCTTTCGTCTGCAGCAGTTCGAGCTGCACGTATTTGGCGAATTAAGTCTCTTAATCGCATTGGAGTTGGCATACTAGATGTTAGCCTAAAAATTAAAGAAAAAACTGCTATCAATGCACTGAAATATGTTGAAAAAATTTTCAAGGGTTTTCTGGTAAAGATACTTAATAAAACTTTAATAAAAATTAATAACTAGACTAATACAACAAATATTTTATATAATGAATAAATTTTAAATATTGCTTGAAGAAAAGTGTAACTCTGGAAAAAATGCAGGGAGAACCACAATTATTAGCCTATGTCTGAAAAATGATAACCATGGGTATGATCATATTTGTATGAGCCAGTTGTTATAATTTTAGTGGTTTGTGAAGCTTTCTAAAACCCAGTGGTAATTTAGGGGTGATCATAAGTCTCAATTTTGTAGGGGGACATTTAGGGACATATGAAGGATTATGTATCCAGAAATGACACAACTTCCCTAATGTATTATTTGGTAATTGGAGTCTCTTGGAGGGGTCATGGGAGTCATGCCCCCCCCCCCCCCTCCTTTATGAATCCACTATGGTAATTTCATAAATGTTTTGTGGAAAAAAATGACTTTAAACTCTTCCAGAGTTTCTGGAGAGATGCAGGTTCAAGTCCCACATGTCATCAAAATTTTTTCCACAAAACATTAATTGATTTATAGACATTTAAAAGTCAACAGGTAAACTGTGATTGTCATTTATGTTGAAAATTTCACTTAATAACTCTTTAGCTTTAATAAAATGTTACATATAAAATTTTTTCTTAATAAGAATAGATCATATATAACTGACTTATTCAACTCAATAAAAAATATTATCCCCCTCTCCCATTTTGTTTACAAGTAGTGAGGTTGTTGTTAAAGCAATAGTCAACTACTGATTACAGCCTGTTGTTAACTCATTGGCTTACAAATGTTTTCAGAATTACAAGAATTATTATTTAATGAATAAGAACCCAGAATTTCTATTTTATGAAATGAAATATTGCCTAAAATACAATTTCACTTCATTTTTGTAATATTTGGTTTCATCAAATTTTTATAATATTCAGTTTCACCAAATTTTTATAACATAATTTTATGCAATCAGGGCGAAACTGATAAATAAAAAAGTAAAAAAAAGGTTGAATTTTTACTTGCAAAATGATGAAAAGTTTCTTGTTGTATGTGAAAATTTTCAGTGTGGACACTTCAAAACACTCAGGCAAGTGGAGGGCAATAGAACACTTCTCACATTCATACTGGTCTTATTTTTTTCGTTTCACAAACGACACAATCTTGGGAGGGATACTTTTTCATAGGGGAGGGTGAGGAGGAATAAATCTTATAAAATGGGTTCACTGTAGCCATGCTGTGATATTTGCAACTGATTCATAAAAACAAGAAATGCAACACTCTTCAGTGCCTTATCTATCATCTATGGAATGGTATCTGTTGAGAGAAAGGGGGATATTGAAGAAATGATTGTCATGGTTGAACTCTTTCAATGTGAGTCCCCCCCCCCCCCCCTTCAGTTGATAGACCACAGATTCTTGGAGATGGAGAGAGGGATGCGAGTCTCTCAGCTGCAACAGCATGAACATTCAGCTCTGTTTACAAGTGAGGGAGCTGACAGTTTTATGAAAGTCCAATGGTGTGGATGGTGGCAGCTTCTCGTGTTCCCATATGTTACACACTAAGGAAAGTCATTAGTGTCAGCATGACCTATTGGGCAACACATAGCATCATGGGGTGAGGGTTGAACCCTCATTGTGATGTTTTTCCCAACTGCTGAAAAGAGAGGGAAAAGGAGAGTTCTTTTCTAAACTTCTTGAAGAGGAGACACTTGTGAGCAGCTCGAGAGAGAGAGAGCCAGTAGAATATGGAACTGCATCCTAGCTGGGCCCTTGAGATTAGGCCAGCTAGTTTCGTTGGAGTAGCACGTAGCTGCAGAGCTAAGAGAGTATTTTGACCTTGAGAGTGTAAAATATGCACTGTGTTATTCAAGAAGATGTACATAGATGTAAATAATATTAAAAGTGTAAATAGGAATGTTGCATACCAGTTACTGAACACCATTAATAATTGTGAATATGTCTCACTCATGCTAATGACCATGATGGACAGAGATGACACACCTTGACAATGACCACAGCTGCTCAACTGGCTCAGATGTTTATGTATGAATGGACTTCATTTCCTCACATGTCTGAGGGACAGCAATGTAAGTCAAAGGGTTAACAGATTGGCAGCCCACACCTAATAACATCTACAACCAGGCCTAAATCGAGAAAGAATGCAGCCAAGTACACTAACTATTCTGCTACCAGGATGGTATTACAATTTAGCTTAGTTTCAATTAACTGCCAATTTTAATCCGTGCTTTAATTCTGATAAGCATTGTGTTTTATGAAGGGGAGCTGACAAAATACAGTACCATAGCCTTAAATATACCATTTTTCTGAAAATTATATTGGTTTGTGTTTAGTATTCCATTTACACCTAAAAGAAATGCAAAATATTGCCTTTTTCTACAAATCAATCTCTGTAATATGCTGTCTTTAATAACCCATTGCATACTAATTTAATGGGGGAATTTTTCAGCAGGTTAAAAAGCTACAACACTTAAAAATGAATCTTAATATGCCCAAAATGTACAAGCTATTACTATCTCTGAAATATCCCTGATAACAAGAAAAACTGATAAGGAATAATAAATCTGAAATAGGCAATGAGCTACATCTGTTGCCTACTTGAACTTATAAGAGCATCATGAGTTTGACTTATTATTTTGTGAATGTTTTTGCTATTTTACCTCATTTGGACTAGGGAAAGTTTTTTTCCATTGGCTCTAAGCAGATTTTTTTTTCATTTAGCAAGAACTAGACCAGAAAGACTAGACCAGAGAGGTGAGAAAGGCCATAAACACACAGAGAACCTGATGGCAGAGAGGGTCAAACACGACTAGTGAATTCTGGGCTGATGTGTAGACCTGGAATCCAAGTCCAGTTTAGACTGGACAGGTGGTGCACAGTACAGATAGAGAAAAGAATAGTAGTCTGCTTGATAGTAGCTTGATATTGCAGAATAGTAGTTATCAGGAAATCAAGGACCCTGTTTAAAGATGTTCAGTGCTCATGTGCTCAGACAAACAGTTCCCATCCAATCTGAGATAATGAAAATGTAGTACAAAATTTGATATCTGGTCAAAGAGGATACTGAGGAATTCAATCTGCTGTGCAACAGTGGGGATGACGGAATCCAAAAACTGCAGCTCCAGATGAAGATTATAGTTGCAACAAAAGTGCATGGTAGTAGCCTTCTGTGCAGAGAACCAAAGCCTGTTTGCTATTGCTCACACAAAACTTTTAGGGCTATCTGCAGTTACCATTAAATTACCTTTAAAATGAAAGATAAAAAATGCTAAAATAATCAACAGAAAAGTATTGCCTATAGTCAGAGGAAATTGTTGAATGACAGAATTTATCTGGCAGTGAAAAAGGTAACACTCAAGACACAGCCTTGGGAATCCCTGTTCCATATATTTATGCTGACAAAGGACATGAAAAAAAAAAGCAAGAAAACTGGTGATAAAGATTGGCATATAACCTCTTCCACATATCAGCCTCATCTAACAAAGGCATGGAGGTCACAAAGAATGCCTATTGCTATACATTTTTGTTGTACACTTTTGATGCTGGAGAAAATAGATCAATACTCTTCATACAGAAATGATACCTGATAACTATTTTGAGATGGACAGATGATTAAAGCTTGGCTGTTTTCCTGAGAAAGTCACACTGGGTGTTGGGAAGAAGGCCACTGGTCTTGTAATGAGACCAACACCTTGCACACACAGCCTGTCGAAACAATAGGATGGTTAGGAATTTGAAGGAATTTTAGTATCTTTTCTGTACTTGGAGAAGACCAACGAGAGCCAACCAATAGGAATTCAACTCTGCTCCATGAGGAAAACACAATTAAAAATGTGTAGCAGCAGATACTTACTTCATGGTGAGAGATGGTGGAGCATCATCTAATGGGCATTGCTTGGTTTCAGTAGCAGATGCCCAAGGACAATGCAAAGCTGGATGATGCTCCTCTGTTATGAATAGCTTGTTATAGAGCTACAAGCTGTACAATGGGAGAGGCAGAAAAGAGCATTTGGCCTTGCTTTTCAGGGCCAGAAACTCTAGGGAAAAAGATGAGAAAAGGAAAAACACTTCCCTAAGAGTATTGCCAATTCCTGTGGGATCAGCAACTGCATGTTTCACTGTGTTCCAGGATTAATAAATGAGACAAATAGTTTCTCCCATGAGCTGGACCATCTCTATCCCTTCCTGACAAACAAGAAAAAAAAAAAAATTAACCACATCATGAAATTGTCACCTGCCTGTAAGTATATCTCTGCATGCACATGAAGATGGGATTATGTACCTGAAGAATAACTTTGATGTACCCCAGATTTTATTGGAATCCAAGGCAATTCCTTGTAGTAGTTTCTAGATCTTAAAGGAATGAATGATGATTTACAATTAAAAATTACCTCTGAAATCTGATGAACGAAATGAGAGGCAGTCAGTATTCATATCCTTGGATCCAATTTATGGACAACAAATCAACAACCACAATTCAAGCATAAGACATTAGACTGGTGAGGAAGGTCCCTATGAACACACAGAGGACAGATGGCAGAGAGGGTCAAACATCATCAGTGAATCCTGGGCTACTGTCTGTTTCCACAACCCTAGTAGGGGCTCCATTGATTTGGAAAGTCTGGCTGTCTGTACGTGAGAATGAGGCCTTCCAAAAGCAGAAATGGAAGCTAAGAGGAGGGCCCCAAAGAGACCCTCCTAAAAGTTGGAACATCCTAGTATATAAAATGTATACTCTTATGTGTTTATTAAGTTTTAAATTTGAATATTTATTTTCAATTTTTTTTTTGTATCAGTTACTTTTTAGGACTATTGACAAAATATTCAGGTTATATTGTAAATTTTTTTTTGCAACTAGTTTAAAATACTTCTGATATTTTCTTAAAAGTACAATTTCAAAATTGAGAACAATAAAAGAACTCTTAAATCTGTTGATTTTGAAAGTGTTGCACTTTCGGTCAGTTTACCATATGTGTACAGCTATGATACTTTTTCTAATCATAGTCATAACAATTACTACTGCTGAAAGATTATTCTTGAAACTAGAACTCATAATAAACTATCTAAGAAAAGCATTGGGTCAAAAATATCTGATCAGTTAAAGTGTTATATTAGTTGAACATAAGAAAGATCATCACTTAAGAAAGAAAGATCCAGGGTGTTATTGTGTTTGTTAAAACAAATTAGAAGAAAGTAATTTTAGGCGAGTAGCTACTTTCCAATAAGCTGAAAAGTAACAGTTTTATTGAACTCAGATTGGCTTTTCAAAAATAATACAAATGGCAGTATTACTTATAAAACAATTCAAATTTTAAAACAAAAAAAATTAAAATTTAACTGAGTATTAAATTTTTAATTTTTAGTTGTTAGAATTAAATTGAATAGGGGGAGGGTACCCAATTTTGTACCCAGAGGTACCCTTACATTGTAGTTATACCACTGGTAGCCAGGCCCAAAAGCCTTCCCCATCCTAAGGAATGAAAAAATTACAGGAAGGGAAAACCATGAGCCAAGGAGCAAGTGGTTCAAGCCTTCGAGACTGATGTTCATGTCTCAAGTAACCTCAAACACAAACCAAAAGAACGAATGGCAGCTGGTGCAAAGCATTTCCCACACATTCTCAAGTGGGATGGTGCAGCATGGATTGCAATTTATAACCATATTGTAAAGACAATTGCTGGCACTGAATAGATATAGAAAGTTTGTTGGCTTCAATGTAAAGACTAGATCAGTGAGGTGCACACATGGAGGGCATGATGGTGGAGGTAGTCCAACATCCTCAACACTGAATCCCTAGCAGATTTGTATGCCAGTTTTGAATGGACAACTGCACAGTACAAGCAAAGACCACTGGTCTGCTCCTCAGGAGAGGTTCTTCATGCCTCATGCCTACATACACTTGGACCCAAGATGATGAATGTGAGGTAAAAAGGTCACTTTCCAGTCAAAGATGAGATCAATAAACTTGTCTCATCATGGAGTTTAGATAAATAAATCTGATTTAAACTCAATAGGAAAGATGGAATTCCCAAGCTGCAACTAAGGGTACATATGAAGAATACCAGTTGCAGAAAAAGTTCATACAGACATACAACATTTATGCCAGAAAGATTTTTTAAAAATGCTAAAAACATCAACAAAGAAGGATTTGCCTACAGTTGAAAGAAGTCTAATTATAGTGTTGATCTTGAGAGCAAACTAGAGTAGACCAGAATGAAAAAGGTGCAAATGTATGTGCAGTGGCAAGAATGTTTACTGTTGGGACAGAATGGACAGACAAAGCTACTTGAAATAACAGTGACAATGTTTCCAAACATCAAGAACAAAAAGACACTTTTGTGACACTGAACTTCAAACCATGAAGATATGCAAATGATTGAAGAAAATTTTTAAATGGAAGGATTGTAACTGCAAGAGTTGTGTTCAAAAAAGAAATGCACAAAATGAAACTAAAATCTGACTTTTTTACCATATGATTTTTCCCTGAAAATGAATCCCCTCTCCCATGGGACAGGTAATATAATTTATGACACAACCCCAATGCTCCACAACTTGAGGCTGCGCTACATCTTCAGGGAGATGCCACGTTTACCACTATCCACTGTTGGGGCTAAACAGTACTACAGAAATAAAGTCGAGCACTCGCCAAAAACCTAACTATAATCTTCATCGTGGGATGCCACAAACAAGGATATAAAGACCCAAGTTGCATTCGGCACCCATGATGCACCCTCCCCTGGGAGGCTTGCCTCACACTTTGGAAACTACTACACTAGGGACAGTTCTGGGAGAATGCCAGGCGGTTTCCACTACAATTTACACAGCTTGCCATTTCAAGCCATGCATTACAGATTAGCATGATCCTTATTACCACAGCAAGCATAGGTAGGCTTACCAAAGCAATTTAAGAAGGCGAAACAGTGCAGATGTTTGGGGACATGTAGTCATACCCTACAATGTAAGTATGCAAGTACATACATGCAAAATTCTCATGCAGCCATGGGCTATGGAGGTACCTTAGCTGAAATAGGCAGGAATGTTAAAATTAGTACCCTGGTGGATACTAATTTATCACTTGCAAAACCTGATGGACTGTGGTGCCTCCATAGAAGTATAATTCAAAGCAAGGTGCCTCCTCAGTTAAACCAAGGAGGCCTCACTCAAAAACCAACCACAGGATGAATTAGTAAGTTATGTACCAATGTTATCATTAAAGCTATTTAATTCTATATGACATTGTTAAATGTTTTTAAGCACTTCAACACATGGACTATGCTATCAAGTATCAACAATTATTAAGGAGTTAAAAATAACCTAAAACCTTTCCATTATAAAGTCCCAATTAAAATGTCACACACTATATCCAAACTCATTTGAAACGATTGTGACCATATACCCAACTCTGGAGGAGTTGAATACATCTAACTCAAAGACCTCACAAGTATGATGAGACACCACAATGAAGAATGAGTCATAATATTCCATTATAAAATTCCATTCAATAAGAATGAGTTATAATATTCCCATAATGTAAGTCATACATTCAATAAGACATGAGTCATAATATTCCCTAAAGATAAATACATAAGTAAAACCTCCCGCCCATTTAACGCCCAACTTAAAGAGCATAAATACTTCTTAAATATACAAAAAACCACACTATCTCAAGCAATCACTGAAAACAAACTGCCCATTAATTTTCACTCCACTAAAATTATAGTATCCCCACCTACCAAATTCCAACTAGCTGTCACAGAAAATATCCTCATTAAAGTAAAACTGACCAAACTCTGTAACACAGACATTGTCCCCCTCCCCCCATCATGGTGTCTGATCCTTAGGGGATGTAACATACACCTCGGATATTCCACACACCCCTAAACACTCTCCTCTCTCATCACCAATCCCCATCTGCCACCTACACTAATGCACACCCACCAAACCCTTCAGAATACATCCATAATGCCTCCTAAAATTGACGATTAATGCACCCCCCCCCCTACACACACACACACACAATTCCCAATAGCAATACCAATAAGAAAACCATTATTCAGACCCTCAATAATATAATTATCTTAACCTCAAAATTCAGTTTACGAAATTTATTAATTCTCTAAAAGATCCCCACTCATTATAATTATGAATTACTAGCCACAAATAGTGAAGCTTCCCTCGACACTTGCTGATTTGGCGATTTCTCATAATTCCACACCCTCTCACAACCTCTGTCAAATGCAGTTTGCATTACGGCCACCCACCGACCCTCCAATCATTGTTCTGATCCTCGGAGCTAAGCCACTGACATGCCAATTTATGGAACCCCACCCCTCCCCAACACTCAACAACGAACTGCCTCTCCTGCATTAGCTTAAGCTCACTTCCCACCTGACGATGCGTCGAAAGGAAGGGAACGAAACGCGTGTCGTGGATCAAAAACTTTTTTAAGCACCCTATGCTATCAAAGGTATAAATAATTATTTCCTTAGCTAAGGTGGGTAGACAATTGGCAGACATTATCCTCCTTTTAATCTCCACTGAGACATCACTTGCCGGCAAGAACATCGATTATTAAATTTGTCTCCAAAAGCATCCTGGAAGTTCCTGTTACTACCCATCCTCTACAGCATGGTACGTAAATCTCTCCTTAATAATTGTTGATACTTGATAACATAGTCCATGTGCCGAAGTGCTCAAAAACATTTAACAGTGTCATAGAGAATTAAATAGCTTTAATTTTAATTACCGCACTGTGTACTCTACTCTAATTTTTGCAATGTTATCATGCTGCAACAGTCACTCCTCTAATTACTGCTACTTGAGGAGTAGTTTTGAACGTTTGAAATATGTTGCCTACATAAGAAAGTTGCCTGATCATAAATACTGAATGGATTTTCGTGTTCCCATGGAACCTTCCAAACCTCTTTGGAGAAACCACAGAGACATACTTCCAATTAACTGATCACACATTGAATGGATGACCAGGAACAGATGAAACAGAGGATGAAGAAGGGCCTAAATGGTGCTATCTCTCTCTGAGTGTCATTTTTTTTTTTTGCACACAATGGATAAATAGTAAGGTATCACTGGCTCAAAGAGGTTGGGGGAAAGGGATCCACTAGAGAGATATTAGGAGACAGTGGAAGTCTGTCAAGGCCATCCAGCATATTCTTTAATGTGCACAGGGTATGGCTCTTCTACACATAGGGCCACAATTTAATGTCCCATTCAAAGGACTTTCCAAGCCCATTGGTGTACCCCTTCTGACTGAGGGCAGAGTGGGGTTTAATGGAGATAAATCTTAACCTGATACATGTGGGGCTTGAACCTGGGAACTGATGATTATGAGCCTGAGTGCTACTGACTGAGCTAACCCCTGCCCTGCTTTCATGGTGTGGTTGTTTTGCTGAAGAGACAAAAGAATTATGAGTATAAGTCGTAATGAAAGACAAAAGATTTAATGTACATGGTCTCTGCTAACAATGGAGCCCAAGGGGATTTTTCATTGTTGCTGCTGTGACTGGACACCAGGGCTGCATGGGTACCAAACAAGCAGGGAAAGAAAATCCTGTGAAAAATCTCAAGCCAGTAACCAAATCAGGGGTAAGAAACTCATTGTGCTGAACAGCTGATACTAATGGAAAAATGCAGCAGTCAGTTGATCTTGGGGGACCCCCATTATGTAAAGAAGATGCTAAAGCAAGGTATAGTAGCTGCCCTGATAAGTGCTGCCTAGTTCACATAAACAAAAGGCTCTCCAAAACAAAAACAGACAGAAAGGAAACCCACCAATCAAGGACAGGGATGAGACAGAAGAGGACCTCCACACAACCACTAAAAACTTTCTTTCCAGAGACACGAGTTGCTGCATACAGCAAACATGAAGATGTTTAGAATCCTATGAAGTATACAATTAAAAGGACCTTCTTGCTCAAAAATTAATTAAAAATAACTTAAAATTCTCTGTCATTGAGCAATAAAAATTTAAAGTTTATCCTTCAAATTATTTGCATGTTAAAAGTTTTTAGGAGAAAAACTTAGCAGCTTTTTGGAGCAAGGACTGTGCTCCGTCTTCAGTGAAGTCACTATGTGGTGACATTAGGGCTGTTTAGAGCTTCTTTCCACATCTTGAAGAGCGATTCCAGTGTTTCAGTTGCAGGTGGGGACGGGTGAGATCATTATTTCAATAGCCTCGTGGACTATGGTTCCGTAGAAAGTGGCTGCATGTGAAAGCAGTGTGGCATGCTTCCAGTCTATTATTACCATGTGTTGTACTACTAGCCACCGAGCCACACTGCTTGCATGTGCATCCACTTTCTACGGAACCACAGTCCACGAGGCTATTGAAATAATGACCTCGCCCATCCCCACCTGCAACCGAGACACTGGAATTGCCCTTCACGTATTCTAAAAACTTTTAACATGCAAATAGTTTGAAGGATAAACTTGAAAATTTTATTGCTCAACGACAGAGAATTTTAACGTGTTGACTGCTGTATGAATCATATATGATTCACAATTTGCTCCTGAGGCCGCATGAATCGTCCGTGCTTCACATACAAATTTGTAGTTCAGAGCTTGTGAATCAGTTGTTACACACTAAAATGTATTGCTTATGGGTAATACAGGAGTGTGGCCTGAGGAACAAATCCATGGTCTTAGAACGGCAAAATTTCAACTAAAGTATATTGTAGGGGTCAATGAAATAGTCTGACATTTTGTACTTACTTTATTGAATTGCAGTGCTAAATAAAATAAGAAAATACTGTTTATTTACTAAACAAAACAGTGTATTCTGAAAATACAATCTCAACAAAAGCAAATATTCTAAAAATAAAAACATAGAAATCTAACATGTACTGTTATTTTACTTCACAAGTCAAGAATACTCGAATAATAAAATTTATAAAGTGCATTTGTGTACAACAGTAAAACAAGGAACACAATAATATTTGTTGCATTGGACACATTTCCAGCAAGTCTGTGTTGCTTTGGAAGTCGCATATTTTCTATTATTTCCTTGTATCACACGGCCTATAGATAAAAACAGCTTGCTCAGGCCGCATGAAGAACACGTGATTTACACTTTCAAAGTTTGTTTTTAAGCAAAAAATTTATGAAAGTTATATAAACTGATATTGTATATAGCAATTTTAGACTGATTTTAGTTGATTTAACAAAAAAAAAAAAGCCATTGGCCCGAGGACTCGAAAAAATTTTACATTGTGGCAGTCAACATGTTAAGTTATTTTTAATCCTATGAAGGTTGCCAAATAATCAGAACCTTCACAAAGTGACATCTCACTATGAGCAGGCTGTCATATAAAGGAATATCTGAAGTAGCATTTCTTATTGTTAATGTTTTCTCTTCTTGTTCTTATGAAGTATATCTTTCCCCTTGTTCTGGCCACATGCTTATTAGAGAAGCTATAAGTGTATGATTGATCATTGTTTCACAACAGATTATTACTAACTACTGTAAAGAACAATTCCTTCAATTATCCTACATTTAAATAATTTTCCCACTGCTTCATAAATAATAGAATTAATTAAAAGAATCATCATACACCTATAAACAACCATTTTGTTCAAAATTAGAATCAATTGATTTAATTATGTTGGCTATGAAACAACAAATTAATACATGACTAGTGTTCTTAACCCTTTCATTAAGCCAGTAAGCAAGCTGCTGTCCCCCATACTGGATTAGTACTAACTGGACTTAACAGATGGCAGATACATAGAGAATAGTTCCAGATAGATCAAATATATTCATAATATCAATGATATAAACTCCAAAATCGACTATACTAGACCATATCAAGAATGACCACTCACGCAATATTAAATATAATTGAGTGCATCCATGAAAAGACTGGCCAAGAGGTAGGTTTTCTAATGGTTAAACCAAGAACGAAACAGCTGGTAGTATCAAAATAGGGCTAACAGAATTAACCTGCAATTGCCTGTTGGGATAGCTTTTTTAGGAGATATTTGTGCAATAAAATTGCTTTATCTGGTTGACCTGTACAATCTTTGGATGCTTGAGGATTTAACATATTAAAAGCTAAATTTATTTAATTGAATATAGAAATGAAATTAATATTTAATTCTGAACTGATTAATGACACTTAATTTTTAAAAAAGTAGCCTAAAGATAAGCGATATATCATTATTAATCAAACCATATATTATGCACAATCAAGTATCATTCCAAAATATACCCGTGTGGTCAAAAAATTCAATAAATGAATTCAGTACAAGTTTGCGTGGAAGGGGTATACTTTGATGGGGATTTATAATGTAAATGTCCAACTGTTTAATCATTTATTTATTCTACCTCTTACTGAATTTTTTGTTCACAGTGGGCTATGCACATATTTTGCAATGTTATTGCAATCGAGACAATTGCAAACAATGAAATATTTCCTTGGGCTCGATTGCTAGTTTTGACCTATTTGCAAATATTCTGCATTGTTATTATGAGAGCAATGATTGATATTACATCCTGGACATTGACAGAAATGAGTTTCTTAACAATTCCTGAATTCTGTCCCATAGCCGAATGGTTAGCGCGCTTGGCTACTGATCTAAGGGACCTGGGTTCGATCCCTGGGTAAGGCATGGATGTATGTGTCGTTTTTCTGCTGAGGTCCTGCCATCCTCTCAGATCTACTTTGTCATATAAACTGACAGGCTCCTGTCAGACCTCTGTGGCAAGCACCTGCTTGAGGGGGTATTTATTTTATTTATAATAGCAAATGGCAAAAACAACATAAAATTAAGTCACCAAATCTGTTATACATGTCCATATGTACACAAAACAGTCCCATTTCTTCAGTTTTTTTTTGTGCAGACCAAATGATAATTTAATATAAGATGAAAAATCTCAGTGTATAAAAGAGTAAATGGATAAATTTTACTAAAACACTGGTAGATTCAAGAACTATTAAATAAAGATTTGAGATGTTACAAATCATGACAACACATTGTACAATATATGATGACTAAATACTGAGGAAAAATTGTCATTAGCCAGACGGGATCCCAACCCATTGTCTTATAGCATGTCAAGTGCAATGACAGTGATATGTTTGAGTCAAAAATAGTTGTGTCCAATGATATTATATATCTTTTGGAGCTTTCTGTTATGCACAGAAGGAACATTTAGGCATTGGTTAGTGACATATGTTGATGAATGAAGTAGCTTTGTTTGGCATTGTTCAAATGCTTAAGTAATGTGTTGTTTAGTAACATGATCAGTTAAGAAAAAAATGCCTCAGATGCAGTTATTTTTACTGGTATTTTATATGCTACACAATTTTTTTTTCATAATTTTTAAAAATAAGTTTATCATATTCTTTTTGACATATTCTTCCTCTACAGTGCCTTCATTAGCTCATAATCTGAGTTTTTACTACAACTTAGCTATAATTATTATAAGTACAACTTAGTTGAACATTCTTTATAATATGCAACTGCTATGCTTTGTTTCATTCTGTTGTGTATTTTAGCTTAAGAGGGCAAAAAATAAAATACCATAGCTCTTGACATTTGGCATGGGTTGGTCATGTGCACTAACCTGAAAGGGGCCTTCTAGTCTTCCATTACAGTCACATACATTTCCAATGACTAACTCTACAGTATAATGCTTAAAGCCACCAATAGAGAATGATTGTTTGGCAGCTGGTAGCTTAGCTGTCAGAGCACTTGATATGTTATCAAGTCATGGATTTGGATCCTATCTGGCTGATATTTTTTTACTCTATATTTATTCAATAGATCACCAACAGGTGCATACCTGTAATTTCCTATCATTACAATATGATATATATGCAATAATAACTTTCCTATTGCTCCATGATTTGTAACATCTTGAGTCTTTATTTTGTCTAGTGTTTGCAGTATATATTTAACAAACAGTACTGTTATTGATGGGTTTGGGGTTTGAAATCATGGGAAATTGGTGTGTTTGATTATCTAACGTTGGATCAGAAAGGGGCTTTCGGAAAATAAAATTAGATATGGAATAAGAAACATTTTTGCAACAGACATTGTATTGTGGTGTATGAATATAATTAGGTGGTAGATAGAAGTTGGTGGGTATGTCTACTGTGGTTGTAATGTTAAGTCTATTGAGTTGCAAGTACAGTGAGTTGGTAGAGGCATAGGGATAGGATGGAACATTGTATTGTATTGTGGTGTACAAATAGAATTAGGTGGCAGATAGGAGTGGGTGTGTGTGTTAATGTTTCATATAAGTGTAGTTCTGATGTGGTGGAATTTTATTCATTCAAACGATATTCTGGAAAATTTGACACGATGCATTTTTTCATAGTTTTTCAAGTATAGTTGTCCCATGACCTAGTGGTTAGTGCACTTGGCTGTATGTATTGTATTGGAGAATTGCATGTGTTAATGGAGAATATAAGTGAGTGGATATGAATATTACTTGGGTATAGTGATGCATGTATTCAGAAATTTGAATTTGTTGGGAATGTATGATTTTAGAATATGTGGGGTTTTTTTCCCTGGGGGCTTTGTTTTTGAGTGAGGAACAGTGGTTCATTGTTTATGATTTTGGGCATTTTTGCCCATTGGGCTATTTAATCCCTAATCCCCCTTAAACTCAGATATTGAGTGCAGCACGGTGGTTTGTTGTTTATGATTTTGAGCATTTTTGTGCTTGTTTTAGCCCATCAAGTTATTTAACCCCTGGGCTTTTTTGAGTGCAGAATGGTGCTTGTTGTTTGCAATTTTGGATGTTTTTGTTTGGTTTAGCTCATTGTGTTAACTCATGGGGATTTTTTCGAGTGTGGAGCAGCAGTTCATTGTTTACAATTTTTTGTGTTTTTGCACTTGTTTTAGCTCATTGGGCTATTTAACCCCTGGGGAGTGTGAACCCTTTGAGTGTGAAGCAGTCATTTATTGTTTATAATTTTGGTCATTTTACCCCTGGGACTTTTTTTGAGTGCAGATTAGTTGTTCATTTTTTATGACTTCAGCTGTTTTTGTTTTTAGGTTTTATAAAATTTTTGGAAAAAGTTTCCCATAAGGCAGTGGTGTAGATAGAATTTTGGTTTGGTACTTATGGAAAAGAATGAGTCTACTTTCATGGATTTCTTTTCTAAGATAAACAAAATGGTGGTATTAGTACTCCTTTCTAAATAATTACCATGTTTGCATCTACCAGTTTTTAGTGAAATTTATCTATAATCATTATATGCACAGTGTCATAACTGTTGTTGTCATTAACATAATAGCTAATGTAACTTACATAGATAATTGCATGGCTGCATGTATTTGAACACTGGCAGAGAATTCATCTGCCATACTATAGTTGTTGTTGGGTTGTTTTAACTTGGAGTGGCACTTTTTTCTACATAATAGCACCTGATCACAAGGATCCCAAGTGCTCATAGAAGGTTGGGGGGAGGGGACCCACTGGATAGTTGTTAGGAGACAGATGGTTGCCTCCCATCAAGGCCATCCAGTGTGTTCTTTAATGAATACAGGATATAGCTCTCCTGCACACAGACTCTGGCTTAATGTCCCATCTGACAGACAGCAGTGTTTCCAAGCCCATCGGTGCCCCCCTACTAACCAAGGGCAGGGAGTTATGTGGAGATAAATCTCAACACCACCCCAGCTAGGACTTGAACCTGGGAACTGCAGATTAGAAACCTGGCATGCTACCAGCTGAACCACCCCCACACTATAAAAACCCATCAGAGCAACACAAACATTTCTCCTAATGTAAGGAAAATTTTAAAGTAATGCAAATTTATTAGGGGAGGTGGATCTATTTAGTTCTAATATTTTTTCTATAATGAAGAATGCAGAGTGCTTATCAATATTAATTTGTCTCTTATTATAAAGTTTTTGCAATTATGGTTAAGCTATGGATAAGAACAGGCCCAGATTAAAAAATATTTTAGGGGGTGGGGGAGTGAGCTGGGAAACCCAATACAGTATAAAAATTTTCACTGTTTTAGTGGCTTTTATATTTCTTAAATAAAGTGTTAATATTTTTTACCCTTGTTCTGGCTACTAGCTTCTGAAGAGGGAGGGGAATATCTCTCACTCTTAGACAAGAATATGTCGTAAAACTTGTACCATTACTCTGCATATTTGTCAACCGACTAGTTGGTGTCATTATGACAGCGAATGAATTTGTCCAGATTCGATCATTACAGAAGGCACAAAAGGCTGTCAAGGAAGATATTTTTTAATTTTATTAATTGTTAATTCTTCAAAACTTTATATTGAAAACATTTAACAACCAAGTTGGAACAATTAATTTAGGCAAAAATGTACTTAGTTTACCCTTAATATCTGAAAATATTTTTCATTTTTTCTTTATTTATACATTTAAATAGCAGGCAATTTAAAAAGTAGTCACTACCGTTAGGATGAACATCAGCAGTATCAATTAGATACCTGTTTTCAGTCTTGATCTTAGTAATGTCTACCACGTAATGCAATGCTGTAACACGAAGATTATGCGTCTACGGTGATCCAGGTCATGTACGCCAGCGATCACCTAAGGCCATATACACCGGATTCTAATTTGGTACGGATTAACAGATTATTACCGCGTTTACATATACCTATGTCTATTAAAAGAGTAAAATAAAGTAATTTTAAAAATACTGAAGCAACTTAAGTGCCGAATAAAAATTCTAAATGCATAGAAAATAATGTAAAACTCACTTAGCCAAGATAGTAGACTGAATATCCATGTCGATGAATTGCCACCTGGAAAAGGTAAACTGTTGACTACAGTCACGAGAATATAAGCTAAATACTCCTTACGTTTATGAATTGTTGACCTGTACTTTTAAAATCTAAATTACACAGATAGACATCTAAAACATTTAATGCCTAAATTTTATACCTGATCAGAAAGAGAAAGAAAAACTAAAAAAGTCAATAAATTATTCATTTACTGAATAAGTTTGAAGTGGGTTAATAGTTACCATATAAATTAGAGGCTAAAAGGATTTTAGTTTGTTTCGATCAGCGATGTAATATGGTCAATTTTACAAGAAAAGTAACTTGGAAATTCGATGAAAAAGAAGGGAGCAAAAATTATAATTAAGTCAGCCAAGTTAATAATGCCTAATTCAAGTAGGAGGAAGGGAATGGAAATCTATCTGTGAATACTAAGCTTCATTCGTAGATGTAATACCTCTTATTTTATTTCACTTCATTGAACATTTTAGGGGTAAACTTCCTTTGTACAAAGCCGCAGGATATCTGTAACTTAGTAAAACAGTAGTACTTCCCCCACAAGGACTGACCTTGACCCCGGAGGTTCGGTAGATCTCCAGACAGTCAAGAAGCAGGCTGTTGCTTTGTTCTCAGCCACAGAATACAAAGGAGCTAGTTTGGTTTACACTGGCATGAATTACTAGCACCAATAACTGATTAGCAAGTCATTGGTCACAGCTCATCGGTCTCCACTAACACGGTCTTGGCAGAGGGGTAGATTCACCACAAGATTAACAGGGTCTCGATCATAGGCGAGCGTACGGGGTGTGCCAAAGTTCCAAGACCCTCCCTAAGATCTCATAAAAAACAAAAAAGAAAGAAAGCTTCTCTGGTTTGATTAATTTGGGAAGCTCATTATTTGGTTAAAAATAAAGATCGTTAAAATTGACTGCATATTTGTGTACGCCTGTTTATCACTAGAGTAAAAATTTGGTAATTTATGTCTCATTTTTTAAGTTTGTAATTTTTAACTAAAGTATACTTGTTAATTTAAAAAAACATTACATTTAATCAAGTTTTAGCTTTTTTAGTTCGTTTGATGAATAAAATAATGTTCTTTTATGACTGTGTATTCAACAAATGTATGCTTTTAAAAAAATAAAAATACATTTCTGGGTACACCAACCCTACTAGCAAAGCAAAGCTTTTCAGAATGGGACCAGGAAGGACTTTTGGTCTGGACCTCAAATTTACACACTTGTTAATTTTTTGATCTTAGATATACAGTAAAAGATATAATTTTTTAACTAATAAGCCTCGAAAAAGGCATGGATATTTCTTCTCAGGTTTTGTATTTATGTTGAAGTTTTTCTTCACTCACAGACTCTTCTGTATGGCGTATTAGATTTACAAGCTCCTTTCGGACCTTTCTGGTCAGCAGCTGCTTGAGGTGTAAATTTTTTATATAGATTTTGTTAAATTAGAATTAAAACCGTTATTTTGGCAAGTATTTTAAATTCGAATTAAAAGCGCTTTTAATTTGTGATTAAAAAGTGAGGATTTTGCCCAAGCCTTTTCAGGATATAAGATTATTATATATTTCAGAACTAGAACGGAGTTCTGGTCTTCATTATCGCGACATAAATTTACAAGTTATAGTTGTTCAGTCACAAGGTTGTTGAGTTGCTTTACTTATGAGCGGCAATTTTGTACAACCAATGGGCTAAATGGGCAAGTCATAAGTAACCCCAAGAGCTGAGAGAAAGAGACCCACTGTGTAGCTCTTAGGAGACAGACGAAAGTCTGTCTGGAAACAGAGGATATCTCTCCTGCATGCTGGGTCATGGCTTATTGCCCCATCCGATGGACAGTGGCCTTTCCAAATCCGTTGTTGTCCCCTTTCTCATCAATAGCAAGAATGAGCTGAGAAAAATTTCAAAGCTGACACAGTTGGGAATTGCAACTGCAGATTACGAATCAGTCATACTGTAAATTAAACCAATCCCCGCGGCCTATGGAAATGGGAGAAAAACTGAATAACATTAGGATATTCCAAATTCTATCAAAAATAGTATTATTATTATTCGATTCTAGATGTACGAATAAATTTGCAATGACAAGTGGTTTCTCTTTTATGGACACCAGATTGCGTACAGTGGCAGATGTCGGAATATTGCCATCTTAAAGTGTTTTCCAAAACTTAAGAAATGCGCTGAAGTTAAGAGAACTACAATTAGGATTGAAGTTCTGAAAGACTCTTAATAGTGAAAGGTATACTCGTGTTTCATCCAATTGCAGCAGCTGATATTGGAACACCAGGACTAGCACCATTTCATAGCAACACTCAATGAGAAAATAACACTCGAGACTGTACTCACATTCCCATCACATTGGACGTCATGACGAATGAGAACTTTGCTTCAGAAGAACGTCAACGATGCATAACGAATTGCCTGTGAACAATTATGAATATTCTTAAATAACGTTTACAAACTGATTTAAATAAAGCTGAAATTAGTTTTTTTTAAATATTTTATTCTTATTCCAGTGTAATACACTGGTGTTTAAAAGTTAACCATTGTTGACAAAATGTGATTGGTTTTGTGAAATCAAGAAGAGTTTGCCAAATCAACGGAAGTTGGGAAAATCCCACCGACTTGGTACAATTCAGACCAGATGTAAATATTGGATTTCTGTGAAATTATGGCTAGTTGTTTGTGAAAATTGCCTCCCCCACACGGAGCGAAAATCTAGGCACGAAAGAGACAGACATTTTCTCAGTTGGCAAAATTTGATTTTCGAGTTAGAAAAATTTCGATTTCTCTCCTCCCCCACCAAAATCCTTCGCTACGCCCCTGGTTGTAGCTAAAGATAGATGCAATTGGAGAAGTAAAATAGCAGTCTAGTTAGACCACTACCTCAATGGGTTAGACTTCCATAGCTCATGACTGCTCGAGGATATATATATATAGTCCTAGTGGCCAGCACACTTGGCTATCAATTAAAGGGACCTGGATGGAAGCCCATATATGGTATGGGTGATTCTTTTCAGTTATTACTGCTAAGACTTCATGCCAAACACGTATTCAAGATTTAATTTCGAGGTGTGTGTGTGTGTGGGGGGAAGCTGTCTGGAAAAAAAACTTCCTAGTGTTTCCCAATTACTAAAATATTTTACCTGCCCTGGAAAGGTTAAAATATCTATATGAAATAAAATTTTATGGTTTTTTTTTTAATCTATTTTTAGTGTCGAACATATACTATGGGGATAAAATTATAAAGACACCTGTTTTTTACTTAAAGTTTTAAAGCAAGTAGAGAAAGTTGAGATTTCGTATAAAACGACCGGATTTTAAAGGGTAAGGATGGAAGGTCCGGATCCCCTTTCCCTCCCACCTCCGGGGTACGTCGCTGCCTCACGTCCTTCACAGATATTTATGACATGCTAAATTGACAGCTACTTGTCAGACCTCTGTGGCAAGCAGGTAGAGATTTTCTTCTTGCGTTTAAAATCCTATTACTTTATTGATTTATAGACATTAAAAAGTCAACAAGTAGCGCTGTGATTGTAACTTATGTTTAAATGCAGAGTATAAAAAATGGAAATAAATTTGTAATGTAAAAAATTATTTGTCTGTGAGGACACCAATGTTTAATTTTCAGTCGTCCTCCAGTAGTAGGTGGGTGCAGGTAGTTTTCCAAGCTCTGATATAACATTTTGATTGCATTTCATACTTTAGTTTTTGCTGCATCCATGATTTATTGGAAAAATTGTGTTCCCAAACATGTGAGTGTCTCATAAGCACTTTCTTTAATTTACTTAAACTTAGGCTATTTTCTTTTTCACCGGAAAAAATATTTGACCTGCGTTATTCTCATTATTCTTCATTTAATAAAAATACATTCATGTGTGCAAACAATGCCTAAGCTGTGAAATCCGAAAACTATTGCATCTTCTTAAAAACAGAAAACCTGTAGAACATGCTTTAGTGACTAATATTCAGTGCTCTATGGAAAAGTAATCTGATCTGCAAACTGACATAAGATGATGATTCACCATTAAAAACCTGCTTTCAATCAAAAGGCAATTCTTATTTTAGATGTTAACTTAGTAATAAAAATATATATAATATTCGTTGATTAAAAAAATACTTTATTAACAAAGGTTTTGGTACACATTTTTTTAAGTGAGATATTTCACAATTTAAATTATTTTGCTTTATTATAAAATGATGCTATTTTGCCTTATGAACCCAAATTGAAGCTAAAATCTCGTTGTTTTCTTAAGCTCGGTGCAGCGATAAAAATCTGAAAAATCACAAATATTTTGAAACAATAAATATGAATTTAATTATACTGTTAAATAATCATTCTAAAGATAATTTATCAGTCTGGAAAATGTTTCGAAATACAATCCATTACACAATGTAATGGATGCTATTAATGATTTAAGCTTGTTGGCACTTACTTAATGATCTTTAACAAGACGAGATCATAAGCTGAGAGTTGATGTGCTTTGAAATACATCTTGAAGTTTCACTGGATCACGTACAATTGTCTGCAGAATCATATGCTGAATCATAGACATTTCGGCACTTGTCTGCTGTTGTTTGATGGCAACCTGCTGACTCTCATCCATAATACTAAACAAATGTCAGATTTTCACTATGCATCCCCTGAAAGGTTTCTTACAGCAAAATTTCAGACAAGCATTAAAGACTTGAATGTTATCTGCTGTTATGCCCCCACTGAGGATTCTGATGAGGATGAGAAGGATAGGTTTTACGGACAACTTCAGGATATTTTGAATTCTGTCAAGAAAGGAGATATTACCCTTGTTCTTGGTGACTTCAATGCCAAAGTTGGTACCGACTCTGACCTTTGGGGAGGAGTAATAGGTCCTTTTGGCATTGGTAGCTGCAATGGCAATGGGCAACGTCTCCTACAGGTAAGTAAACTCAATGGTTTCAGAATAACTAACACATATTACAAACACCGCGACATACATAAATACACATGGGTTTCACCTGATGGGCTGCATAAGAATATGATTGATTATATATTAATTAACAGCAAATGGGCTAGTTCTGTTAGAAATACCAGGGCATATAGGGGAGCTGAAATTGGATCTGACCATTACCTTGTTAAAAGTGTCTTGCAACTTAAACTTAAAAAGTGTTGTGCTAGGGTTAAAAATTTTACCTTTAATACTGAAGCTCTGAAAGACCCAGTTATAGCTAAAGCTTACCATGATAGGTTACTTAGTCATTATGACAGTCATGGTTTGCTTAATACTGAAGTTGAGGAAGAATGGGGCCATTTTAAACAGGCTTTTTTGGAAACTAACAGTACTCTTTTAGGGAAAAAGGAGCACAGGAGGCAGAATTATTTAAGTGATAAGGCACTTGAGCTTATTTCAGAAAGAAGGAACTGCAGGAATGTCCTTAATCAGTACCCTACTATCCTAATAGAAAGGATTACAGAGAGCTTAATAAACGTGTAAAGGATCAGTTAGCTACTGATAAGAATCTTTGGCTTGATGGCCTTGCTGACAAAGCTGAGGAAGCAGTTAGACAGCACAACAGCAGAGAGCTGTACCAGATAGTTAATGTTTTGTGTGGTAGAAAACGAACAGGTATACAGGGATTGAAGGATAAACAAGGCAAGGTTATAGAAGGTGAGGATTCTGTCATGGCTAGGTGGGCTGAGCACAGTGATGTTCTAAACAATGTGGTCAGTTCTACTCCCATTGTTTGCAATGATGATAGATGCATTGGTGTCTTTAATGTTGGCCCTATAACACAATCTGAAGTTAGTTTGGCTATTTCTAAACTTAAACTTCATAAATCCCCAGGGGTGGATGAAATTACTACGGAAATGCTTAGAGCTGGGAATGTTTCAGTTACCATTTGGATGACTGAAATTTTGAATAACTTTAATGATAAAGGCATGGTTCCTAAAGATTTTACCAGAGCTATTATTATCCCTATTTTCAAAAAAGGTGATCGCAGTTCTTGTGATAACTATAGGGGTATCAGCCTACTCTCCGTTCCAGGTAAAGTTCTTTCCATGATTGTGCTTAATAGAATTAAGAATCTGGTTGACCGGCAATTGCGTGATGAGCAATGTGGATTCAGAAGTGGTAGGGGATGTGTAGATCAGATATTTTCACTTAGGCAGATTCTTGAGAAATGTTGCGAGTTTCAGAAACCTTTGGTTGCTAGCTTTGTTGATTTCAAAAAGGCTTTCGACTCTGTTGATCGTCATAATTTGTGGTTGATTGTGAGATCATATGGTATACCAGACAAGTTAGTTAACATAATGAAAGCTCTCTATAATAACACTGAGTCATGTGTGAGGGTTGGTAAGTCTTGTAGCAATTGGTTTAGCATTACTTCTGGTGTTCGACAAGGGTACATTTTGTCTCCTTTTCTCTTTAGTTTGGTTGTTGATTATGTTATGCGAAATTCACTTCAAGGGAAAGCTTTTGGCCTTAAATGGGCTGGAGATACGAAAATTTCTGATTTAGATTATGCTGATGATTTAGCCCTTTTGGCAAATGATGTTGATGAGATGAACTCTTTCATTCGAACTGTTGATGAGACTGGTAGTACAGTAGGTTTGGTTATAAACAGAGAGAAAACTAAAGTGATGAAAATTGGTCAGGCAGGTTGTGATTCAGTTAATCTGAATGGTTGCAGTCTTGAGCAGGTGTCACAGTTTAATTACCTTGGGAGCTGCGTAACTGATACTGGTGATGTGCGGCATGAGATTAACAGACGAATAGGTATTGCTGCAGGGACTTTTAAGAATCTATGGAGATTATGGAGAAATAGGCGTATACACCTAAAGACTAAAATTAGACTGTATAATAGTTTGTTTCTTTCTAGGGTTAGTTATGGTAGTGAAACTTGGACGCTGTGTAAGCAAGATAACAGGAAACTAGATGCTTTTGATTCTAGATGCTTATGCAGTATCTTGGGTATTAGGTGGTTTAACTTTGTAACTAATGATGAGGTTAGGCAAAGGAGTCTGCAACCTCCTTTAAGCAGCATATTGTGCAGAGAGAGACTCTGCTGGTTTGGCCATGTTGCCCGTATGGATAATTATAGATTGGCGAATAGGGTTATGAACAGTGTGCCTAGAGGCCTCAGAAGGAGGGGGAGACCTAGGATGCAGTGGGCAGACAATGTCAAACAGGACCTTGTTAGAATTGGTGTACAGTGGCTGGATGCAGCAGATGTAGCTCAGGACAGATATGCTTGGAGAATTAAACTGCGCGGTTTGGTTGGACCTCCGTAGCCCATGGCTGCTTGAGGGTGATGATGATGATGACAGTTCCTTTAATGCAAAAGTTGTTAGTCTGTAAAGTGGTTCGATGTGCAGTGCAAAGAATATAAAAGAAGTGCATTTATTGAAACTAGGCTTAGATCTAAAAAATTTAAGGGCCAAAAAACTCAGTCAAGCAGGAAAAAAAATAAATAAAAAGTGGGGGCTAAAGCAAAAGACTGGAATTGTCGACTTAGTATTATTATTAGGAATGTGAGTCGATAGGTTACCATCAAACACCAGAAGACATGTGCCACAATGTCTCTGACTCAGCATGTGATTCTGCAGACAAGAAAACATCACCCAGCAAAAATTAACGGAGATGCGTATCAAAGTTCATCAACACTCAGCTTATGACATCTTTACCAGTAAAACTTCATTAAGTGAGTGATAACAAGTAATATAAATCTTGAGTAACACACATTACATTGCCTAATAGACTGTTGAAAAAAACAAGACTGTTGACACATCATTTTTCCAGACTGATAAATTGTCTTTTAGAATAATTATTTAACAGCATATTGTAATTAAATTAAATTTTAACAAATATGGAAAAATTATATAATTCTGTTCAATAATTACACATTTGTTTTAGAATATGATAAAGGTATATAAACAGACACTTAAAAAATCGACCATCATAATTATAATTCGAAATTATATTCTAGAGACAGTGATCCTGTTCATCAAAGAGCTGATCAAAAACTACATAAAAATAAAGGGAAGTTATCCCTTTATGATATTCATGATAACTTATCAAATATTAAAAATTTAATTTATTAAAATTTAAAAATATTCAAAATAACTTCAGAGATTCAGGTTCATATTCCATTGCTACACGATAAAAGGTGTTCTAGCCATCTGGGCTGCTGGCAGCTGCTCAATTCCTTCAAACTAGGATCTCTCTTAAATCACAATTTCCAATTAACTTTTCTTTTGGGACACCATTTGAAAAATGACCTTGGCTGTTAGGCAAATATCATTGAGTGTAGATATATACTTCCATTCAGAAATAATAATTCAAGATTTACCTTGTGATATGCAGGATGCATAAATAAACTTTGATGGCAGTATGCTAGGGACCATGTCTTACACCAGAGGTGTCAATCATTTTTTAACATGGGGACCAAATTTCAAGTAAAAAGCGAACAAGGGCTTATTACCTATATTCAAAATTGGGGAGAGCAGACATTGATTAAAACGTTTCATGAAAAGATAAACAAATTTTCTATATAGCAATTACTACTACGCTAACCTTTAATACAAATGCAAATCTAGAAGAACAAATATACTACCTCTCTCATTTCAGACAAGGAAGAAATACAGAAAGGAATAATTTTTAATTCAAGTAAGAAAAAACATTTTCCCATTGTATTTAGAAAGAAATTTTCTTTCTATTAACATTTTGCACTCGAGAGGCGACCCTCAGTTGCCACTTGGTTTGATGCAGCAACTCGAATGGCGACTGAGAGGTGACAATAACTGTTTTACAAACAGATATCTTTCTTCTTTACATTTTAGATGTGTAAATCTATTGTCTACGTGCACTTCAAGTGCAGCATTGTGTTTAATTAATTTTTTTTAATTTAGTCTGTTTTAGTGGTTATAAAAATGGAGCCAAATGATGAAATTAGTAGCAGTGAAGACGAGTTTAATTTTATGTTGTTTATATATGATATATTTTAATGTTAGTTGTAAAAAATTTCAACTTTTTAACAAAAAAACTTCGAGTTGCTACTTCCCTATAGGGAAAAAACCTTCGAGTGCAAAGGTTAATATACATAAATGAATGAATTTTATTAGTGATTTAAAATAAATTGTTATTTGTATTGACAGCTTTTTTTTACTGAATCTCTCTGAAAATGTCTTAATGGCATTTAATTTGGCACATAATAAGTCATATTTCGTTTCATTAATTATTTGGCAAAAAAAGTCCTCAAGTCCATTTATTTGACTAAGTAGTTGAAAAGTAGTACAAGGCCTGACCACCTGGTAAAATTCAGTTTATGAGGCCTGGCACTGTAAGGATTAAGACCATTAATCCTAACATAATGTTTCTAAACTTTTATCATCCTACATATATTTTAGTCAATTAAATGTTAATTATAACACTTAAAGAACCTCTTTGAATACATTTAAGTGCCAGAATGCAATTTCTTGTTAAACATTAGGCAGAAGGCCAGTTTTTTCCCTTGATCAGTTTTGTTCAAAATTTTAGAAGTTTAAAAATAGGATTGAAAATTAAATAGGAATAGGGGAAATACACAATTGCCAGCTATATTAGCAATCATGCAACTGTAATCTAAAGAACCAGCAAACAAAGTGGCAATGCACTGTAATATTAAACTTTAAGGAACCTTAAGCTGGTTCCCATACTAAAATCAGTACACAGAATAGCAGTTGTAAACTATTACCTGGCCCTATAACTTATTTAAATGAAACTGACCTTTCTGATTAAAAAAAAAAAACAAACACAAAAAGCAAACATTACCTCTGTATTTATCTGTAAAATAAATAAGTTAAAAATTAAAAAAATACCTGTCTTCCTATATGTACCCTAAAAAAGTAGAAAATAAAATTAAAACAAATCGACAGTGCAATCTGTCACTGAATTCGTATTCACTTCAACGGAAGAGAAGCATGCCGACAATTTTTTTGAGTAAGTAAATCAGAGCCTTATGTTCCTTTGAAGTGAATACAATTCAGTGATTGATTAATCATCAATATGCTTTAGTTTTATTTCCTACATTTTAGGGCACAATGGAAAAATAGGTATTTTTTAAATTTTCAAATTTATTTACATTTTTTCTTCGTCATTAAAAATACCTACCTTCAGAAACTTTCATTTGATATATGACTCATAAACATCAACCACAGTTTTCCTTCCCCATTTTTTGGAGTTGTGTTTGAGGTAGTCCATGACAGTGGATGCATCACAAACTTTAATCTAAGATATAACTCATTAAGGTTGTGATGGTTCATTCAATCACTTTTACTTTTCCTTAACCAGTTTTACTTTATTTATGTTATATTTATCACTTTGGGGATTATTATTTCATTTTGGACTGATCACAATTCTCGCTTCTGAGCTGTAGGAGTTGTGCGTGCGCAACTCCGACTTTTGATTGTCAGCAACTACTGAGGTCGAGTAGGACTCCCCTCCCCCTCTTGCCTCATAGCTAGCACTATCATCAGATTATGCAAATGTTTTTCTGGCATGCAACAGACACGTGCCGGATTTGTACACCGCATGTTGTAACTAAGTGATGTTAGGTCACTTAATTAGTGGATAATGTGTATTGTGAGGAGAGAGAGAATTGGTATTATTAGTAGTATGTGTTGTGTAGATAGAAAGAGTTGTTAGTGGAGATTTAGATAGATGTGAGTTATTACTCCAACCTTTGTATTCATCAATTGAGGGTGAGTCTGAATTTTTTGGAAATAAACTTTGTTTGTTTTAGAAAATTTTGAATTTTTGCTATTTTTCTCTTGAGCAACATAAATCGATTTTGATTAGATTTAAACTTTAATTAAACTTGACAATCCTTTTTGAATTCTTACTCGATAAGTAACACTAGAGAAATACCTAAATAACCCTATTTCAACTTTATTTGGAAAGTTAATATTGCCTGGCACCCAACAAAGCTATCTGGAATTTTGAATAAATTTGGATCAGACAAAAGGTCCAACTTGAAAAGTTAATAATCTTTGGAGTGTTACTGAGTCAGTAAAGAAAGTGGTGCACTGAACACAGGAACTATATATACACAGTATATGCATAAATTGTATATGTTATTTAACGTGATTGTCAAAGTTAACAAATTTTTTGTTGAGCAAGAAGCTTAGATTTTGTGTATTAGTCAAAGGTACTGAAGTTTCAACACAGTTATTGCTGATAGTTAAGATCTTTATTGATTATTAAGATCTTTAAAGTTTTAAGCTCGACATACTGGGTATTAACCTATAAATTACCACTTTGAAGTCAATTTAAATTTTAGAGGAAAAATTGTCTTATTTGGCAAAAAAAAATTGTCAAGACACTTTTTCCTCTAAAATTTAAATTGACTTCAAAGTGGTAATTTATAGGTTAATACCAAGTATGTCGAGTTTATTTATTATTTATCAACTGTATTACTTGTAAGGAAATACTTAATACCTGAACACTCCCTTATATAGGAAGTAGGTTGAAATGGTTCATTTCATCGATTAGAGGAGATCTTGATCAGCAGCCGGTAGTTCAGTGGTCCCGAGCATCTGACATGTTATCAGGAGGTCGTGGGTTCATATCCCACCTGGCTCAAGACAATTTTTCCTCTAAAATTTAAATCGACTTCAAAGTGATAATTTATAGGTTAAAGTTTTAAGCTCTTTCAGTCTTGAATTAATTGATTCATTCATTAACAATGTTTGGAGCATGCAATTGTTATTTAGAGCCATATGCACATCTTTTGCAATAATAATAATAATAATGAAAATGAAAACACATAAAAAATAAAAATAAAATAATTCCTTTATTAATTGTATATATATACTACAAGTTCTAATATGGAAAACAATATTTGAAAATGCACGTTATTTAACAGTTTTTGTATTGATTAAAATAGCTTTTAAGTTAGTATAACCATATGGGCACACAAAAACTGAAAGTGTTAATGATACATAAAAAGATATTTCTTTCTTTAAAATATTTATTCTTAAATAAGCAAAACTGTTAACTACTCACATTTCATCGTTTTCTTTTTCTGCTTCTTTGAGATTCCCAACTAAGAGGGAAAGAATATTTTTAAGGATATCAAAAATGTATACAGTTATTATAAATGAGTTTGCAACAATTTTTTCACATCTTTGATAGAAAATTAATAATATTAATAAAAGTAGAGGTTTTAGAATATTTTCGAATATGACAGAATAATTAAAGTTTGCAAAATAGATGTGCAGTTACTTGCAGACATAATGGAGAAATCTGCATCTAACAATGGAAATACTTTCCTATAAAACATTCCTTTACCAAGTAAAATAACTGAACTCAATGATTTTGGTAGCTTCCACTGCAAGTCTATATTTCAGTCTATATCTCATATACAACGGTGGATCATTTAGTTTGTGGACTGCTGTCACCAACAATTTGCAGCTATTTATATGAGTTAGTACATATTATGTGGCAACACAGTGACTCTTGAAGAGTACAGAGCAATGTATGCAAGTTGAATGCAATACAGTCATAACTATCAGCAGAACATTATGTATGAAGTCAGTATCTGTCATTTTCTTGCTTTGGAAAGGTGTTAATTTTTGTGTGATGTGCGATTTTTCAGATGCTATAACTGATCTGGAAACTGCAGTATGTGATACATTACTGTATTTGGCAAGGCTTAATTGGTGCACAGACAGTTGCAGAAAAAACTCAAGTGTGTGGAGAACACTGCTTGGTTGACCAAATCTTCAGTCATCCTCCACAAAATCTCGTCCATCTATAAAGCATTTATACTACTTGAAAAATAACACTTCATTTCAAACACTGTTTCAAATCATATCAGATTACAGCGGCAAACCTGATTTTTAAAGGGCAGGATTTACCTTTATGCTATTTTGAAAGAAATTCATAACTAGCATTAAAAAATGATTTTTAAATGAAATTTTGCTGCTGTTTTGAAATACAATGGTTTTGTAGCAGTAATCAACTTAGCTATAAGTTATTTAATATCAAGCTTAATGCCTAAACTTTATATGCTTTAAAATATTTCATTCAATTTTTTTTAACCAAACATTCATCAGTTTTTATTTAAATTATCTTGTTTTTAAAGCAAAATAATTTTTTTCTGGCACTACTTTCTTTGAGTTTGCCGACTGCTAAGAATCTAAGGTATGTTTTACGATTTTTGTTAAACTACTAAAACTACTAATAAAATTGAAAAAAGACTAAATAAATGAAAGATTAATGTAATAAAAATATTATGAACTATTTATAACAGGGTAATGAAATAATTTAGAAAAGATGACAAGAGTAATGTTTTAAAATTTTAAAGAAGTAAAAATGATAAGAGTACATAAAATATTGCCATTTTTGAAAAAAAAAAATATATAAAAAATACCATTTACCTAGTTGTTAAATTTTTTTGTCATTTTACTAATCACAATTAAATGTGTTTCTTTTGGTACAAATATGACTATTTCTGCTTGCAGTTACTTCAGGATGAGGTTCTTAAGTTATTTATTTTATGAAAACACTTAAAAATTAGTTTAATCACCAGAGTGAGTTCAGTTTTAGATACCTGACACTTTAAGGGTTAAAAGCTCTGTAAATAAATGAAAGTTTATTTGACAAAGGAGACCGACAATTTTGGAGAGCAATACTGATTGATAATGCATATATATAGAACAGCTGAATTAGTAAGCTAACAAGTACAGAAAACTTTTAAATAAGAGATGTGTGATTGATCAATAGGGACTAAATTGGATATTTTTAGGTTTACTATAAATTTCTGTGGAAATGGGAATGTAAAAATTATTTTAAACTTTAATATCTACTTTCAGATTTCTTTAAAAATATAAATATAATCTACAATCTTGTAACTATGAGGTGTTGTCACATTCTGGAATGGAAATTCTGGTTTGGAGAAGTCAAACAATAATAAAAAAAATGCTGCTCACTCATGTTATTTATTAATGACTTATTTCCATTATGTAATTTATAAAACCATTGAGTAAAAGTACATAATATTCTCATTTAAAATGTAACACTCATTTCTTAATTTGCATTTCATTTTGTTAGTGTAGCAATCACATTGAAAGAATTGCAATTAAAAAAATATAACCATGTTATTATTTGAATGAGTTTCAAATACACTGCAATGTGAAGCAAAAGTTTAAGATTTACTTACCACTAAAAGACTTGTACTACATAATATGTAAGAGTACACAATTATTATATGATACCAATATCACAATAAATTTGATTTGCTTACTAGTACTAACTTGTTCGATTTAGTCTAGTGCTTCCAAATAGTATACTGAAAGTACAAATGTACTGTACTACCAGCAAGCTCCAGCTTAAGTTAGGATTTGAAAAAAATTCATCTTTCATTAAAATGGAATTAAATGAGCAATTTGCATGCAGATTTAATCTGTACACAAGAGAGTTGTATGTAAATATGTTTTTCTTGAAGTGCTATATTATATATTTCTTAAGAGATATGATATACAGACTAGAAGTGAACCAAATGCTCTACACTTGTGGTGAAAAATAAAGACCAGCAAGCCACTTTTGAGCCTTGAAGGTGTCTGAAACAGATCACTGTAAAAAAAAATGTCGCAAGCAGCTTCTTATTTATTTTCAGTAATAAGGAACACATAGCTTCATATTTCATCCATCATCATATTTACTGTAAAATCCATTTTAAGATAGAGGAACAATTAGGGTATGTAATCACAGTATAACCAAATGCAAAATTATTTACATAAAATTTGGAACTACTATACTAAAATGTTTCATTAGTTTACAAGTTTAAACAATTTTAAAACTTACTCAAACTCTCCACCACCATCATCATCACCACCACCACCATCTTCTGTCTGAGTCTGGAACATAATACTATTTTTACACATATTTTCACGGAATTTGGTGTGCATATATATAAAAAAAAGACATAACTGCTTATACACAGTCGTATCAGAATAATATGACCACACATAGTATATGTATGGTAGGTGGTTATATTATTCTGATACAACTGTGTATATTTTAACTTAATGGAGCAAATTCTCTATTTCAGAATTTTTCAAATTTTTATCATGGCATCCATCCCCCCCAACATCCACAAAATAAAAAGCATTTTCTGAGGCCCTTTGATTCTGAAAAATCCAGAATGGCAACATAGACACATTAAGTATGAAACAAAATTTTGCATTCACATATTTTATTTCTTTACTTAACATAGATTAATATCAATTAAAATCGATAATTCACAATGACGAGGCCTATGAAATAAAAATGACATGGATTTCAACATTTAAAAAATTTGGTTGTTTTTAACTTTTATTAAATTATTTAATAATTCATTTATTTCTAATTTATATATGACAAGAATGTGCTTCAAATCATTAATTTTGATTCTTTTACTTACAATATGAAAACCTAAAGTTAAAAATTTAATGTGCCATAGCTCTTTCCAAACACTTCATGTCCTATTGTAGGGTTGTGATCCATATTTTGGAAAACCATGTTTGATGGATAGAAATAGCTTATGAAATGTACAGATACTGGACAGAAAAATGGAAACATTCTCATGTTAAGTCAATGGAGAGTCAAATTCAAAGATCTGCAATTTCTACAATATGCTTTTTATACGAAAATAAGTCTAAATAAATTTAAATCTCATTTAAATCTATCTGAACTTCGATTTTGAACAATATCTGTTGGGTACTTAAAGAGCTATGGATGCTTGAATCATAGCATCAGAAACATCAGGCCTAAGAAACTTGTGTACAACTGACAATTATTGAAAGATATTTGCACAAAATTCTAAAACATACACTTATTTCATTAAATGATTTAAAATGATACTTTTTTAAAAGTTTTAATTAACTTTTGAGGCGAATTCTTATGACTGACATCTCTGTTATTCAATATTCAAACTTCTATAACTTTTTAAGTGCTGAATGGATATTGTTCAAAATCGAAATTCAGACAGTTTAATTTGCTTATAGCATTTACAGCCTTTTATATAGTATTTATAAATCATGGAAATGTTCCATAAACAAATAAATAATTTTGAACTTACAGATGAGAGGGAAGTTGGCAAACTTTCTGTTATATGTAATGCAGAAAAGTTAAAAGAAAACATTACTAGTAAGTTACAGAGGGTAATATAACATCAGCTATTCCCATCCAGAATCAGTTCAAGGAGGGCCATGCCTCTTCCCATTCAGAATGTTAGTAAGGGTAATAGAGAAGAAAAATTATCCAACTTATATATGTATGCATTTTTTATTTATTATCCTGCATTTTTCAGGAAATGTTTTAAAGCTTTGTAAAGGCCGAGTGGTTAGCATGCTTGGCTATTGATCGAAGGAATTTGGATTCTAGCCCTAGGTATGGCATCGATGTTTGTGCTGCTTTTCTGCTGAGGCGCGTCTGATACTGCTCTGTCAGACACATGAGAACCAACACCTGGACATGCTTGTCGGTCAAGTACAGGTTGGCAGTGGCAGTGTACAAGTCTGGGGGATGTTTTTCTGGTATGACCTGGGACTGTTGGTACCACTGGATGGGTCTCTGAACACCAATTGCTACCTGTCCATCTTCACTGACCACATGCATCCCTTCACGTTGGAAGTTTACCCTGGTGGTGATGGTGTCTACCAACAGGACAATGCACCCTGCCATGTCGCTAAGGTGGTGCATGACTGGTTCCAGGAACATGACAACGATGTCTCCGTTCTCCCTTGGCTGACAAAATCATCCGACCACGATCCCACAGAGCACTTATAGGATAATTTGGATCGACAGGTTCGATGTGCAGACCCATAACCATGTCATCTCTGGAACCTTTGTGCTCTGCTGGAGTCCAAATGGGCACGTGTGCCTTGGCAACCTTCCAGGGTCTCATTGCATCCATGCCACGTCGTCTCGCCGCTGTCATCCGGGCCAAGGGTGGTTATTTCTATTATTAGGTAGGTGGTCATATTATTCTGATATGACTATGTATATTAATTTATTACAAAATGAACTGTAAAAAAGATATGGTAATATAATGAATTATAAAAAAGAAAACTGAAAAAAAAAAAAGAGAGTGACTGGAATCAAACTGAATGCCTTTGTGCTGCAATTCAAAACCCATTGCACTGAGCTGACATTGTACTACTGATAAAATAGCTTGTTAAAATATCTTATTAGCATTCTATTATAAATCAAGTACTATTTTCATACCTAAATATCCTATCTAAACTGTTCATACCTAAATATCCTTCCTTGGCAAAATAAAAAGCTGGCAAACCAGTTCAAATATATCCTGCCAGGAAAGTTTAGGCCTGGTGAGCCTGGCATAGTCAAATAAAGATTTTCACTAAATGACCATCTTCTACTACTGGTGGAATCAGACAATCAAGTGTAATACACCACTCTGAATTGGTTTTTTAAATCCTTAAATATAAATTTTTAGGTATGGGAAACATACTAACATCAAAGTTTTCATTTAACCAATCATCAATGGCTTTTGTAGAATGTTTAGTATAGGGTTCCAATTCATGTCCACCTATTATTTGTGGCAGTGCCCTTGCTCCAACAGGAAAAACCTGAAGAAAAAAAAATGGTATTAATAAAGTTTAACTGATACAATTTATTTAGTCAATTAGTTATTTAAGCAGAAATGTCACACCTATTTGTTAGTTTTACATAAAGGGTAACTCTTTCTAAATTTACAAGCTACTATGAGAATTCAGAAAATATATACATTAGAGCTGGGCAACCTGTGGCTCTTATTTCTTTGGTATGCAATACAATCAACTCTTGCTAATTCAAAGTTCAAAGGAAATGAAAGAACTTTGAGTTATTGAATCTGTGCTAAAAATACACACAAGCAGTTTAAAAACTAGTTACAAAACCAACAATAAATTCCTACCTGCTGGAAGGTTTTTATTCCTACATTGAGTAAACCATTTTAGCAACTTTACTAATCATTTAATTAATTTTTAATCAGGAAATTCTGCGTGTCTTATTCTTTTTACTTCATTGCAATCTAGCTGTTTCAATACCATGTCTTTGTTCTTTAAAATCTTCGACAGAGTACTGGCTAGGAATTCTGAATTTTTGGCAATATACACTGCTGGCCATTAAAAGTGCAACACCAGGAAGAACTCATCAGATTGTCCCGAAATATGCAAGATGGGTAGCCCGTGGGAGAACATATAAATTCAAAGTGCCAAATCCAACACCAGGAAGAACTCATCAGATTGTCCCGAAATATGCAAGATGGGTAGCCCATGGGAGAACATATAAATTCAAAGTGCAGCACAAATGCACATCATGTGTGACAATAATGCCTCCTGGAAGTGGTATAAGAGGAGATTACAAAGAGCCGGTGTAAAGCACTGGAATTGTGTTTGCCCGCAGTTCTTGCACACTAAAGGATCAAGTATGCCCCATAGAAGAACACAGCATCCATACGACCAGGTTTCTGACTTTGATCGAGGGAGAATTGTGGGATTATGGAAAGGTGGATTATCGTACCAAGACATCAGTGCTCATGTTGGACAGAATGCTGCCACAATGATGAGAATATGACATCAGTGGGTAGAGGAGGAATGAACACACCGACGTGAGGGATCTAAATGGCCCTGTCACACAAACAAATGAAAGAACAGACATCTCGTTCATTTGGCTTGTGTGCATGGCTATGAATGATTGTACAGCCACATCAAACACCTTAGCTCAACAGTCAGTGTGTGTTGCACATCAACCAGTGTCCATATGTATGGTTTGACATCGTCTGTAGCATTGGGGCATCTTTGCTAGGTGGCCATTGCTTCGGCTACCATTGACTCTACAACACAGGCGTATGTGACTGCAATGGTGCCAAGAACGTCGTGCATGGATGTGCAAATGGTATCGCATCGTCTTTTCAGATGAATCCCACTTTAGTATGCAGCACCATGATAGACAAATCAGTATTTGGCAGTACTGTGGCGACAGGTTCAGTGAGATATGCATGATGCAGTGCCATACAAGTCTGGTCCCTGGTGCTATGATATGGGGTGCCATTGAAATCCACTCAGGCACCTGCTTCGTATGCATTACCGGTACTTTGAACAGCCAGCATTACATCACAGGTGTTGGAGCCTGTGGTCGTGACTTATCTTCAGGAGCTCTCTGGTGCCATTTACCAACAGGACAATGGTCGACCACATGTCATGTATTGTCCAACAATTCCTGGATAGCCACCATGTGACACTTCAGCTTTGGCCTGCACATTCACTGGATCTGTCCTCAAATGAACATGTCTGATCCATTATCTCATGACAACTAGCACACCAGACAACAGTAGCTGCTACAACAGATGAACTTTGGCTATGTATTGAAACAGCATGAACTGACATCCCCAAACACACATCTGATGGCTCATCCTCTCAATGCCAGACAGCGTAGCGGTTATTGCCACTCATGGTGGCTACACAAGATACTGATTTTTTTGTATTCCACAAGCCTAACCGAGTTGTATTTGTAATCATTTGATCCTTGTAAAATAAGCTATGTATTCACTAAATATGGCTTTGATATCTTGTCTTTCCCGGTGTTGCACTTTTAATGGCCAGCAGGCATGGATGTTCATGTTGTTTTTCTGCTGAGGTCCTGTCAGCCTCACAGACCTTCTACTATGGCATATAAACTGACGGGCTCCTGTCAGGCTCTGTGGCAAGCAGCTGCTTGAGGGGGTATTATTATTATTAGTGTATGTTTTTCCACTATTTTCAAATTTTCAAATTTTTGTGATCACTTTTGCTTTTTCACTTAATGGCAATGTATTCAACGTACACTTTGCTGCATTGTAATACAACTAAATCTGTATCTACTCTAAAATTCAACTAACACTTTCTATGAGGAATGCTTTGGTATCCCAACAACAACCAGGACAGCATAATGAAAAGCAGAAAACACAGCTGCAGCATCAAATGGCAGGCTGGCTGGCACTATAAATGCAACAGTTAAACCTTTCAATAAAAAAGTTCCTATAAAAAGTGTAAATAACGTGCTTAATATAGTGAAAAGTGATAGAGATCAATCAAAACTGGTTGGAGGTATATATATATTAAGTACTGATGACGGATAATAACATGGAACAAGAGAACAGATTGTTACAGAAAAAAAAGAAGACTGCCTATATGTACATAGTCGTATCGAATAATATGACCACCTACCATAGTACATGTATGGTAAGTGGTCATATTATTCTGATATGACTGTGTATAGCTGAGCACCATCAAGTACAAGTAGCCCAAAATGGCATTGGTACACCAAACCCTCAAGGGTATCAAGTTTCCAGATTTCCAAGAAGCTAAAATTGTTTTAGCCCCAAAAACACAATTTCAATTAGATCAAGTAGAAAAAATATTAATATAGCAAGGTGATGTAAATATAAATAATATAATATAGTAAATTTAGTAATATGTCAGTCATGATATGAATGTATTAATGATGACGTACAAGAGCTGCCACCCTGTGGAAGTACAAGTAGCCCAAAAAATCCCTGTGGAAGATGTTCATTAACAAGAACGAAGTGAGGGCATTTCATGACATTACAAGCAGCAAACACAGAGTATCACAGTTCCATATGAAGAGTGTTATAAGCTGTTAAGTGTATAGTGATGAAAAGTCTGAAGAACTCCCCACTGTGAAGCAGTAAGGAAGAATTATAAGTAAACTGCACATAACTCTTTTAATATCAGAGGACTAAAGTGAATGATCAACATGATCCATAATCAAGAAACAGGCAACCAGCTTGCAGCAGGATAATGGAATTAGCTATATGATTTCATATGTTTATGTGCTTAGTGAAGTGTTATGTAATAATAAATAATAAAAACAGTTTACAGTTAATACCAAGTAACAAATCAGCACTTTAGCGACGATTTAAATCTTAAGAGGAAAAATTGTCTTGAGCTGGGTGGGATACGAACCCACGAACGACCTCCTGATAACATGTCAGGTGCTCTGGACCACTGAGCTACCTGCCGCCGATCAAGATCTCCTTTAATTAGCGCTATGAACATTCCTTTTATGTTTCATATAGGCACTATTCAGGCAATTTTGGCCACAAGCGGCATTTATATTTGCCAATAGATGGAAGCATGTATTACAAGTATGCAGATAATAAATAATGAAATAAGCTCGACGTATTCCATATCCACTAATAAATGAGCACTTTAGCGTCGATTTAAATATTTAGAGGAAAAATTGTCTTGAGCCGGGTGGGATACGAACCCACGACCTCCTGATAACATGTCAGGTGCTCTGGACCACTGAGCTACTGGCCGCTGATCGAGAGCTCCTCTAATTAGCGCTATGAACATTCCTTTTATGTTTCATATAGGCGCTATTCAGGCAATTTTAGCCACAAGCGGCATTTATATTTGCCAATAGATGGAAGCATGTATTACAAGTATGCAGATAATAAATAATGAAATAAGCTCGATGTATTCATATCAATGCCTATATGAAACTTAAAAGGAATGTTCATAGCGCTAATTAGAGGAGATCTTGATCGGTGGCCAGTAGTTCTGTGGTCCAGAGCACCTGACATGTTATCAGGAGGTCGTGGGTTCGTATCCCACCCGGCTCAAGACAATTTTTCCTCTAAGTTTTAAATCGACACTAAAGTGCTAATTTGTTATTTGATTGAATACGTCGAGATTATTTCATTATTTATTATCTGCATACTTGTAATACATGCTTTCATCTATTGGAAAATATAAATGCCGCTTGTGGCTAAAATTGCCTGAATAGCACCTATATGAAACATAAAAGGAATGTTCATAGCG
Organism: Ryuthela nishihirai; assembly: GCA_038380435.1. Lineage (NCBI taxonomy): Eukaryota > Metazoa > Arthropoda > Arachnida > Araneae > Heptathelidae > Ryuthela > Ryuthela nishihirai. Next base: position 52,829,961 of record JAWZYU010000027.1, read on the forward strand.
CTAATTAGAGGAGATCTTGATCGGCGGCCAGTAGTTCAGTGGTCCAGAGCACCTGACATGTTATCAGGAGGTCATGGGTTCGTATCCCACCCGGCTCAAGACAATTTTTCCTCTAAGATTTAAATCGACACTAAAGTGCTAATTTGTTACTTGATTGAATACGTCGAGATTATTTCATTATTTATTATCTGCATACTTGTAATACATGCTTTCATCTATTGGAAAATATAAATGCCGCTTGTGGCTAAAATTGCCTGAATAGCACCTATATGAAACATAAAAGGAATGTTCATAGCACTAATTAGAGGGATCTTGATCGGCGGACGGTAGCTCAGTGGTCCAGAGCACCTGACATGTTATCAGGAGGTTGTGGGTTCGTATCCCACCCGGCTCAAGACAATTTTCCTCTAAGATTTAAATCGACGCTAAAGTGCTGATTTGTTACTTGATTGAATACGTCAAGCTTATTTCATTATTTATTACAGTTAATAGTCAAACATAGTTGATTTATATCAGCTATGATGAACTGTGTTGAATATATAGAATTAAAATATTCCATACACTTATGTGGCAAATAAGAAAGTGTGCACGACACTCAAACTTTATATTCAAGGGACCAAGTCTTTTGTGCTGAAGTTTGTTGAAGAAACAGAAAAGTGGTGTTTGTTGGCCATTGCTCTGCACATTTTGCAACTGATCTTAATAACATCAAGCTAGTGGTTCTGCCCCCAGATTTCATGAGTATGCTATACCTGTTAGATCAAGGTGTTTTTCATCTATAAAACATACAATACTGCTCTATGGTGTTTGTCAGTTGGTAACAACCAGTCAGAAATGGAACATCTTTGATGCCATTGCTGTATCAAGTAAAAATATATCAAGGGGAAAAATGACAACAGAGTAGATAACATGCTTTAGACACACCAATTTTCTTATAACAGCATCAACAAATTGTGGTAACAGGATAAAAATGAAGAAAAAAGCCAAAAGGTTACAGTGTTGTAATAGAAAAATTGCAAGTAAAGTGTACTTTAGTGATTTTCTTGTGGATGAACAAACACTGGTGTCTGATGAAATATCAAATATTGAATGATTCGAGATGCAAAGATGATGAAGATACAGGAGAAATGTGTGTTCTCCCTTAACAAGTGAATTTAATATTGGGCTTGGACATTATAAATGCTTTCTATCATATCAAAAAATGGAGAATTACATCATTAAAAATAGTTCCATGTGATTAATGCAAAACACTTTGGACTCTTTCTTTATTACATCTTGAACTATTGAATGTAAATAAACTAGTGCTTATTTCACAGGTATGTATGAAATGTTTTAAAAAATTGTTGCAAAAGATAAATCATTTTAAAGATAAAAAATATTGTTTCAAGTTTATTTAATATTTATATTCAAAAATAAGGCAGTGCCAACAGATGTTTATCAGTGTTGGGCTAGAAGTAAAAGTACATAATAGAAAACATAGGCAAGACATGTGTAACAAAATTTCTCTCACAATTTCTATTGTTCAGTTAGAATAAAAACTTCATTATAATGAGCCTTTAATGTAATTGCATAAATTCTCATTCTAATGAGCTTCTAATGTATACATGTAATACCCCCCCTCCAAATAAAATAAAAGCTTGAGCTTTAGTTAACACAAGAATGAAAGGGGATCAAAACAATAGACCATTTTACAAAGGATATTTGAAAAAAGTGATAAACTACAACTTATGAGGTACATGAAGTCAATAACACTCAATGCTTGCATAAAGTTTACTTCTGTTTAAATGAAAGATTCACTAACAAACAATAAGACAAAACTTTGCACATACTTTCTGTTACTGATAAAATGAAAAGTCAAAATTAAATTATTTAAACATACCTTTTTGAACCTTTTAAAGTTTTTTACTGTTATGTCTACTGATTTACTTTTATTTGCAGTGATGCTTAGAGATTTATTTACTCTTCGACAAACTAAATCAGCAACTAATACTTTTATTAAATTCCTTGGAAGGTCATCATCAGTTGTATTTTCTTTCTTTTCTGGTGATGGTCTCTGTAAAACACAGTTTTGCATGAGTCAAATATAATATAGATATGCATTCATAACATATTAAATTATTTGATATATCTATTAGAAACATACTGAACATTTAGCCAAAGTTTGGTTTTAAGCCTGTACAATTTGGTTATACCTACTTGACATTAAAACTGCCCCAACTAGAATGTGTGTATGGATTCATCTAAAAATCTGCATAAAAATACATCACATGTAACATGCAAATTTTCAGTTATTGAATAAAAATGGTACGGAAATATGATCTATTAGAACCAGCTTTGAGGTTATGTGACCAATAGTTATATAAATCACAGTGACTTCAGTATTATTTAAATTTAATAGTAAAATTTCTCCATCAACAATAAAGAGTAAAATACTTTCAAATTAGATCTTAAAATTGTGAGGTTCTTCGAGGTGCATGTTCAATTGATTGTAATAAACAACATTTGACAGCTACCTTTTTTACAGTAACATAGTGTAATAATACAAGCATAACTGGTTTACAATTTTTCAACAAAATTCTGCTTTTCACATGTACTTCTACAGAGCACATCAGTATTGTTTAAACCTGAGTGTTTTAAGCATGAATTAAATTACCAGTGGCATTGCATCAGAGAGTTAGACTAAGTCTCTCCAAAAGGAAATTAACTGGATAATTTCAGCTGATAACATTTATTTTTAAGAACAAAATAAATGAATTAGCCTTTATCAAGCAGTTGCTTGCCACAGATGTCTGTCAGGAGCCTGTCAGTATAATATGCCATAGAGAAGGTTTGTGGCAAAATAAATCTGTGATAAAATCCAGAATTAAATGCTGTTTAATTTGACATAGAATATGATCGATTTATTTCAATAGTTATTGGGCAAAAATTTCATATTTTTTGGCTGAGCACAATGAAAAAGTAGCTGGGCCTCTGGATGTAATACAATTTATCAGTCTGGACCCTGGAAGAGTTAAATGTAATTTTCCAAATTGCTGTTGAATGCTATAATATACATTGAATTATGATATGCTTCATAGTCATTGTGTGTGCATACTAACATAAAGTATTTTTTTTATTGTGTAATAGTTTTGAAATATTTGTAACTATTACACAAAAATTTGAAATATTTCTTTAGTTGCTGATTGATTTGTTTTATTGCTCACTATGCATATTTTTTTAAAGTTTGAAGTCTGTAATGGGAAGGAATTAATATTGTGCTGTTTTCTACATTTATAGAGTTAAAAAACAAAACTGTCATATGTTTTGTATTCAGTGGCTGGTATAACAAATGCTATTATTATTATGAGACATTAAAAACTAAAAAAAGATTATTTCAGGCAAAAGAAGAAAAATATTTACTAAATTTTGCCAAAGCATTTAACAATGTGAAGTTTTATGATTGAAACTGTTTGACATTTATATATTTCATTGGTGTTCACGGATGAAATTATAAACAAATACTTATATTTGCTCTAAAGAAAATTTTAAAAATTGTTTATCTTGTTTATTTGCTAAAAAAATTCTGAAATTTGAATGCAGTTTCTCTGCAGTCCAAAGTTATTGACCTACAGAGTAGGATTCCTGAAACTGAACTCACTTTGATGGGTGAATTAATTTTTGAAGTGGTTTATATAATAAAAATAAACAATTTTAGAACATCACCCTTTAGTAACTATCAAACAGAAATATGTCAAAATTTAATAACCTCAATTAATAGGTGTACATTAACATTTAAACATTATAAGTCCAGAGGAGTGCTCAACATATATCATGTAGTATCATAGCAGCTTACAGCCATTTTTAAATGAAGTAAGAAACTAAACAATGGCAAATTTTCTGTTTCAGTAAACTGCCTTGAGAAATGAGTAATATTTCACTTCAAATAATTTTTTTGTTAAAATATACTGTTTTAAGTTTATACTAGAATGTAATTTTAGTTAGTTCTAAATCTAAACGTCTCCTCCTCTACCATATCTTTTAGTGTGTAGGTTCCCTCATCTATCATGTAGGTTAATATTATTCAATTTATGCTAATACAAGTATATTCTATTAAAACTTTCAGAAGCAAAAGGCAATACACTGTCTGCCATGTTTCTTACATAACCTGTTTAACAGTTTCAGTTGTACATTTAGTGTAGACCTCGTTTTCAGTTTAATTATGGTCAATATGATTCTTTTTTCAATTCACCATTTCATTCATTCTTAACAATAAACTTTAGCTTCTGCTACCAGCAATAGAACTAATTCGGTTTTGAAAGAAATGAAAAAGTTTACTTTAAATGGTAATTCATATGTATTTGTATTAAGTCCAACTTAATGGGACTGTAGGAAGTTTTTATCATT